>JACEFZ010023837.1:0-77500 GCA_014155875.1 Cepaea nemoralis
ACAAATACTGCTCCACAAATGTTTCCATTGTTGATACAAAGATGCCAGTTATCGGTCATTTTTGTAAGGGCACTATGGCAAGAATATTTAGGTCGAAACCCAGATTGACTGTCAATTATTATATCGTTGTTAATTAAATGATGTAGTGTTACGGAGGAGGGAGGAGGAGGAGGGGGAGGAGGAGGAGGGGGAGGCAAGGGAGGAGGAGGCATAGGAGGAGAGGGGAAGAGGAGGGGAGGAGGACGAGGGGGAGGAGGAGGCGGGGGAGGAGGAGGAGAGGAGGAGGAATGGGGAGGGGAGGAGGGGAGAGTAGGAGGTGAGGAGGGGAAGGGCGGAGGGAGGGGAGGAGGAGAAGAGGAGGAGGGAGGAGGTGGAGGAGGAGGGAAGGAGGAGGAGAGGAGGATGAGGAAGAGGAAGGAGGAGGGAGGGGGGGAGAAGGGGGAGGGGGAGGAGGGAGAGAAGGAGGAGGAGGATTATAACGCATATGCCTGTAGATAACTGTAGCGAAAAGGTCCACCTATTTGAGAAATGTGCAACAATTTTACATATATAGCAATGCTATTAGAAGTTATGTCCCCTCGCTATATATATATATATATATATATATATATATATATATATATATATATATATATATATATATATATATATATATATATATATATATAATGTAAATTAAAATATTAAATAATATTAAGTAAATATGTTTGTACACTAACAAACTATGACAGTTGGCAGCACGGGAATGAGAAGAAGACGTGTAGAAAATTTCATCTCAATCGGATGGACCGTTCGCGAAAGCATAAATAACATACATACAGACATACATACAGACATACAGACATACATTCTATTGTATATATATAGATATGAACTGAATAAATGAATAATACCTTAGCTGAAAAACTTAAAACGCAAAGTCACAGCTATTGATCGAATGTGGAAAATGTATTATCCCCTTGGTAATTTCAAATTTAACATGAGTACTTTCTGTTTGCATGCAATCGGTGGGAACCGTCCGTCTAATTGCTAAAGCCTCGCTATATTTGAGCAATCATATAATGTTCGTCGAATATTGTTTACGAAATGCTTTAATCTTTCTTCGCGTTATTAAGATGGTTTTTTTTAGCTGTTGAGAAATCGACGAGGAGGGGTTTTTTGTAGTTTTCAAATAGTTTTCAGTACAAAATATAACACCACTTTGTTTTCAATTTACAAACTTATTCAATGACAAAACATACCAATTGCGGCGTCCTCGTCCACAGTGAAAAAATTATTTTTTCCTGCATATTGGGGCGGCCTCTGACTGAATACCACTGTCGCTGTGAAACAAAGTAAAAATAAACAACATATGAGAACAATTGATGTTCTCTTTCATGTATTCATTGTGATGGGTGTCATCCCAGTTGCCTTCGTGCTTTCATCCTTCAAAGAAAACAGTAGTAAAGTCAAGAGGGCCGACTTCATTTCGTCGGGTTTTACCCCATCTGTTTCGGTAACTCTCTCAGAACGGCAAGCCGACACTCAGTGGTCACGTGATCGGTACCACACAGACCTTCTTTACTTCCCAAGGCACTTCCTGGTACCCATTTTAAGCTGGCTCGACCTTGAAGGCCAGGTAAGTTTGACAAATGTGAATCCGTCCCCTTGAGAATCGAACCCAATTGTATCCACTAGAGTATCGCTGCTCCAAAATGTTCAATACCCGCCCTAATGTTTGTAGTAAGTTGACTGTGAGCCTTAACATCTTTCAGACCTCCAAACAATATTTTCCCGTAATGAGTTTGAATAACTAAAGACAAGTCACTCTGAAAGCAACGGCAAACTACTGAGGAGAGTAATCTTTCCAAGAACATCAGCAACCGCTGAAAAATTCTGTTGTTGACCGCAACGTCCTGTAAGGGATATACAATTTTTTAAAGAAAGAAAGACACAAACAATAGATTGCACGATTTGCTGCCTGGCATATTTCGCTGCATCTCGTCCGGTACATGCTGGAGAAATCACACAACATAAACTAAAGTGATTAAGATTGTATCACAGTGGCCATGATGATATAACAATGCTGAGTGTGGAAGGCTCGTGATAATATAGTGGACAAGTCTCGTCTTTTATAAATTCATGCGTTTATTAGGTGAAAATCATTCATCTTCAAACATGATGGTAAACTCCGACATTCTTGTTGTTTACCTCCTGAATTCCCAGTCCCCAAGTGACGTGTGTGCAAGCCCTGGATACGTCTATCCATTCGTGCACACACGTTCACCAACTATGGTTTCCCACTAGTTAATGAATGCGCAGCATTCCCTAACTCTTTACTCCTAAGCTATACTGTTACATATACCTCCCCTTCTTCAAGGAGATTTTTTCCCTGAAAAAATCTCAACCCCAACTCTTAACCACTTAACTCTACTATACCTGCCCAACAACCCCATATATTTCTCAACTCAATTCTCACCCTCTTATCTCATCATAGCCAAATGCTAACTAGAGACATACTTCATACTATATCAATAATACAAAACTCTCTACAAAACTCGTTATAAAGTTCTCCACAAAAACTCTCTACAAAATTCTCCATAAGCGAACCGCTATTAAAGTGTCCATCTAAATTATGATTGACAAAAATTGAAGATATTTCCCTTATCTTTTTCTCCCTTATTCACATTCTCGCTATTCCAGGATAGACAGAAAAGTTTAGTTAAGTCAGTTAGGTTGGGTAGGTTAGATAGATTGGGTAGGTGCGCACCTTAAAAAAATAGAAAGTAAGGAAAAAGTAAGAAGTAACCACATTTCTCTTCCCATGCATTCTCAAAACTTTATAAAAATAAAGTTTCTAAAATTTATCTTCATTTTCGTCAATAATAATTGTTGTTATCAAAACCTCCAAATTATTAGTATACTGTTACGTACAGTCTTCTTCTTCCAGTGTCCACTTATTTAAATGCCAAAACTCAACCTGGCATTCCCCCCATATTCTCCCATTAAACGCTGTTCAACCCAGCTCCTATTTCAACTCCCCATTTACCCAATATCGCCCGTCATTCCAATCCATGTATTTACGTTACGAACCAACTAATGTAGTCCCTATTTCAATCCCCCATTTTAACTCTTTCCAAACCACATGTAATATTAATTGCTGCTGATACCCCCAGCCACTTTTAAATATACTCCTCCATTACAACATATTGAATCACTTCACTAATCACTACCACTCCTTAACTCAATCATGTTTCACCCTCAATTTCTATTTATAACCGTTATATACGTTAAACAACTCAACGTCTATTTCACATTTTCTGTAAGTTCCCAAAAACAACTCTTCATTTTTCCCCTAACTGAACGTCAAGCCAGTAATCATTTTAAACACACCCAGGATAACTCAATAAAAGCAACGTTAAATTATCCTCACATTTTATAAAGAACAATTGAAGTCAAACAACAGACTACACAATATCAACCCCCTCATTCTTTGACATCATCTTTATCCCCACACATTAATCAAATTAAACATATGTTATGAAACGAAAGACCATATATATACATACATATTATGACTACTAATCAATTATTTTCCGTCTAAGAAAAACTCAACACTTCAACTTAAAAATCAAAATGATCACAAAGCATATATCAATAAGTCTGAACTTACTACCATATTATGTCTACTCATCCCAACAACTCTTGATTAAGTTGCCAACTTCCTTCCTTGGAAATACTAAATACCTTGTCTACTTCTTCTTCTATCTGCAATCTACAGAATATTCTACCGCACTATTTATCCCTTCTCCATTTTCTTAATAGCTTCAAATTTTTTTCTATAAGTGCAATATCTACATCAATATCGTCATCCTCCTGAGAAGCACTATCTTCTTTCATATCAGCATCTTCATCAGTTTCTGACTTTTCATCCATCTCTTGTTCCGCATCTGTATATCCATTACTAGCAACCGCTGATCTCTTCCTTTCTAAATCCAATCTAATTTTTCTGTCTTGACGTCTTAATAAATTTTCAAACAGTGGCATATCTTCATCACTTGAAGAATTCAGTCTAAACTTCCTTTGCCTCTTAATTTCTCTTTCTTTCTGTCTATCTAACTTTCTTTTTACTGCCTGTCTTGTATTCATAAATGGAGCTTCTATTTTTTCTTTGATTGATTCTTCATTATTATAATCGTCATACGTGTTGTTTTCCTCTATCACGACTGTTTTTGGTATTGTTTCTTCTTGTTCAGCCGTAGTAGATGCTGTTGTTACTTGTTTCCCATTCTCTATAGGTATTGGATATTCCGTTTGTCTGACAATCTGTCCATCTGACAATTCTTCTGAATAATAATTATTATTATTATTCTCTGCATCCTTTTCCTCATTATCCCGTCTTAAGTGCTCCACATGTGAACGTGCAACATGCCCTGTAACTTGGTTCTTAATAGTATACGATACTGGACCCTTCTTTTCTAAAATATAATATCCCGGGACCCAATGAGCATCAAACTTAGAGTTTTTCCTATGTTTTTTGTAATAAACTCTATCACCTATGTTGAACTCTTGTAAGTGTGCATTTTTATTTGCGTATTTCTTCTGTCTTTCTCGAGCCTTAATTATATTATTTCTTAAACGTACATGTGCTTTGTGCATCTCTTGCAACCTTGTTTCCTGAAAATCCTCCCCCATATATTTTCTCCTAGGCTTTAATAAATTGTCAATTGGTAATATTGGTTCTCTCCCATGTACTAAGTAAAATGGTGAGAAACCTGTTCCTTCATTTTGGTGTGTACGGATCGCCGCTAATGCTATTCCCAAATAAAGATCCCAATCCATATCGTGTTCTTCTACATTTTTTCGCTAGTATGTTGTATAATGTCCTATGTTGTCGCTCATTTTTAGCATTCGAAGATGGTCTGTAATATGAAGTTCTAATGTATTTTATATTCAAATCTTTTTACCAATTTTTCAAACTTTCTATTTACAAATTCTTTCCCATTGTCTGTAAGTATTATTTGTGGACACCAAAACCTTGGTATAAATTCTTGTAGAAGCATATTTATAACTGAATCAGCACTCTTGTCTGGAATTGGATAAACTTCTGGCCAGAGACTATATGAATCTACGATATGTAGTAGGTATACATTTCCCGATAATGTTTTTGGATGAGGACCTGAAATATCCACACTTACTTTCTGCATTGGAAATTGAGGAATATCAGTATCCTGTAAGGGACATTTAATTATCTTCATGTTTCTTAACCTACACTTTTCACATGCCTTCAACATATTCATATACGCTTTTAAATAAATTCGGCCAGTAATATTTACTGCTAATAGCCTTAACCAACTTATCTCGTCCAAAATGACCATTATTATCGTGATATGCCTTTAAAACTTCTCGTTCTAAATGTTTCGGAATATATTTTCTTACTCCTTCACCCTTTTTCACTGATATAATATAATTGATTGTCTTCTTGTAGCTCTACAAATTTTCTTTTAAAACTATTTTCCCCTGTTTCTTTCAGTTTTCTTTTTATTTGTACTATTTTTGGATCTAATTCTTGTTCATCTTTCATATTAAACTGTTCCAAATGTGGGTCTTCTGTTGTAGGTTCAGACTCTTGATCCGACGGTAAACTCTCAAAGTCTTCTCTATTTATTATGGCAGAATCTAATATATTTACTTGCCAGTTTCGATCGTCTATCTCTGGTTCAGCTTCATCTTCCGTGTTCCCTGATGACTGTGGATACGGGATCCTAGACAAAAGATCGGCGCATGTATTATGTTTTCCTGAAACATATTCCACTGTAGCATTGTATCCCTGTAGATTCAATGCCCACGTTTGTATTTTCCTATTTTGTATTGGTGCTTCTAATATAGACTTTAATGGCATGTGATCAGTTCTAATAATGAAATTGGCATTATGTAAGTAGTAATTTAGTTTTTGTAGAGCGTAGTGTATGGCATAAGCTTCTTTCTCAATAATCGGCCATTTGCGTTGAGTTTTGCTAAGTTTATGAGATAAGAAGTAAATTGGCCTTTCATTTTAACCCCTGGTATTCCAGACTCTTTTCCTTCATATGGTTGAACCATACATGCTCCTATTGCATTGTCCGAAGCATCTGTATATAGTATTAATTGTTTGTTCAAGTCTGGATGCGTCAATAGTGGTACCACTGTTAAACTGTTTTTTTAAAAAATCGAATGCTTTTTGACACTCATCATCCCACTTAAATCTAGCGTATTTACCGTCAAATTTGTAATTGGCTCTGCAATCTTTGAAAATGCTGGGACAAACCGCCTATAATACCCACAGGTTCCTATAAACGCACGTACTTCCTTTATGTTAGTTGGAGGAGGTAATTCTTTAATAGCCTTTATCTTTCCTGGTCTGGTTTAATTCCTTCTCTATTTATAATATACCCCAAATATTTTGTTTCTGTTTTTAAAAAACTGGCACTTACTAAGCTTCAATTTAACATCATGCCTTCTTAACCTGTCAAATACTAGTCTAATATGTTTTAAATGATCCTCCACATCTCCTTTCGTAAAATCAGAACGTCGTCTAGATATGCTAGAGCAAACTTTTGCATACCTTCTAAACTTCATTCATTAAGAGCATATAGTGAGACGGGGCAGTTCGAACCCGAATGGCATACGTAAGAATTCGTAAGAACCCATATGAGTACAGAAAACACTTTTCTTTGCGCGTCCTTCGACATCGGAATACACCAAAATCCTGACCTTGCGTCTAGCATCGTGAAGAATGTGGAGCCATTAAGCAACCCCAAAATATCATCAATCACTGGCAGTGGGTACGCTACATTCTTAGTGATTTTGTTCAACGCCCTGTAGTCACAACAGAACCTGCTCGAACCATCAGGTTTGGCTACTATGACGACCGGAGATGACCATTCTGACTTTGATCTTGTTATTATCCCTGCTTTCAACATATCTTCTATTGCCTTTTCCACAATTTCTCTATTTCTTAATGGAGTTCTATATGGTTTTAAACTAATTGGTGGATGGTCTCCTGTATCTATTTCCATTGTAACTGTTTTTGTCTTACCCAATTCTAAATCACTAACCGCAAAAACGTCTTGATTTTCTTTCACGAACTTTTCTAATATTTCCCTATTCTCCGGCGGAGCTTTTAATTGTGACAACAATTCTTGTTCTCTTGTCTTTTTATCAACTGTATCTATCTGAGATGGACGTTTCTTAAATGTATGGATCAATTCATCATTTCGTCTTTTCCAGCTTCTTTTATACTTATTTCCGACATTATTTCTAATCGTGGAGTTTCTGAATACTTATTTCCCCATATGTTTTCTTTGGTCTATAGTTAACATGTTATTTTCACTATACTCTACTTTAGCGATTACACAACCTCTATATAATGTAATATTTTTTCCTGTATTATTTAGGAGCATCACTGGAAAGCTGAGATGTCTATCTAGTACTATTAACCCATCGGTGACTTCTAAGCCCGGTTCCTGTATTATTTCTCTCTCTAATTCCGTTATTTTAACTGTTTGTCCAACCGAAAAGTATGGGTTTTTTTTTCATTTTTGCCTGTATTAAATTAACCGTTTGTGGTTTCAATTCATGGTCGTTTTGACTCTAACTAGTGTCGACACATGCATATCCTCTTCCAAATCTACATACACATCTTGGAATTTTAATTTATGCAAATCAAAAAAAAGTCTCACCCCATTTTTCAATAAAAAAATCTCTACCCAATATCATATTTCTATTTAAATCCTTGACCACATGGAACATATGCCTAACATTTATCCCTCCTAATTTAAAATTTATCATCGTTTGTCCAAGCACTTCTAATCTGTGTCCAGTTACCGAATGAAGATTCTCCTGAATTCTAAATATTTTACAATTTTTTAACATTCGATATAAAAATGTTTCTTTAATCACGCTAACTTGTGCTCCCGAGTCAACTAATGTTCTAACTTTATATTTCCCTATTTCTACTATACATGAGCTAGGATCAACCATATTTAGTGACAACTGTTTTATCTCGCCTTGGGGAGATAACTTCTTATGTTTTTTATTTCTAAATGTCCTATTATACTCATCATTTGGGTTTTTAATACATTGATGCATCTTTTGGATCTTACTATCTTCCCCCCTACTGCCGATCCTGTTCAGTAAGCGGGACGCCAATTTCCCTGATTTCCTGACCTTCTAAAATTTCTCTGCATTTCTCCATAATTCCCATTTGCTGATCTGCTATTTGCAGTTCTGTTCTGTGTACTCGTCTGAACACCTCTATTATTTTGTGTATTCGATGGGACACGTCTGTTACCACAGAAGCGAAAAAATGTGCCCACGTTGGTGGCATCCCCAACAACCACATTCGTGTTATTTGTGTTACCTTCCATGTTTCTTACAGTATTTCTCACTTGTCCTTCTCTACCTTGATTATATACGTTAGTGTTTCTTTGTACCATCTGTACTTCTCCTCGTCTTCCTCTCCATCCATGTCTATACTGTCCTATTTCCATAGTTTCTTCAATTCTATCTTCCGAACTACTACCTAACTCTCGTCCTACTCTCAATCTAAACCTTCTCCTCAAGCTTTCTTCTTGTATAGCGATATCTACCGCTTGTGACAATCTTGCGGGATTCTCTCTCAATAACTTAAATTTTAATCCATCTGACCTAATCCCATCAACAAAAATCCCCACCAACATCCGTTCCACTTCTTCAGCTCGTACATTCTGTCCCAAAAATGACTCCTCAGCTAAATTGATTAACCTATCACTGTATAGCTGTACACTTTCCGTAATATTTTGTCTCGTTTGTCGCAACACTGAGAATGCGTGTTGTGGATCAGTAATTTCTGCGTATTTATGTGCCAGGTCGGTTTTGAATTGTTCCCAGGTTTCATCTCCTCCAGCTTCTAGCTTTCTTCTTATATGGTCAGAAACTGGACTTGTACTAGTTCTATATGCTAAATTCTTTTTATCATCATCTGTAGCGTTCACTAGATAAGCATGTTTCTCAATAGAAATAATCCATTTCTTAAACTGATTCGCCTGTCCATTAAATCTTTCCACATCACTGATTACACTTTGCTGTCTCAATACTGCATCCAACTTTGATATTGCTCCGCCAACTCCACTCAATACCTGAGAAAAATCTTGGGGCTCCATCCTAAAATTCTATAATGGAAATTATCAAGCTATATAATATACAAATATTTTCAGACAATATTATTTCAAAGTAATCATCAAGAAATATTCTGTTCAATTAATTAATCTAAAACTATCCATTACCTAAACTAGACGAAAAAGACTCCAACCGATAATCTTGATGAAAAAGGTTCCAGTTCCAATCGCGAATCCTGATAAAAGGGACTCTAATTGACCATCCTGATGCAAAAAATTCCAATCGAGGATCTTGATAAACAAGGACTCTGATCGACAAAACTTGAAAGGAGCAGAAAAAGAAGAGCCTCTGGACTTCTCACCTCAATCGAAGTCGATTCCTTCCAGTTGTTTACATGCCGCTGATTATGCTCGTTTGGCTTTTAAATTTACAACGCTCGATACAATACGGACTGATTGATTGCTTGATTGATTGATCGATTGATTGACTGATTGATCGATTGCTTGATTAGTTGATCGATTGATTACTTGATTGAGTGATCGATTGATTGCTTGATTAATTGATCGATTGATTAATTGATTGATCGATTGCTTGACTAAAAATTCTGGACTTTACCTTCCGACAAGCAAGGTCACCTTCACTGTATTTCAACCGACAACATTTAACGGTTTCAGCAAAACCAAATTTCACGACAGCATATCTGGAACATCCATACGTTTCGGAGAAAAAACGAGCAAGTCAACAATGGATGGATTCAAGCCTGACGATGGCCACTCTGTTTCAGCACTCGGAACATTACGTGTTATGTGGTGTTCCAACAACGGTCAGTTTAAATCAATTGAAACCAATTTGACTTGAGACAAGTTGACCAGATTCATCAACGCCTTCACTTAGCTGAAGTGACTGTTGACCAGCTTGATTCGAGAATTACAGAAAGTGTAATTTGACCTTGACTCCACCTCAAACAGTCCAGTGAGCTGAAACCATGCTCATAAATGTTTCCATTCTCGATAGTTCTCTGTTTTATTTGGAGCTGATCGTTCGGGTGTAAAGACAATTTATTTCCCGAGGTACAAGGTTACTTTATAAGTCGTAAGATGCAATCAGCAGCGACATCATTATATCATTTGCAATTTTCGATGTAAAACGGCAATTCTTGATCTCATCAAAAAAAACAGCGTAGGTCAGCGATCAAGGCACTGTATATTAGTGAGTTAGGCATACAAAACTATCAGTCTTTCTATAAAATAAGATTATCAAACGTTCTGACCTTGAGTGAGAGATCCCCTTAATAAACACTGAGAAATCACAACAACTACCCCTGGGCGGGCTTTCAGTTGTTGCGTCTCTTATTAATTACTTAAAAACTTCCATAACATCTGTCTCCAGACGTAGACAAAACACTCCTTCGTTTGCTCTTTGCTTGTCAACAATCTTCGCTACATCCCATGTTTGCAATCTTGAGGTCGACGGCACCAAATCAGCCTATATCACAGTGGCCATGATGATATAACAATGCTGAGTGTGGAAGGCTCGTGATAATATAGTGGACAAGTCTCGTCTTTTATAAATTCATGCGTTTATTAGGTGAAAATCATTCATCTTCAAACATGATGGTAAACTCCGACATTCTTGTTGTTTACCTCCTGAATTCCCAGTCCCCCAAGTGACGTGTGTGCAAGCCCTGGATACGTCTATCCATTCGTGCACACACGTTCACCAACTATGGTTTCCCACTAGTTAATGAATGCGCAGCATTCCCTAACTCTTTACTCCTAAGCTATACTGTTACAATTGTTCAAAGAATGCCTCAACACTGGATTATTTCTTCACCGGTATTTGAGACCTCTGAGAGCCGACATAATATGTCCAACAAGAAAAAACATGAGAAGACTGACAAAAAAATACAGATAGAAGAAACCCAGTTTAAGTTGACCAATCACAAGCGCACACACGGCTCGGCGAATTAGTGTTAAATACGCGTGTTGTATCTTTGAAAACGTCTAGATTACTCGTCTTGGCTTTCTGAAGTAGTTTCAGCATTCTTTTGTAGAATCACATCTCTGCGGCTTCAGTGCTATTTCTTCTTTGTTGTAATATTGTCCAAGAAAACTGTTATTTACTGCCTATAGTACCTTGCGGTGTAGATCGGGATTGGGGGGGGGGGGGGGGGGGTGTCTTAAGCCTGAGGCATTAAGGCCGCCTGGCTAGTGCAGTCGCCGTGAACCATGCAGTTCAAGGTTTCCTGTTTTTTCCCGACAGAACAAAATCCACACCTCACCGAGGATTCGAACTCGGGTCTCCGAAAAGAGAACTCGACGTTCTAGCCATTCGGCTAGCCGCTCCTCGTCGTAACACTAAAACCCGTAAATGCAGGTGTACACAAACATATATTGCTGAAAGGTTATTCGCATGTCCTTTACAGAACGTTGCAACCAATCCTAGCATTAACTAGCTGTTCCTTAAATACTAGGCAATGTTAGTTCAGTAGTCTGTCATTGTTTTCTGAACGCCCGACACATCATGTCATCGGAATCAACGCAAAGTGTATGCTTCTAAAGCTGGGGAATTATGAAATTGCGCGTGTCACTATCCCCTAAACCTCAACGCTGCTTACAAAATTGCCGGAAACATTATTTCAATTGATTAACACGAAGTGTCAACACCATCACACTTGATTACAATTCAACGTCAATAATTGTCTTTACGGGAAATCCCAACTTTGTGCCAATATTCTGAAGCACATGTGTGCCTCTAAACATGGATTGGGATTCCCAATTGGTCTAATTTGTGCTGGTGCCAATTGGACTAATTTGTGCTGGTCCCAATTTGACTAATTTGTGCTGGTCCCAATTGGTCTAATTTGTGCTGGTCCCAATTGGTCTAATTTGAGCTGGTCCCAATTTGACTAATTTGTGCTAAATGTCATGGCAGGGCAGACCAGGCCCTAAGCATTGGTTGGCAACTGGTCTAGGATCGAAGCTCCGATAGGCGGACAGTTCGAGCATTGCTTTGTTGATCCGGCAGCTTCTGCAGCTTGTCTTGTTCCAGATGTAGGGGTGTTACCCTTTCATCTGGAGTACGCTAGACAGGCCGAGAGAGATATCATGCTGCATGGACAACACATGGTTTCTAAATTCAGTCCGGGCTTTGTGTTATGGAGAGGTATAACTCCATTTTACAAACTATCGTCTGTCAAGACGGTAAGGTGCCAGTCAATTTGACTAATTTGTGCTGGTCCCAATTTGACTAATTTGTGCTGGTCCCAATTTGACTAATTTGTGCTGGTCCCAATTTGACTAATTTGTGCTGGTCCCAATTTGACTAAATTATGCTGGTCCCAATGTGACTAATTTGTGCTGGTCCCAATTTGACTAAATTATGCTGGTCCCAATGTGACTAATTTGTGCTGGTCCCAATTTGACTAAATTATGCTGGTCCCAATGTGACTAATTTGTGCTGGTCCCAATTTGACTAAATTGTGCTGATCCCAATTCGACTAATTTGTGCTAGTCTAGTCTCAGCAGACTAATTTGTGCAGGTACACATTTGACTAACTTTTGTTAGTGCTAATTTGACTAATGTGTGCCGGTTTCAATTTGACTAATTTGGGCTGGTCACAACTGATTTATTTGAAGTGTATTAGACAATGTGTGCTGATCCTTATTGACTAATTGCTATTTGTCCCTACTGACTAATCTGTGATTATCAGATCTTACTATTTTGGTTTGATTTTAATAAAGGGTCACCTTCTCGGCACCTTCTCCATAATTCCCCAGTCTCCTCCCATAAATCATACAAAGGGATATCTCAGTACGCTGCATGAACCCCATAACGAGGCTTGACGTGTTTATGTACTAGAACCACACATGCTCTAAATATTCTTGTGTAGGTAAGTTGTCTCGTGTTTTAACAATGTTACCTGAGCGGTGGTTTTTTAGCCTGCTTTTTTTTTTTATTTCCAGCTGCCGTGGGATTGTTAACAAACGCAACACGCTTTTGGTTCTTCCGATCTTTCGCCTTTATCCGAGAAGGTACAGCGGCCAACCAACCACAATAGAATCCCAATGGAGTATAACACTTGTTCCTTATTTTGTTAGTTGGAAACTTTTCCTTTTACAGGACGTTACAATCAACCCCAGCATTCATTGGCTGTTTGTGATATACTAGGCAATTTTGCATTCAGTAGTTTGCCATTTCTTTCTGAACGGCGGACGTTCATAACATAGAAATCAACGCAAAGCGATCCCCTCTGAAATCGTCTGAAACTGACTTCGAACCCTCCACCAGGTACGTCGGTTATTTTTGTAATTGCGTTCACTAACTCTTAAGCCACTTTCCCTTATTTTGTAAACATGAATTTTGTAATTGCGTTCACTAACTCTTAAGCCACTTCCCCTTATTTTGTAAACATGAATTTTGTATTTGCGTTCACTAACTCTTAAGCCACTTTGTAATTGCGTTCACTAACTCTTAAGCCACTTTCCCTTATTTCGTAAACATGAATTTTGTAATTGCGTTCACTAACTCTTAAGCCACTTTCCCTTATTGTGTAAACATTCATAAAGTCCACACGAAGAACCGAACAGGGTCTTCCGACGTTAGAGATGTCTGTCGCACCCCTAACTCATCCCGCCTGTATCTTGCGGACTTTATATTAATAGCCATTTTTCAAAAGTTAATTAAATCACTGAATACTAAAACCTACCTTGTAGAAGCAGACAAATCCAAACTTGGTTTGGCCACATCCCCATTTGGAAATACCTGGAGAGATCACGACGAGTTACCTGCCCGGTGAACATAAAAATAATACCCCTTAAATCTAACATATATGGTATGTACTCGTATATTTTAAGACATATTTTATTGCAGAAACAGACATGGTAAAAATTATGGACAAAACGCGAGACATACTTGCATTTGTCAGCTATATATCTTAATCCAGGAGGTGAGCTAGGTATAGGGTCAATCAGGTTCCGTCTCTGCAATAAAGGTTGACTGCAATGGATCTCAAACACTGTCTGTCTCTCGCCTTGATTGTACATTCTGGCAGACTGCTGTTCGCCAGTCTCTTGATATTATCTTCCCACTTGTATTGCTGTCTACCTCTTGCTCGCTTGCCTTCAACCTTATTCCCCCCCCCCCCCCCCCCCCCCACTACAGTATAGTTTTTATAAGAGTTGTCTATTAGCGTGGCCAAAGGTATATGATAGAAGTAAATAAAAGTTTTTAAAAAACAAAAACATATTCCACGCCTGGGGACATTTTTGTGTTCATGTGTTTCCAGTGCCATACTTTATAGGCGAATCGGTACTAGATCAGTGGTGTGGTCAGTGGTCTTTATAGGC
Source organism: Cepaea nemoralis (assembly GCA_014155875.1). Taxonomy (NCBI): domain Eukaryota; kingdom Metazoa; phylum Mollusca; class Gastropoda; order Stylommatophora; family Helicidae; genus Cepaea; species Cepaea nemoralis. The sequence continues at coordinate 14,466 of JACEFZ010023837.1, forward strand.
AAACCGGTACTAGATCGGTGCTGTGGTCAGTGGTGTTTATAGGCAAACCGGAACTAGATCGGTGCTGTGGTCAGTGGTGTTTATAGGCAAATCAGTACTAGATCGGTGCTGTGGTCAGTGGTGTTTATAGGCAAACCGGTACTAGATCGGTGCTGTGGTCAGTGGTGTTTATAGGCAAATCGGTACTAGATTGGTGGTATGGTCAGTGGTCTTCGGCTGCTTTTACTTCCCAGAACATGTTCTCGTACCGATCTTAGAGTAAGTCGAGCTCAGAGCTCAGGTCAATTAAATCAAATCCGGACCTCTATGAGGGTCATGGCCACAAGAACGGCAGGCAAGCGTTGGATCTGTGGTGAATATAAAAATAGATAACCATTTCCCCCGCCTAGAGACATTTGTTGTTGGGGGGGGGGGGGGGGGGGGATTTACGCTGCCCGCGGCATATTTTAATAGACCATTCTGAGAATGTTTAATGTGGTTAATACACCCCCAGAACATTTCCTAATGCCCATTCTAGGACGGGTCGACTTATGAACCCAGATAATTTTGTTTAAATCCCCACACACGAAGGATTCGAACACATGCTCATCTGTTCGGAAGGCTAGTGTATTACCCACTACACCACAGTGGCTCTCATAATGTCATTACACATTGTGATAAAGCGAGTAGATAAAAGTTATAGCAATGTTGGTCAAGTAAAGGTTATAGCAATGTTGGTCAAGTAAAGGTTATATCAATGTTGCTCAAGTAAAGGTTATAGCAATGTTGGTCAAGTAAAGGTTATAGCAATATTGGTCAAGTAAAGGTTATAGCAATGTTGGTCAAGTAAAGGTTATAGCAATGTTGGTCAAGTAAAGGTTATAGCAATATTGGTCAAGTAATGGTAATAGCAATGTTGGTCAAGTAAAGGTTATAGCAATGTTGATCAAGTAAAGGTTATAGCAATGTTGGTCAAGTAAAGGTTATAGCAATATTGGTCAAGTAAAGGTTATAGCAATATTGGTCAAGTTAAGGTTATAGCAATGTTGGTCAAGTAAAGGTTATAGCAATGCTGGTCAAGTAAAGGTTATAGCAATGTTGGTCAAGTAAAGGTTATAGCAATGTTGGTCAAGTAAAGGTTATAGCAATGTTGGTCAAGTAAAGGTTATAGCAATGTTGGTCAAGTAAAGGTTATAGCAATATTGGTCAAGTAAAGGTTATAGCAATGTTGGTCAAGTAAAGGTTATAGCAATGTTGGTCAAGTAAAGGTTATAGCAATGTTGGTCAAGTAAAGGTTATAGCAATGTTGGTCAAGTAAAGGTTATAGCAATGTTGGTCAAGTAAAGGTTATAGCAATGTTGGTCAAGTAAAGGTTATAGCAATGTTGGTCAAGTAAAGGTTATAGCAGTGTTGGTCAAGTAAAGGTTACAGCAATGTTGGTCAAGTAAAGGTTACAGCAATGTTGATCAAGTAAAGGTTATAGCAATATTGGTCAAGTAAAGGTTATAGCAATGTTGGTCAAGTAAAGGTTATAGTAAGTTAATCAAGCAAAGGTTATAGCAATGTTGGTCAAGTAAAGGTTATAGCAATGTTGGTCAAGTAAAGGTTATAGCAATTTTGGTCAAGTAAAGGTTATAGCAATGTTGGTCAAGTAAAGGTTATAGTAAGTTAGTCAAGCAAAGGTTATAGCAATATTGGTCAAGTAAAGGTTATAGCAATGTTGGTCAAGTAAAGGTTATAGTAAGTTAGTCAAGCAAAGGTTATAGCAATATTGGTCAAGTAAAGGTTATAGCAATGTTGGTCAAGTAAAGGTTATAGTAAGTTAATCAAGCAAAGGTTATAGCAATGTTGGTCCAGTAAAGGTTATAGCAATGTTGGTCAAGTAAAGGTTATAGCAATGTTGGTCACGTAAAGCTTATAGCAATGTTGGTCAAGTAAAGGTTATATTAAGTTAGTCAAGCAAAGGTCATAGCAATGTTGGTCAAGCAAAGGTTATAGCAATGTTGGTAGAGCAAAGGTTATAGCAATGTTGGTCAAGTAAAGGTTATAGCAATGTTGGTCAAGTAAAGGTTATAGCAATGTTGGTCAAGTAAAGGTTATAGCAATGTTGGTCAAGTAAATTGTGTTATAGTAAGTTAGTCAAGTAAAGGTTATAGTACGTTAGTCAAGTAATGGTTATAGTAAGTTAGTCAAGTAATGGTTATAGTAATGTTGGTCAAGTAAAGGTTATAATAAGTTAGTCAAGTAATAGTTATAGTAATTGTCGTGTCTTCCTTTAAAGTGTCGTCCCTGGAGTGAGGGGAGTCAACACCCACATTATAATTTTTCTTCCCTATCCATATCCTGGAGAATCCACCAGCTTCCGTCCAACACCCTCCCTCAGCCCGTGGACACCTTTTCCTCTCTCTCTCTCTCTCTCACTGTCGTACTATGCCCCTCTCATACTTCCCCAACGCAACATATTCAACAACTCTTGCTTCTAAAAATTAATAAAGATTAATTTATTAAAAGAAAAGTGTAACGTATACGAGACGTGTATGCGAAGAAAATGTGTGTCGTGTATTCTAATGTAAATGTATAGGTCAGACCACAGAGTTCATGTTCAGAGTCCACTCATCATGGCAAGGATTACACGACATCACAAGAATCAGCACAATGGACCTCACCGAAGTCGTGTCCTTCTCTCCAGACATGTCCTCCTCCAGGAGCTCTGATGACCATGAGATCTGAATCCCATTCAACTATATAATCCGTGGAAAAATACTATTATTGTTCCTAACACAACTGTTCCTAATAGTTTATAGAAACTCAGACTTCATAATTCCTGCGCAGTGAAAAAAACATGGAACACTGTCCTATGAACATGACGTTTTCTCTTCCTGCGAAATGTTCCACAGTCTTCACTCTTAAACAGTCATTGTATCTAGACTAAAGTAGTTTTCTTATTTCTAGATATTGTCTGAAGGATTTCCTTGATACGTGGAACAACTACACTTCAATGTTTGGTTTCATCTAATTTGAACATCAGTTCCTACTGATCTAGCAATACGTGGGCTGAACATCCATCACTTCAGGTGTGTTAACGATTGGTATGCACTCATGTAGGATACTTATACCATTCAGCTCCACCGAGCAATGTTTATCAGCTTCTTCTAGCATAGACCCATTTAGAAAGTTGCTGGCCAATCTCTCTGCATCATAATTTATCCGGGATCGGATTTTACAATTCTTCTGTGTCCTTCATCCCGACCAGAGGGAACCTGTAAAATAGATCATACAACTGGTGATAGCCTCCCCGTCACTGATCTCTATTAGATGATCGTGGCCATTGGCCCTTGCTCAGCAAAATACAATGAACCTAACTCTGTCAGGGACAGATGAACTGAACACATAGGTTTTCATCAGGCCAAGACAAGAAGAAAAAAAAAACAACCAACAGCGTGCGGAACCCCCCACCAGGGAGCACACACTGGAAGATCCCAATTATCCCCCATTACTCAATTCTCAACTAGTAGAGCTTATCAACACTACACTAATCTATTTTCAACTAACAGAGCCAAGTATCACTTCCCTACTATAGCTAGTTTTCCACTAACAGTGCTAATCATCACACTCTAGTTAGAACTAATTACAATAGGTTCTACCTTATACGGCACTGCAGTTTTTACTCAATCACATCTAAGTTTGCCATGACAGGCACGTGTAAAATAAATATAATATATCCCGTACACGTTAGATGTTCTTAACTCCCTAACCGCAGTGCCAAAGCACGTCTTCCTAGATCGACGTTTCGAGTTACACTAGTTGTCCCCAAATCTGGTTTTTGGCAACCGCCTAAACTTGGTCACGTGACGTTATTTTATATGTGCACACAGGTGTTATTATGGGCCGATCATCCCTTGTCAGGAATCCATCTCCCCTGGCTTAGTCACTGTCAGAGTTGTCATCACTTGTTTTGACTCCCAAAACAATCCAGCGAGTTCCTGTACGATCCCAACAACGAGCTTCCACAACACGCCGCCAATCCGCGTGATGTCCGGAAACACTAAATGACAGACGGGACTATTACATGTCCCTAGCTGGCAATTCTACGTTGATCCGACCTGTTGATAAACTATCAAAGTGGTGTATTGAGTCATCTCACTCACTTCCCCTACACATCTGCAGCTGTTAACTTTGCCCGACCTGTGATGGTTGACATCTGATTGTAACCAGGATCTGACGGGTTCTATCTGTATTCGAATGTTGATAAACTGTCAAAGCGATGCAGGGATTTATCTCACTCACCACCGAATGTTCCTAATCTGTCGACCAGATGTAAACACGTGCAGCTGCAACCCCGACTGTTTTTCTCTGGATTTGTTGAAACAACCTGTGGCCTCGAACATGCCGCTAATCAGAACGCCTTTTATTCTCATCACTGGTTAAATCACGTTGGTCTATTATGTGACATAGGCCCCCTCTTAAGAGAGTAGTCCATCTCACTCTTCTCCACCGTGAGTTTAATCCAGATGATTCATTCTTCTTCTTCAGGAGCTGGGTGTCTTGACAAGAAGTCCGCTCCAACATTTTCCTTCCCAGGAATGTACTCCACTGTGAAATTGTAAGGTTGAAGTAACAACGACCACCGCATCAAACGCGCGTTGAGCTTCTGAGAAGTAGCCAGGAACATCAGGGGCTGATGATCCGACTGGACTCGAAACTTAACTCCATACAAATAGGGCTGGAATTTTTGCACTGCCCATACGAGAGACAAGCACTCTCTCTCGACGGTCGAATAATTCCTCTCCGCCTGGAGTAGTTTCTTGCTTGCGTATGCCACAGGTTTCAAAACCGAAGCATCGTCTTTTCCTTCCTGTAACAAGGCTGCCCCAATCCCAATCGCACTCGCATCCGTTCTCAACACAAATGGTTTGGAAAGGTCCGGGAGCTGTAATACAGGTTTGCTGACCAAGGCCTCCTTTAACTGGCTATAGGCAGTCTCACATTCTGGTGTCCAAATGATTTGGTCCGGGAATCCCTTTTTCAAGGTTTCCGTCAATGGAGCTCCCAGTTCAGTGAAATGTGGGATAAATTTGTGGTAGAACCCACACGAGAGAAAAGATCGCACATCCTTCTTCGTTTTTGGCCTTGGTGCATTTCTGATTTTCTCCAGGTTCTTCTCCTTCTGGGACAATGTGTCCTGGAGTGATGGTGTGTACCTAGAAATTCCAGAGTCTGGTAACCAATCATGCACTTGGTTGGACGAGCGGTAAGCCCTGCTTCCTTGAGTCTATTAAACACTCTCTCCAAGGATTGCAAGTGGTCATCCAAGCTGTCACTGGAAATCAGAATATCATCCATGAAATGAGATGATGGACGGATCCTGTAAAGGATCAAGTAAAGTCCCCATCATGCGTGTAAACACACTAGGTGCATTGCTGAGTCCAAAGGGCATGACCTTGAATTCGTAGTGTCCACTGGGTGTACTGAAAGCCAACAGTGGTCGAATCTCCGGTTTGACTGGTATCTGATAATACCCCCGACTCAGATCTACCTTTGAAAAGTACCGAGCCTTATGGAGCCTAGCGAATAACTGAGTTGGATTTGGCAAAGGTTCCACCTGAAATTGTGTATGACTGTTCAGAAGTCGGTAATCTATACACAACCGGTGTTCTCCACTTGGTTTGCGTAACAAAACTACCCCCGCGTTGTATGGGGATGTGGATGGCGCAATCACGTCATCCTCCAACAGTTTCTGTATTTCCTCCTCCAGGGCCTTTTCCTTAGAGAATGGCACTGGGTAAACCTTTTGACGAACAGGCTCCTGCGTGGTCAAAGTCATCTCGAACTCAACCAACCTCGTTCGTCCTGGTTTATCAGTCAGTATCTCCTTATGAGACTTGAGAACCTGGGTTATCTTTTCCCTCTCCTGGGAGGTCAGATCAGGGTTCACTTGCACATCCCTATAGGTTTCCTGGTGTACCAAGGGATATTCCCTGCCCTCGTTGGTTCCCACTTCCGTCTCCACTGCAACTGCCATTGCCATGAGGTGAGCTGCCTTGTCTCCGGTCTCTCTTCGTATTTCCGCAAGAGATTGATATGGAAAATCTTCGACTTTCCCCGGATCCGGATCTGATAGTTGGTTCTGGATATCACCCTTTCCACGGGAAATGGTCCTTGCCAACCTATCTCCAGTTTGTTGTTTCCCGTTGGGAGTAGCAACAAGACTTTGTCTCCCACCTCTAGAGATCTTTCTTTAGACCTACGGTTGTAGTAAGCCGCATGTCTTTTTCTGGCCTTTTTCAAGTTTTGATTCGCCAGAGTCCATCCCTTGTGGAGTTTTTCTTTCAGTTCCTCCACGTATTTAAGGAAGAGATCACTTCTTCTGACGTCCCCTCTTCAGTCCAACTCCTCAACATGGCTTCCAATGGTCCTTTGATTGGACGACCAAACAGCAACGTAGCGGGTGGTAGTCCTGTTGAGCCATGAGGAACTTCCCGATAGGCAAAGAGTGCTGCTGGGATATATTCATCCCACCTATCAGGTTTTTCCTGCGCTAGTTTCCTGAGCATTGTCATCAACGTGCCGTTGAAACGCTCTACTTGTCCATTGGCTTGAGGGTGGTAAGGGCTGGTATGTATATGGTTAGAGTGGAACACCCTAAATACCTCCTCCATGAGTTTTCCACAAAACTGGGACCCATTGTCCGTCAGAATTTGATCCGGAAAGCCTAATCTGGTAAAGGCCTCCATCAGTGCGTCCGCCACTCTTTTCGAGTCAATCGTGGTCAACGGTATGGCCTCACCCCACATTGTACAGCAATCCACCATTGTGAGTATATACATGTTCCTCTTCCTAGTCCTGGGAAGTGGACCCACGATATCGATGGCTACCCTCTCGAAAGGAGAGTTCATGATGGGCATCTCACCCAACACCACCGGTGCTGTCCAGTGTTTCGGTGCCACCCTCTGGCACTCAGGGCATGACTTCACATACCGACGCACATCATCTGTCATTCCCGGCCAATAGTAATGGCAGGAAATTCGCTGCATGGTGGCGGCAATACCCATGTGTCCACTAAAGGAGATGGTATGCCCCATATGAAGAATCTGGGACCGGTGAGCTTTCGGGACGACCAACTGACCGTATAGGTTGTCTCCCCTTCCTGCTCTCCTGTAGAGTATCCTATTCTTCATGTAGTACTGCCCCCGTCCTGGTGGATCAGCACTTTTCTGCAGCTTTTTGTAGCAAGGACGTAAAGTAGCATCCTCACTCTGGGCAGTTCGTAGCTCCCCCGGCAGTGGGTTAGTCACAATTGCTTCTGCCTCTTCCGTTCTCGTCTGAGAGCGAGTCTGTATTGCTCCCATATGGATTGGCTCCCTGGGCATTCCCAGAAAGACATACCGGCAACCGAGGATTACTGGAAAAATGGGATCGGTCAATACAGCGGCCTTGATTGTGCCGGTGACATACCTTGACCGAATCTCCACATTAGCAATGGGCAACTTCATGGCTACAGCACTCTTCTGTGCAGGCTGTATCTCCATGGTCTCACCTGTGAATTGTTCTGGATGTACCAGATCCGCAGAAATCACGGCCTCCCCGTCCAGTCCTGTGTCGTACAAACACTCCACTTGACGACCGTTAACCTCTACCAATTCCACTACAGGTGGTTTTTCCTGGTCTGGAGTCTCTTCCTCGGCCTCGACCTGTTCGGTGGGCTCCACCTTAGGTTTCCCGGGGCACACGACGAATTTAGAGTCTCCTGACTTTCCCTTGCAGTCAATAGCATTGTGCGTGTTTGACTTGCATTGGTTGCACCATTTCCCTGTCCTAGATTTTCTATTGCCGGACTTGAGTGAGCTCTCCTGGTGGCGAGCCTCCTTGTCGACCTTGATATTTTCCGTGACAACCTCCTTGGAAGTCACTTGACATGCTGCGAAGTGAGGGCTCTTAGCCTTCGATTTGCAGTCCCTCGTATTGTGAGAGGGTGACTTACAAATTGAACACCACTTCTCCGACCACGGTCGTTTTGGTGTAGAGCTTGAAGTGCTCTTGCTTCCCTCCTTCTTCTTCTCTGAACTATCCTCTGATTTTTGCACATAAGGTTCCCACTTTTTGGTTCCTGAGTTTTTGGCTTTCTTCTTGTCATGTTTCTCCTGACTTTTGGTGTTGGTGGAAAGGTTTTCCCCTGCCTCCCCATGTACCTCGACGAACCGTTCTGCTAATTTTGTCACGAGGTCAATACGTTCCGCTCCTTGTTCTCCCAGGAACGTCCTGAGAGGTTTAGACATTTGCTTCTTCAGCTGGTCGACCACCATGAGCTCTTCCAGACTCTCATAGTCATGTGCGAACCCAGCCAAATCCATCCACTTATGGAGATAGGATTTTAGACGCAAACTGTAGGCGGCAAACAACTCCCCCGGTTCTCGTTTCGCTGCTCGAAATTTTTTCCGGTAGGTATGTGACGTAACCTCGAATCGTTTCAGCAGAGCCGTCTTTAATTCGTCATAATTGTTCTCATGTCCTGGTGGCAGGCGAGAATAAACCTCGTAGCCGGTCCCGCGTAATCCCTGGGATAGCTTAAGACACCATTTGTCACGGTCCAGACCCATAGCAACAGACATGGCCTCGAAGCGTTGAAGGTACTGGTCAATCTTCTCTTTGTCCTCCTCGTAGACCGCTAAAGGAAACTTCATAGCATGGTAACCATGTCCACCTACTGGTGTTGAGCCTGGGATGGAGGAACCTCCAACTGCTCCCTCAGTTTCCCCATTAGATTGACTCTTCAACTCGAGTTCCCTCATCCGGTACTCGTGCTCCCTTTTCTGAGCTTCTTGTTCAGCTTCCAGTTTCTTAGCTGCTTGCTCAGCTTCAAATTTCTTAGCTGCTTGCTCAGCTTCAAATTTCCTCGCAGCTTGTTCTGCTTCCAATTTCCTAGCTTCTTGTTCCAACTCCATCCTTCTCAATTCCAACTCGGCCTTTCGATCTTCCCTTTCTGCTTGACGATACTCTCTCTCTCCACTTCCTGTATGTAATCCGTTAGAGCAGAACCCGACAATCCCATTTCTTCCCCCTTTGCCTTTAATTCTGCAGTGGTTAGTTTCGGAGTGGCCATTTCAGAGAGGTAAGCTAGCAGGTTGAGTACAATATAACTGCAAACTAATATACAGATATATGACCAAGTACTATAAATCTAGATATTACCACACCCAGCACATTCACTCAGTGACAAGAGTAGAATCAGGACCACAGACCTATGCAGACGTGTGACGTGTGAACAGGTAAGATATGTGTCCTAACCCCTATCCACATTCACTCTAGCTGGATTCTCCAATATGATATCTTCCGTCTTATAACTAAGGATCCCGTGTCAAAAGACCCCGTTGTCGGAGATCCCACTGTCAAAGGATCCTGCTTGCAGGGAGATCTCGCTGTCCAAGGATCACGTTTACGAGAGATCCCGCTGTCCAAGGATCCCGTTTACGAGAGATCCCGCTGTCCAAAAATCCCGTTTACGAGACCCAATAATGTCGTGTCTTCCTTTAAAGTGTCGTCCCTGGAGTGAGGGGAGTCAACACCCACATTATAATTTTTCTTCCCTATCCATATCCTGGAGAATCCACCAGCTTCCGTCCAACACACTCCATCAGCCCGTGGACACCCTTTCCTCTCTCTCTCTCTCTCTCTCTCTCTCTCTCTCTCTCTCTCTCTCTCTCTCTCTCTCTCTCTCTCTCTCTCTCTCTCTCACTGTCGCACTATGCCCCCTCTCATTCTTCCCCACGCAACATATTCAACAACTCTTGCTTCTAAAAATTAATAAAGATTAATTTATTAAAAGAAAAGTGTAACGTATATGAGACGTGTATGCGAAGAAAATGTGTGTCGTGTATTCTAATGTAAATGTATAGGTCAGACCACAGAGTTCATGTTCAGAGTCCACTCATCATGGCAAGGATTACACGACATCACAAGAATCAGCACAATGGACCTCACCGAAGTCGTGTCCTTCTCTCCAGACATGTCCTCCTCCAGGAGCTCTGATGACCATGAGATCTGAATCCCATTCAACTATATAATCCGTGGAAAAATACTATTATTGTTCCTAACACAACTGTTCCTAATAGTTTATAGAAACTCAGACTTCATAATTCCTGCGCAGTGAAAAAAACATGGAACACTGTCCTATGAACATGACGTTTTCTCTTCTTGCGAAATGTTCTATAGTTTTCACTCTTAAACAGTCATTGTATCTAGACTAAAGTAGTTTTCTTATTTCTAGATATTGTCTGAAGGTTATGATTTCCTTGATACGTGGAACAACTACACTTCAATGTTTGGTTTCATCTAATTTGAACATCAGTTCCTACTGATCTAGCAATACGTGGGCTGAACATCCATCACTTCAGGTGTGTTAACGATTGGTATGCACTCATGTAGGATACTTATACCATTCAGCTCCACCGAGCAATGTTTATCAGCTTCTTCTAGCATAGACCCATTTAGAAAGTTGCTGGCCAATCTCTCTGCATCATAATTTATCCGGGATCGGATTTTACAATTCTTCTGTGTCCTTCATCCCGACCAGAGGGAACCTGTAAAATAGATCATACAACTGGTGATAGCCTCCCCGTCACTGATCTCTATTAGATGATCGTGGCCATTGGCCCTTGCTCAGCAAAATACAATGAACCTAACTCTGTCAGGGACAGATGAACTGAACACATAGGTTTTCATCAGGCCAAGACAAGAAGAAGAAAAAAACAACCAACAGCGTGCGGAACCCCCCACCAGGGAGCACCCACTGGAAGATCCCAATTATCCCCCTGTCCTTGTCTTGCTCATGTCTAGGTATCCGAGCTCGGGTTCACACAGGCAACAATAACTCCGTTCAATATGATATCGAACATTTATTGTATTTCAATATACAGTGCGTTGGCGCAGTGGGTTAACAATCCCGCGCTATATTACATATCACAGATAGTTAACATCATTACACATAGTTATCATACAACAGTCTAGCAAACTATCTAGCCTATGTCTATATATCTATTGATATCTATTGAGTCCCTCTAAGGCAGGCCCTGTTGTCTCCCTGAAGTCCGTCTGTCCTCTGCCGGTCCACACGTGTCCCAATCCGACACGGGTGGTAACTCTGTCCGAGTTCCTCGTGGACCCCGCAATAGGCGGGCCACATCAGTGTCCACGGAACCATGGACTCAATGACCAGTCCTTCGAGAAGGCTCTAGATTACTCGGGCCCCGGAGTGACTCATTTCTATCCCTTGGGCGGGAGTTGCAGCCCTTTAATTAATATCTATAAAGGTGAGGCGGTGACACCCCCATTACTCAATTCTCAACTAGTAGATCTTATCAACACTACACTAATCTATTTTCAACTAACAGAGCCAAGTATCACTTCCCTACTCTAGCTAGTTTTCCACTAACAGTGCTAATCATCACACTCTAGTTTTAACAAGGCTACAGCCTATATTAATTAGAACTAATTATAATAGGTTCTACCTTATACGGCACTGCAGTTTTTACTCAATCACATCTAAGTTTGCCATGACAGGCACGTGTAAAATAAATATAATATATCCCGTACACGTTAGATGTTTTTAACTCCCTAACCGCAGTGCCAAAGCACGTCTTCCTAGATCGACGTTTCGAGTTACACTAGTTGTCCCCAAATCTGGTTTTTGGCAACCGCCTAAAATTGGTCACGTGACGTTATTTTATATGTGCACACAGGTGTTATTTTGGGCCGATCATCCCTTGTCAGGAATCCATCTCCCCTGGCTTAGTCACTGTCAGAGTTGTCATCACTTGTTTTGACTCCCAAAACAATCCAGAGAGTTCCTGTACGATCCCAACAACGAGCTTCCACAACTGTATAGGAGGTTAGTCCAGTAAAAGTTGTAGAAAGTTAGTCAAGTAAAAGTTATAGTAAGTTAGTCAAGTAAAAGTTATAGTAAGTTACTCAAGTAAAAGTTATAGTAAGTTAGTCAAGTAAAGTGTATAGAAGGTTAGTCCAGTAAAAGATGTAGAAAGTTAGTCAAGTAAAAGTTATAGTAAGTTAGTCAAGTATAAGTTATAGTAAGTTACTCAAGTAAAAGTTATAGTAAGTTAGTCAAGTAAAATGTATAGTAAGTTAGTCCAGTAAAAGTTATAGCAAGTTAGTCAAGTAAATGTTATAGTTCGTTACTCAAGTAAAAGTTACAGTAAGTTAGTAAGGAATGAAGCCGAAATTAACGAAAAACGCTTCCTGGACATTCAGATTAAATAACAATATTTTAACGAGGCTATATACCAGAGATCAAACCACGATACAACAAGTGATTCTACCTCAGTTACATCGCGATAAAGTACTTCAGATAGCCCATGACTCACCGTTCGGAGGTCATATGGGTTATGAGAAAACCAGGGCCAGAGTCCTGAGCCAATTTTATTGGCCTAAATTTTGCCAAGACATAAAAATTTATTGTAAATCATGTCATATCTGTCAAAAACTAATTAAGAAAGGTAAAAACCCTACGGCAGAAATTCAATCAACCACAACTGCCTCGAGACCATTTCAAATCGTGGCGGTTGATATAGTGGGTCCTTTAAACCACATCTCAAACAAAGGAAATAGGTACATATTTACACTCGTTGATCTGTGTTCAAGGTGGGCAGAAATGATTCCATTAAAATCTATCTCCTCTAAGGATGTGACGGACGTATTATTACAGATATTCTCCCGTTTTGGCTTTCCGGAGAAGATAATATCGGATAGAGGAACGCAATTCATATCTAATGCCACCCAATCGGTAACTAAGCTACTAGGCATAAAACAATGTTTTACAAGCCCCTATCGACCGTCCGCAAACGAAATTAAATGGGGACCTAAAACATATGTTATCCAAAGTGACAGCTGAAAATCCAGCCGATTGGGATATACTTCTCCCAACGGTGCTGTTCGCATACAGAGAAGTCCCACAGTCAAGCACGGGGTTCTCTCCGTTTGAATTAGTATATGGAGCGAACCCAAGAGGACCTCTCACTATGTACAAAGATATGATATCACAACCCGTAAACACCCAATTACCAGTTTCCACCTATGATTTGGTCACTGACACCAGAGACAAAATCATTAGATCCTGTATACTAGCCAGAACATCGTTACAGGAGAAAGGTTTTAGGTACAGGCAGTACGCCAATAAAGGGGCAAAAACGATTGTATTACAACCAAATCAAGATATTTTACTATTACTACCTGACAAGAGAGATTTATATCAACCTCTTGGCAGGGACCATTTAAAGTTGTAAGAAGGATTTCGGAAGTTGACTACGAAATCTCTTTGAATGGCAAGTTGGAAATATTCCATGTAAATATGTTAAAACCGTACTATTCTAGAAATGACAGTGACACGAACAACCAGACGCAGGAAACAGAGGACAATAACCAGACTGACAAGAATGACAACGAAAACGAGACGACAACTAGCCGACTGAAGGACACCTCGACAAACGAAGATCTAAACGAAGCATCATTAACGACTCATTCTTGTGACAACGAAGACAATGAAAACATATTCACAGTACCGACAATATGTGAGAACGACAAATACGACGAATTTAACGACACATTAGCAACAATTAGTCTGGACGATGACTACAATGACATTGAAGACAATTTACAAACAGTAGCGTCAGTAATAAATCAGACGGACGTAGACAATACGGAAATTCCAGTACCAATCATGAACGACGACAGTACGATGAAGGAGATACAAATCTCTGACACTGTGACACAACAGCAGCGACAAGACATTTTGTCTCTTCTTAACGACTATAAAACTATCTTCTCAAACAAACCTGGACAGACTGACAAAATAACACATTCCATTATTTTGACAGATCTAACACCGATCAAATGTAGACCATATTCAATTCCATTACATTATAGGGCAAATTTGGATAAAGAAAGTTTAGACTTAGAAAAAAATAAAATAATACAGAAATCTGTGTCCCAGTACTCTTCGCCAATTGTTCTGGTGAAAAAGAAGGACCAAACCATTCGTTTATGCATAGATTACAGGAAATTAAATACTATAACAACGACAGATGCTGAGCCAGTGTACAGCTGTGAAGACCTCATTTTGAATATGTCTCAATCATCCATTTTTTCGAAACTTGATTTAGCAAAAGGTTACTGGCAAGTACCACTATCTCCCTCTTCAAGGCATATAACCGCATTGTCCACACCGCCTGGTCTATATGAATGAAGATATCTTCCGTTTGGCTTAAAGAACGCTCCCGCTACATTTGTCAGATTAACTAGACTGTTATTGCACGGCATCAAGGACGTGCAATCATATATTGATGATATATGTGTCCATTCTTCAGACATGACTTCTCACTTACTTACACTCCGACAAGTCTTTAATCAAATCCTTCTTTTTGGACTTACTATCAAACCTTCCAAGGTTGAAATAGGCTATAAACAGATAGACTTCTTAGGTCATAGGATTTCCGAAGGGAAACTATTGACAGATGATAGAATCGTGTCAAAAATTCTGAACCTGCAAGTTCCAACTACAAAGAAACAGGTCAGAAGCCTTTTAGGTCTCATAAACTATTATTCCAAGTTTATACCAAACTGGGCAGAACTCACATCAGTTTTTTCTAATCTGTTGACAAAAGATCAACCAGAGAAATTTTGTAAGAGTATCCGCTTAGAGGATGTAATGTGCAAATTGAAATCAATTTTTTCTAACCCACCCATATTGAGATTACCAAACATAGATATACCTTTTATTCTGACCACAGATTCGAGTGCTATCGCAATTGGAGGATGCCTGATGCAGGAGTATCAAGGCGTGAGACATCCAATACTCTATGTCAGCCGCAAGCTGAAAAAGGCAGAAATCCGTTATTCCACAGTTGAGTTGGAGGCGTTAAGTCTGCTTTTTTGTATGCGTCGTTTATCTAAGTTCCTCTTAGGTTCCCATTTTGTTGTTTTGACCGATAATGCGCCACTGCTGGTATGCGCCCCAAAGAATCATCGATTAGCAAGATGGTGTCTTCTAGTTCAGGATTTCGACTTTGAAATCCGTCACATCAAGGGTACGGATAATATCATTGCTGACCTATTATCACGACAGACCAATGCACCAGCAGACTAACACTATTCACATTAATTAGTGGCCATATAATTAGCTGTGATATTTTAGTCTGTTGCATAAAAGAGTGTACCTTTACACTAACTGTAGAACTGTGATTCAGAAGTATCAACGCCTAAGTGAATAATCTACTTATAACATTCACGGACATGAAACGTTGAGAACCCTATATTGTATTAAAACATATTAGCAATTGGCAATGCTTTAAAAACAATCGGAGCGATATATAATATCTGTAAAGTTATATCATCAACCAATGAACATAAAGTCATCGTGTAAAGATTAAGAACTCTGCATACTCACTATTTCAAGGAACTTCGCAAACTACCGGAATAGAACTACGACTATTACAACATACAAAAGAACTGATAACATTGATGGAACAACACACGGACAACAGGAGGAGAACACACACATAGTCGTTGGAGTTAATTAATTTACTATTAGTTAATATGTATTACACTTGTATTTGATTATATATATAAAATATGTCAACACGTAACTTGTATATTTTCTACCATAATATATTACAAACATTTTCACTCATAGTTGAAATACTCTTCCAATACAATTTTTCTATTTAAGTTATAAACCATTTTTTGATTACAAGTACAAAAAGTACTTGCTACCGTAAAGGGAACATATCGCCTAATCCGTTTTTCTAAGGGCAGTAAGACTTACCTCAACTTTATTTGTATATTTTAACAAAATACTATTTTGGATGAAAGATGTACGAATGAGAGAGCGAATGAATTAAATGAGAGAGCGATATACTGAGCGGACAAATTGTACGCAAAACGTATTTATTTTAATTCGTCTGCGTTTTTCATGTAAAAATGTACTACCTGTCTGAATTGTTGATACATGTTTAGTAGTAAATACACTAAAGCTAAGTATCACTGTTTGAATGCCCTGATCATGCATTAAACAGATTGGGTAATTCATGACAAAGGATATTCCAACTCGTGACGCTTAGAAGTAAACCACACATCACATACACACATTAAGCACACACTTTATACATGAACTAAGACAGACTCAAAACTGAACACTAACAATTAAAACACAGTCAGTTTATTATAGACAGCAACATATCAGTCAATACACTAACAAGCAAACAAGAACATACGTAGTCAGATGGGATAAAACAACGGTATAAATATATATTTAGCAGTATACAACATACGGAAGTAAAAATGTATCGAAATACACATGCAGGACAAGAATTGCAAGTGTACTTAAATAAGCCAAGACAATTTGTCTTGTTAAAACTCTCTTACACAGAGTTTATATCTTGGTATCATATGGATACTTGAGAAGGGCGCGGTTGCAAAAACAACTAGAAACGTCACGGAACTTCGGTCAGATAAGCATGTTTAAGAACATAGAAGAGAAAGGAGACCTCTTCAGCAATCATCTTGAAGTGCTGTATGGGAGAATACATGAGTTGTTGATGCAGATATATAGGTTACCAAGTTACTATCCACCAAACTACAAACACCTACTTCATGTGATCCTGTGACAGAATTAGTACAAAACTATTTACCATATAATAACCCATCAAAGCAGGGGGGGGGGGACTCCTGTCACAGTCTCACATGAGGGCGGTATTAACATAAAGATAATAGAGAGTGGAGAAGGGATAGAACTCCAGCTAAAGGGAAAGAACCGAGTCACTCGAAGGCTCGAATAATCCAGAGCCTTCTCGAAGGACCGGTCATCGTGTCCACAGCCCCGTGGACATCGATGGAGCCCGCCGATTGCGGGGTCCACGAGAAACTCGGAGAGAGTTACCACCCGTGTCGGATTGCGACACGTGTGAAAAGGCAGACACGGACTGGACATCGGAGAAGCAACAGGGCTTACCTTAAGGGGGACTTGATAGCTTAAAACCCAAGTGTATTTAGGGGTCTTACGCATACGTTAGATAGCTGATAGAGTTGTTGTACTGATCATGTATTATTGGTTTATTGTAAACTCCTGTGATACGCAATTCGAGGGTTGCTGGCTGCGAGAACATTTCTTCGCCAGCTTAATGTAACATAATATAAATAAATGATGTTCGATTGTATCTGAACGGAGTTTGTTGCCTGTATGAGCCCGGGTTTCATTCCCCTAGGTATCTAGGACGGTGACATTAGTCAAGTAAATGTTATAGTTCGTTACTCAAGTAAAAGTTACAGTAAGTTAATCAAGTAAGCGTGATAGTAAGTCAAGTAAAAGTTATAGTAAGTTAGTTAAGTAATGGTTATAGTACGTTAGTCAAGTAAAGGTTATAGTAATGTTGGTCAAGTAAATGTTATAGCAAGTTAGTCAAGTAATGTTAGTTAGTTAGTTAGTTAGTTAGTTAGTTAGTTAGTTAGTTAGTTAGTTAGTTAGTTAGTTAGTTAGTTAGTTAGTTAGTTAGTTAGTTAGTTAGTTAGTTAGTTAGTTAGTTAGTTAGTTAGTCGCGGTTCCAACTTCACAGCAACGGGTCGACCCCATTATGCTCCGTTCATGTGCCAGTGAATATCACATAAAACGCTCCCCACTGCCCAATGTGAAAAGTGGAAAAGACAGGAGTCTCGACAAACAACAGCCCGCACAGATACACTATGCATAATGCCGCCGCCAGAATGTCAACACAATAGTCCCCCACGAAACATCCAGTTTATCTCTGATGGAATCGGCAGTCATTTTCCCATCTGGATCTTTCCTAGATGTTCACCCACACAGTCCACGAAATTACAGTTCATCGTCGATGATAGTGGCAGTCAACCAGAAGCCCAGCAGCCACGCATTTCTGCATAAGGCAAAAACCGGTCAACTCTGGGGCATAGCCAGCCGCCATGGCTTCGAACATGCAGTCACGTCCCAAAAGACCTCGGGCAGATTCAAAAACATTTCACACGAAACTCACAGCTCACAGTGTCGCGCCACGCACTCACTCAGTAGCAGGGCGACGGAACCATAGCCTTCTTAGTCGCCTCTTACGACATGCGTGGTAGGCTACAGTGTTGCTATTGATTACTTCCCTTATGGGCCCCGGCAACACACTGGAGTAGTCAAGTAATGGTTATAGTATTATAGTCAAGTAATGTTTATAGTAATGTTGGTCAAGTAAAGGTTATAGTACGTTAGTCAAGTAAAGGTTATAGTAATGTTGGTCAAGTAAATGTTATTAAAGTAAGTTAGTCAAGTAAATGTTATTGTAAGTTAGTCAAGTAAATGTTATAGTAAGTTAGTCAAGTAGAGGTTATTGTAAGTTAGTAAAGGTTATAGTAAGTAAATCAAGTACAAGTTATAGTAAGTTAATCAAGTAAAAGTTATATCTATTTAGTCAAGTAAAAGTTATAGTAAGTTAGTCAAGTAAAAGTTATAGTAAGTTAGTCAAGTAAAGGTTAAAGTAAGTTAGTCAAGTAAAGGTTATTAAAAGTTATAATAAGATAGGCAAGTAAAAGTTGTAGTAAGGTAGTCAAGTAAAAGTTATAGTAAGTTAGACAAGTAAAGGTTAAAGAAAGTTAGTCAAGTAAAAGTTATTAAATGTTATAATAAGATAGTCAAGTAAAAGTTGTAGTAAGTTAGTCAAGTAAAAGTTATAGCAAGTTAGTCAAGTAAAAGTTATAGTAAGATAGTCAAGTAACATTTATATTAAGTAAGTCTAGTAAAAGTTATAGTAAGTTAGTCAAGTAAAAGTTATAGTAAGTTAGTCAAGTAAAAGTTATAGATAGTTAGTCAAGTAAAAGTTATAGCTAGTTAGTCATGTAAAAGTTATAGCTAGTTAGTCAAGTAAACATTATAGCTTGTTAGTCAAGTAAAGGTTATAGTAAGTTAGTCAAGTAAAAGTTATAGTAAGTTGGTCAAGTAAAAGTTATTGTAAGTTAGTCAAGTAAAAGTTATAGGTAGTTAGTCAAGTAAAAGTTATAGTAAGTTAGTCAAGTAAGCGTGATAGTAAGTTAGTCAAGTAAAACTTATAGTAAGTTACTCAAGTAAAAGTTATAGCAAGTTAGTCAAGTATAAGTTATAGTACGTTACTCAAGTAAAAGTTATAGTACGTTACTCAAGTAAAAGTTATAGTAAATTAGTCAAGTAAAAGTTATAGTAATTTAATCAAGTAAAAGTTATAGCTAGTTAGTCAAGAAAAAGTTATAGTAAGTTAGTCAAGTAAAAGTTATAGTAATGTTGGTCAAGTAAAGGATTATAGTACGTTAGTCAAGTAAAGGTTATAGTAAGTTAGTCAAGTAATGGTTATAGTACGTTAGTCATGTAAAGGTTATAGTAAGTTAGTCAAGTAATGGTTATAGTACGTTAGTCAAGTAAAAGTTATAGTACGTTAGTAAAGTAATGGTTATAGTAAGTTAATCAAGTAATGGTTATAGTACGTTAGTCAAGTAAAGGTTATAGTAAGTTAGTCAAGTAATGGTTATAGTACGTTAGTCAAGTAAAGGTTATAGTAAGTTAATCAAGTAATGGTTATAGTAAGTTAGCCAAGTAAAGGTTATAGTAATGTTGGTCAAGTAAATGTTATAGAAAGTTAGTCAAGTAATGTTTATAGTAATGTTGGTCAAGTAAAGGTTATGTTATAGTACGTTAGTCAAGTAAAAGTTATAGTACGTTAGTAAAGTAATGGTTATAGTAAGTTAATCAAGTAATGGTTATAGTACGTTAGTCAAGTAAAGGTTATAGTAAGTTAGTCAAGTAATGGTTATAGTACGTTAGTCAAGTAAAGGTTATAGTAAGTTAATCAAGTAATGGTTATAGTAAGTTAGTCAAGTAAAGGTTATAGTAATGTTGGTCAAGTAAATGTTATAGAAAGTTAGTCAAGTAATGTTTATAGTAATGTTGGTCAAGTAAAGGTTATGTTATAGTACGTTAGTCAAGTAAAGGTTATAGTACGTTAGTAAAGTAATGTTTATAGTAATGTTGGTCAAGTAACGGTTATAGTACGTTAGTCAAGTAAAGGTTATAGTAATGTTGGTCAGGTAAATGTTATTAAAGTAAGTTAGTCAAGTAAATGCTATAGTAAGTTAGTAAAGGTTATAGTAAGTTAATCAAGTAAACGTTATGGTAAGTTAGTCAAGTAAAAGTTATAGTAAGTTAGTCAAGTAAAGGTTAAAGTAAGTTAGTCAAGTGAAGGTTATTAAAAGTTATAATAAGATAGGCAAGTAAAGGTTGTAGTAAGTTAGTCAAGTAAATGTTATAGTAATTTAGTCAAGTAAAGGTTAAAGAAAGTTAGTCAAGTAAAAGTTATTAAATGTTATAATAAGATAGTCAAGTAAAAGTTTTAGTAAGTTAGTCAAGTAAAAGTTACAGCAAGTTATTCAATTAAAAGTTATAGTAAGTTAGTCAAGTAAAAGTTATAGCTAGTTAGTCAAGTAAAAGTTATAGCTAGTTAGTCATGTAAAAGTTATAGCTAGTTAGTCAAGTAAACATTATAGCTTGTTAGTCAAGTAAATGTTATAGTAAGTTGGTCAAGTAAAGGTTATAGTAATGTTGGTCAAGTAAATGTTATAGCAAGTTAGTCAAGTAATGTTTATAGTAATGTTGGTCAAGTAACGGTTATAGTACGTTAGTCAAGTAAAGGTTATAGTAATGTTGGTCAAGTAAATGTTATTAAAGAAAGTTAGTCAAGTAAATGCTATAGTAAGTTAGTCAAGTAAAAGTTATTGTAAGTTAGTAAAGGTTATAGTAAGTTAATCAAGTAAAAGTTATAGTAAGTTAGTCAAGTAAAAGTTATATCTATTTAGTCAAGTAAGCGTGACAGTAAGTTAGTCAAGTAAAAGTTATAGTAAGTTAGTCAAGTAAAGGTTAAAGAAAGTTAGTCAAGTAAAAGTTATTAAATGTTATAATAAGATAGTCAAGTAAATGTTGTAGTAAGTTAGTCAAGTAAAAGTTACAGCAAGTTATTCAAGTTGCTTGCTTGCTTGTGTTCGTTGGCTTGAGCTCCAACGCGAAGTCCTGTATGTCGGATGAAGGCATCCTGTTGTCCAACATCAGTGTGATGTCATACAGGACCTGCATTTTGCTTGAGTATCCGTTGTCCCATGTCTGGCTTATTGGTGTGCAGACTGGTGGTTCCTCGCCGTACAGGCAGACACTCTCCGACTTCGGAGGAAGTTATTCAAGTAAAAGTTATAGTAAGTTAGTCAAGTAAAATTTATATTAAGTAAGTCTAGTAAAAGTTATAGTAAGTTAGTCAAGTAAATGTTATAGCTAGTTAGTCAAGTAAAAGTTATAGCTAGTTAGTCATGTAAAAGTTATAGCTAGTTCGTCAAGTAAAAATTATAGCTTGTTAGTCAAGTAAAGGTTATAGTAAGTTGGTCAAGTAAAAGTTATTGTAAGTTAGTCAAGTAAAAGTTATAGCGAGTTAGTCAAGTAAAAGTTATAGTAAGTTAGTCAAGTAAGCGTGATAGTAAGTTAGTCAAGTAAAACTTATAGTAAGTTACTCAAGTAAAAGTTATAGTAAGTTAGTCAAGTAAAGGTTATAGTAAGTTAGTCAAGACTAAGTTATAGTACGTTACTCAAGTAAAAGTTATAGTACGTTACTCAAGTAAAAGTTATAGTAAATTAGACAAGTAAAAGTTATAGTAAGTTAGTCAAGTAAAAGTTATAGTAAGTTAGTCAAGTAAAAGTTATAGCTAGTTAGGTAAGTAAAAGTTATAGTAAGTTAGTAAAATAAAAGTTATAGCTAGTTAGTCAAGTAAAAGTTATAGTAAGTTAGTCAAGTAAAAGTTATAGTAAGTTAGTCAAGTAAGCGTGATAGTAAGTTAGTCAAGTAAGCGTAAAAGTAAGTTGGTCAAGTAAAAGTTATATCTAGTTAGTCAAGTAAAATTTATAGTAAGTTAGTTAAGTAAAAGTTATAGTAAGTTTGTCAAGTAAAATATATATTAAGTTAGTCAAGTAAAAGGTATAGTAAGTTACTCAAGTAAAAGTTATAGTAAGTTAGTCAAGTAAAATTTATAGTAAGTTAGTCAAGTAAAAGTTATAGTAAGTTAGTCAAGTAAAAGTTATAGTAAGTCAGTCAAGTAAAATGTATAGTAAGTTAGTCAAGTAAAAGTTATAGTAAGTTAGTCAAGTAAAATGTATAGTAAGTTAGTCAAGTAAATGTTATAGTAAGTTAGTCAAGTAAAAGTTATAGTAAGTTAGTCCAGTAATAGTTATAGTAAGTTAGTCAAGTAAAAGTTATATTAAGTTAGTCAAGTAAAAGTTATAGTAAGTTAATCAAGTAAAAGTTATAGTAAGTTAGTCAAGTAAAAGTTATAGTAAGTTAGTCAAGTAAGCGTGACAGTAAGTTAGTCAAGTAAAAGTTATAGTAAGTTAGTCAAGTAAAAGTTATAGTAAGTTAGTCACGTAAAAGTTATTGTAAGTTAGTCAAGTAAAATGTATAGTAAGTTAGTCAAGTAAAAGTTATAGTAAGTTAGTCAAGTAAAAGTTATAGTAACTTAGTCACGTAAAAGTTATTGTAAGTTAGTCAAGTAAAATGTATAGTAAGTTAGTCAAGTAAAAGTTATAGTAAGTTAGTCAAGTATAAATTATAGTAAGTTAAAAAAGTAAAGGACCTCAAGGAAGTCTGGGCTTATGGTGCTAGACCAATATTTTCAAGACTATTCGGCACTCGGTGAGCGGCGTGGTCAGTATATAAATGACATGACACTTATAACAAGGAAATAACCAGAAAAAAGGACTTTTTTTTAAACGCCTTAATGTGCATAAGGTGTATAATGTTAGACCAAAATTTTTTAGACCAATCGGCACTGCAGGAGTAAAGAAGTAAATGTCAAGACATTTCCTGGTACCTGTTTGTAGGTCGAGAATAAAAGAGTGTTGAAGTGTAACCTATACTCCTGTATGGGTGTGAAACGTGGACAATGAGCAGGAAAGCTGAAAAACAGTTAATGGTTGTGGAAATGTGGTTTCAGAAGAAAATGAAAAGAATACCATGGACAGACAGAAAAACCAATGACCAAGTCCTACAAGAGGCGAATATGAAAATTGTACATTGATTAGAGAAATTAGACGTAGACAGTCAAGTGGATTTTTGGACACGTTATGGGAAGAAATAAACAGGGGAACTTGGTGACAACCGGCAGGCGTGAGGGAAAAAGAACAAGAGGAAGGCAAAGACGTTAATACCTGGATGGCTTGATCACGTGGTATGGTCGAGACAAAAAACACTGAGCTGACCCACGTCTCTGGTGATCGTATGAGATGGTGAAACATGACCATACACACGTTTATCGGCATGGCATATGGTGAAGATGATTTAAGCCAGGGTTAATACTAAGACTAAAATGTTAACCTGGGAGCCCAACTCAATGCGGAAAGTCCACCTTGATGCAGGTTTGAACTCTACAGAGCCGGTAAACAAGTGTGCTGGCCACTAAACTGTAGCGCATTGCTATAAAAGTTATCAGCAAGAAATTACGACTTTTAAAACAAGCCATTACCCTCTTCGAACAACAATCCCCTGCAAATTAATGTCCTGTTTGTGGCTGACTCAGTCACATGATTATTAATCTGAGCCAGGCGATGGACACTCTTCTGAGGTTGATCGGGGTATGGGTAATCGTATAATGGTTGGTGGGAGGGGGCAAAATGTTTGGTAAAATGTAATGGGGAAGGATAATGACACATCTCGTGAACGATTGGCAGTATGGGTTTAAATACTAAACTCCTTTCCTTTCTGTGTTGATATCCTGACAGTAGCGCACGCACACACACACACACACACACACACATACACAGAGAGGGGGATACACACAAACACACACACACACACAACACAGAATGATAAACACACACGCAAGCACACATAACACACATCTGGTGATAGACACAAACACATACAAATACACACAAACAAATACACATACATACACACTGATACGCATATACATACATAGATGCACATATGGACACACACACACACATTCACACACATGCACGGAGACCCACACATACACACAAACGCACACAATGAGATACACATTCAGATATATAGATGTAAACACATATACACACATACACACAGACACACACAGGCACATGCGTACACAGACACACATACACAGATATACTCACCCAGATACACACAACCATATACTGATAAACACATGCATACACACACAGACACATAAATACACAGAAAATTCACATAGGACATAGACGCACGCACATACACACGCATATTTGCATACACAGACAGACACACAAAGAGCTATACACATACACATAAATGTACACACATACACACTGTAACGTGCGTGGTTTTACGTCAAGGTGGGGCGGATACACGAGTTAAGAATCTAATAGAACAATCGAGGTTACATGGGTCAGATGAGAGGTGTGCGGATGTAGAGTCAGAAAGATGGAGTAAGGAATCCCAAGACAATGGTTGAGCCCCAAGCACAATGGATTGTTACATCATGGAGATGTCAGTCTGAGTCACCAGGGGACAGAGAGGAACCAGCTGGAGAGAATAGACAAAGGAATATCCCAGAAATTTAATGTTGGGGGAAGTCGAAAAATTGGGTTCAAGGGTGAAATAGTTGTTCATAAAGGGGGGGGGGGGGGTGGGGGGGTCCCTAAAAGACTGAATATAGAGTGAAGGAAACAATGGGTCGATGCATTCAGCGGCATTCAGTCTGGGGCTAAGTGATGGAGACTTAGCCAGACATTCAGTGGAGTTTGGACACGGGAAAGAGTCCGGTGCGACTAGTTATGTTACACGGCCGATCGAAGGCAGTATTGTGTATTTACCTGTACTAATATGGCTCCTGAGGATAGTGCATGTTTTCATCATGTCTCTTCATAATCAATAAAGTTGTGTGCGCGAAAATACGGTGTTATCCACTACCTAATAGCTGATCATAAGTATCTACTTCTTCTTCAGCGTTCCGAGCCATTGAGGTTCTTTGCTGCAGATACAATCCGTCTCCATTCGTCTCTCTGGTGGACCTTCTCTTGCCAGTCGCTGATTCCAAGTGCTTGTAGGTCTGTATATATATTATCTCTCCACCGTCTTCTTGGTCTACCTAGGCGTCTACGGTCATTTATTTCCTGAGTGTAAGCGAGTTTTGTTTCCCTATTATCTTCCATTCTTTCCATATGCCCCAACCACTGTAATCTATTAGCCTTCATGATACCAGTGATTAGCGGGGACTTAAACAGATCATAAATGTCTTTGTTACTTCTTCTTTTCCACTCTCCACTTTGTGTATCCCTAATGGATCCAAAGATGCGTCTTAAAACTTTGTTCTCAAAGGTTTGTAGCAAGGCTTCGTCTCCTTTCGTTGTACTCCAGGTTTCAGAGCCATACAGCACAACTGGTCTGATCAGTGTTTTGTATATTGTGATTTTGGTGTTACGAGATAGCGCCTTTGATTTTAGTAGATGTTGTAGTGCATAGTATATCTTATTTCCAGAGTTGATTCTAGTTTGTATTTCTTCCCTTATGATGTTGGAGCAGTTGAAGATTGTACCCAGGTATTTGTATGTTTCCGTTCTGTTAATGGTCATATTATCTATTTGTATGTGGCCAGAGTTTTTAGCCATTCCTTCTCTTGAAATTACCATATATTCTGTCTTATCTTGGTTGATAACCAGCCCCATCTGTTGGGCTTTTTCCTTTAAGTGAGTCAATATTTCCAATGTCTTTTGTTCACTTTGCCCTATAATATCTATATCATCTGCATAACCAAGCAGCTTGGATCATAGTATACCTGCAGAGTATTCATACAGACATATCTCTGGACACAAGCATAGCCAATTCTATCTGTCAATAACATTGTGACACACTCACATAAAAACACACACATATACACACAAACACACACACATATACTCACACACAGATACACACGTTACATACACATAGAAACGCACACATACGCACACAAATAAACCCACAGACATGCACATATGCACACATACATATACGCACGCACACACACACACACACACACACAACTGTAATCACAACAAGAAACAGATTCAATCGTAAAACGTAAGCAGGCGACAGAAAACAAAGCATACAGCACCTAGCTCGATTATCTTTGTCAAAACAGACCCAAGTCGCACTGGTCGGTTTGCCCTAACAAACATGTCGTTATCTCGAAGCCCGTACTTCTTTAAGCCCAGGCCACGTCTGATAAACTGTAAACATAATCCCAAGGCAAATGGTGCCCGGGGTGAGGAGGTGGGAGGGGGGAGGAGTCGACACGTGTTGTTGTAAGTACACTAATAAAATAAACATGTTTCCTCTTCTTCTTCTTCTTCTTCGTCTTCTTCGTCCTCCTCTTCTTCTTCTTCTTCTTTCTTCTTCTTCTTCTTCTTCTTCTTCTTCTTCTTCTTTTTCTTCTTCTTCGTAGGTCCTCAACTAAACCACGCCAAGACCTTATGTAGAAATGTTTATGACTGGTTGGATTGTGTATAGATTGGATATTGGGTTGAGGTGGCCAGTCTCATGCCACCTCTCTTTAGTCGCCTCCTACGACATGTTTGAAAACCTCAAGTGTTTCCAACTTCGCTTCCCTCGGTAGCCCCGGTAACACACGTGCCAGTTAATACGTTCACCTGCCAACTAGTGTTAACCTGTGTTTCGGTTAGAGTAGTGGTTCTCAACCTTTTTTTGGCCCATGCATCCCTTCACCATATGTTCAGAATGTCATCACCCTCCCTTGTATTTCCTCCTTATAATCCCCCCCCCCCCCCCGGGCCCCTACACAGTATACGTAAAAATGGAAGCTAAATTTAATAACAATACTAGAACAAATCTAGACGTCTACATAAAACGTGACGTGCGAGTCTACCTACGTTATAAAACGTTATTTCAGACGGGCGAGAAGTACAGAATCGTGAAATACGGAGGGAAAAACAATATCAAGTAATTGATTCTTGTATTAACGCGATCTTAAAATAATCTTAATCCCCCTTATCCCTGGAAACACTAAATTCCCCCCTCGGGGGGGGGGGGGGGGGGTTAGGGGGAGGGAGAGGGGAGTTGGTGTGGAATTTGCCAGCGGTTGAGAAAGACTGGGTTAGAGGGTTAGTTTGCATTTTTAAAGGTTTTTTTTTAAATTCCCATACTCTTTTACAGGACATCGCTGTCAACAGCAGCATCTTTCAGCTGTCTGTTGATTTCTTGGCAAGATTACGCTCAGTAGTTTGCCATTGCTTTCTGAGAGGCCGGCTCAGTTATCCCGCAAGTCACCAGCGGGGGACGAACCGCTCCCAGTTCTCGCCCGCTACGAGATTCTGCGTGATAAACGGGATTACGGAGAAAGTGGTGTAACCCCTCGGCGAGAGAGACCGGCTTTTAAAGGTTAGTAGGTGAAATATAACACAATGTCTCTTAACTGATTCATTGGTAACAAAAAGTAGGTTTGGACCCTACCTAGAATAGGATCATTCAGTAATGTCTGCCTAGAACATTACATTACATTGGCACCTTGCCGTCTTGACAGACGATAGTTTGTGCTTTAAAAAGGCATAATAACTTTTACCTATGGCGGTAGCGAGTATGACTGATAAGGCCAATTTGCGCTGTAAATGTCCGTTCACAGTGGGTGCATGTGAACACATGGTCATTTCCACCATCATGCACCATCTTACGTCTCAAACGCTCGGTGTGTGACTTATCTGCAATAGTTTTCTCCTTTGTCTTTATTCCATTTCTGATGTTTGCCCTCCATGCAACACGTTCAGCGGCGACTTGCTCCCACTATGCATTATCAATGCCTGTATCAATCATGTCCCGCTTACACACATCTTTGTATCGTAGTAGAGGCCGACCCTGAGATCTCTTACCCATCTGTAATTCACCAAAAAAGATATCCTTTGGTATTCTACCATCATCCATCCTCCTAAGATGTCCTATCCATCTAAGTCTACGAAGACTGAGCATGGAATAAACTGTCACACAACCTGATCTTTCCAATACTTCAGTATTTGTGATTTTGTCTTGCCACTTAATACCAAGAATTCTTCGCAGACACCGCATATGAAAGCTGTTTAAATTTTTCTCTTGGTGTGAGTAAGTTGTCCAGGTTTCACTGCCATAGAGAAGAGTACTAAGGACACAGGCTTGATAGACAAGGACTTTTGTTTTGGCAGTAAGCTTCCTGTTCTCCCAGACTCTTTTTCTTAACCTGTTCATTGTTGTTGCTGCCTTACCAATCCGGATGTTGATTTCCTGATCTAGGGATAATTTGCTATTTACCACTGATCCTAGATATGTAAAATGGTCTACTATCTCTAGTTCGGCGTCGTCAATAAAGATTGATGGTATCCCATGTGCACCTTGTGACATAATCTGTGTCTTCTTTTTGCTAATTGTTAAACCAAATTCGAACAAGCATTGGAGAATGCAGATAGTAGACATTGCAATTCTTCCTCAGAGTGGGTCGTAACTGCAGCATCATCTGCAAAAAGCAACTCTCTGATCAGTACCCTCCTAATTTTGGTCTTGGCCTTCAATCTCTGAGCATTGTAAAGGCCGCCATCTGAGCGTGAGTGAATGTATATACCACCATCCTGATCACGAAAGGCATATTTCAGTAGAAGTGAAAAGTATATTCCAAAGAGGGTGGGAGCTAGTACACAACCTTGCTTAACTCCACTCTTGATTTCAAATTCTTCAGAAGTTGCACCATCAAACTTGATTATACCCTTCATGCCTGTGTGGAACGATTCCACAATGGACAGAAGAGTTGATGGGCAGCCAATCTTCTTTAGTGCCTTGAACAGACCCTCACGACTGACCAAATCAAATGCCTTTGTGAGGTCGATGAAGGCAATAAACAGTGGTTGATAGAACAACGACATTCAGTAATATGTCTAACTAGAATAACGACATTCCGTGACATGTCTACCTAGAATATTGACAATCAGTAGTCTGTTTAACTAGAATAGGATCATTCAGTAATGTCTGCCTAGAACAACGACATTCAGTAATATGTCTACCTAGAATAGAAACATTCAGTAATATGTCTGACTAAAATAGGAACATTCAGCAATATGTCTGACTAGAATAGGAATATGTCTACCTAGAATAGAAACATTCAGTAATATGTCTGACTAAAATATGAACATTCAGCAATATGTCTGACTAGAATAGGAACATTCAGCAATATGTCTGACTAGAATAGGAACATTCAGCAATATGTCTGACTAGAATAGGAACATTCAGCAATATGTCTGACTAGAATAGGAACATTCAGCAATATGTCTACCTAGAATAGAAACATTCAGTAATATGTCTGACTAAAATAGGAACATTCAGCAATATGTCTGACTAGAATAGGAACATTCAGCAATATGTCTGACTAGAATAGGAACATTCAGCAATATGTCTGACTAGAATAACGACATTCTGTAATATTTCTACCTAGAATAACAAAATACAGATATTGACAGACAATGTATTGCTAAATCTTTACGTATTTTGAAGATGTGAAGCATCTAAAGACTCTAATTTCAAACATATTCATCATAAATTCCAACAATGTTATCTGTTTCTTCTTATAGCCCACGCCGTCTGGCGTTGGTAATCATGTCCATCCACAGCCTTCTGTTTCTTGTGCTTCCAATCATTTCTGATACCGACGTACCTCCAAGCCATGTTGTCAAACTATCTTGTATCTTCCATCTTGGTCTCCCTAAGCATATGTTCCCCTCCAGCCTTTACCGTTGCATCGACATACTCCAGCTTTCATCTCATCAAGACATGACCAAGAACGCGGGACTGTTTTCTTCTGATGAGTGCAGCCATTTCTCTTTGATAGTTATTCTGTCAAAGTATCGCCATTGTCCTTTATATCTGCCCTCTTCAAAAGCACATCTCTGCAAGGGCATCATTGATTGAAACTCAGAAATAAGACGATAGAAAAGACTACAAAATTAGCAGTGAAGCGTTAATTATTTTTTTTAAATTAACATCACTTACAATCGCTGGCCATAAACTCAGCTACAAGATATCAGTTAAACAATGCTTGGTGTGGCTGTAATGTCAGTAGCTATAATTATTCAAACTGTGATAATGACTACATGGATGTGTTATTTGTCTTGTCGACATTGCCGGATGTGTGTGCGTGTGTACTTTGATAACAATCTACGCCAGTGGCTGATCGGCTGTTGTCAACTTCGTGTGTATGTACATGTACACACATTTGATCTAGAACATCACATCGCTTCAAAAGTCGGCGTTTAAACCTTTAAAGATATTAATGTTACCTTGATTTGTTGAGAGCTCTCTCTCTCTCTCTCTCTCTCTCTCTCTCTCTCTCTCTCTCTCTCTCTCTCTCTCTCTCTCTCTCTCTCTCTCTGCCTCTCTGAAAAATAACGATCGTTCGTTCGTTCCTCGCTCCCTCTTCTCGCCCTTTCTCAACCTCGTTCTCCGTCCCTTCTGTCTTTTTATCTCCCCCCCCCCTATCTTCCTCTCTTGCTCCTTTCTCTCTCCTTCTCTCTCCCCCACTCTCCACCCCTGTCTCTCACTCGTTCCCTCTCTCTTTTCCTCCTTCCCTCTCTCTCGCTGCCTCACTCTATCCCGCTCTCTGTCTTCTCTCACTCTCTCCTTCTCACTTCCTCTCTCTTGCTTTCTCTCTTCTGTCTTCCCGGGCGGTGCACTTCGCTTTACATGTGTGTGGGTGGATGGGGGATGTGTGGGTGGGTCGGGAGAAGTATGTATGGGTGGGAGGGGGGGTACGTGAGGGATGTGTCTGGGTGATGAGTGTTTGGGGGGATATGTGTGTGAGTGGAGAGATGTGAGTTTGGGTTAGGAAGTGTGTGTATGGGTGAGGGATGTGTGAGTGGGTGAGGGATGTCTGTGTGGGTGAGTGCGGGATGTGTGGGTTGTTCTGGATGTGTATGTGGGTGGGGGATGTGTAACTGAGGGATGTGTGGTTGGGGATGGGTGATTGGACGTGTGTGGGTGGGTGAGTGGAGAATGTGTGGGTGGTGAGTGTGTGTGGGTTGGGGGATGAGTGGGAATGTGTGCGTGGGTGGGGATATGTGTGTGGGTAGGGGAATGTGTGTGTGTGTTGGGGGACGTGTGTATGTGTTCGTGTGGATGTGTGTGTGGGTGGTAGCGGTATGTGTGTGTGTGTGTGTGGTGGCAGGTTGTGTGGGTTGGTGGGGGTATGTTTTGGGATGTGTGGTTGGGAATGTGTGGTTTGGAGGATGTATGTTTGGCTGGGTGATTGAAAGGTGTGTGGATGTGTGTGGGTGTGTGTTCGGGGATGGATGGTGTGTGTGGTGTGTGTGTGTGTGTGTGTGTGTGGGTGGGTGGGTGGGTGATGTGTGTGGGAGATGTGTGGTGGGTCGCAGATGTGTGGATTGGTGGGGGATGTTAATGTGTGTGTATGTGTGCGCGCTTGTGTGTGTATGAGAGAGAGAGAGAGAGAGAGAGAGAGAGAGAGAGAGAGAGAGAGAGAGAGAGAGAGAGACAGAGAGAGAGAGAGAGAGAGAGAGAACTGAGCACACACGCATGTCATGTAACATGCTACTCCATATATTTTTCAGTATTCTCATCTTTCATATTATTATTTTGAATGCCACATGACTTTATCATGTATAATATGACCACATGTACATTACTGTAGAGTGAGTGGGAGAGTTAGTGAGTGTGAATGAGATAGCGAGTCAGTGAGTGTGAGAGTGAATGTATGTGCGTGTGTGTGTGTGTGTGTGTGTGTGTGTGCACGTGTGTGTGTGTGTGTGTGTGTGTGTGTGTGTGTGTGTGTATGGTGGGGGGGGGGGGGGGGGGGGGGGGTGCATCACTATTTTTTAAGTTACACAATGTTTATGTATAATTTTTTTCTCCATTATTTACATTTTTGTGAGAATTCTCATGATAATCGTCAGTGTGTGTGTGTGTGTGTGTGTGTGTGTGTGTGTGTGTGTGTGTGTGTGTGTGTGTGTGTGTGTGTGTGTGTGTGTGTGAAGTGTGGGCGTTTGCTCTTATTAGTTTCAGTGATTATGAGAGGCATCATGTATGTGTCTAGATGTGAGGATGTGTGTGTGTGAATGTGTGTATGGGGATGTGTGTGTGGGGATGAGTGTGGGGAGTTGTGTGTGTGGTGGGGGTATGTGTGGAGGGTGTGGGGGATGTGTGTGTGGGTTGGTGATGTCTGTGTGTGGGTTGGGGATGTGTGTGGGTGGGATGTGTCTGTGGGTAGGGGATGTGTGAGTTGGAGGGGGATGTGTGTGAGGATGGGGTGTGTGGGGATGTTTGTGAGGGTGGGGGATGTGTTTGGATATGTGAGGGGATGAAGGGATGGGTGTGGGGTATGTGTGTGTGGTTGGGGTATGTTTGTATGGGTGGGGGATGTATGAATGTGTGGGTGGAGATGTGTGGGTGGGTGGGGTGTGTGTGGTTGGATGGGGATGTGTGGTAGGTGGAGAGATGTGTGTATGGGTGAGGGTATGTGGGTGTGAGATATGTGTGGCTGATGTTGTGTGGGGATGTGTGTGTGGGTGGGGAGATGTGTGTGTGGGTTGGGATGTGTATATATGGGTGTGGGTATGGACTGTGTGAGTTGGAGAGAGATGTGTGGGTGGGTGGATGCGGGTTGTGTGGGTTGGTGGGGGGTTGTGTGTGTGGGTGGGGGATGTGTGATTGAGGTATGTGAGGATGAAGAATGGGTGATTGGGGGTGTGTAGGTGGGTGGGTGGAGGATGTGTGGGTGGGTGGGTGTGTGGGTTAGGGGAATGGATTGGTGATTTGTGTGGGTGAGGATATGTGTGTGGGGTATGTGTGTGTGGGTAGATGCGGGATGTGTGTGTGGTGGTATGTTGCGTGGGTTGGTGGGGGATGTATGTGTGGGAGGATGTATGTGTGAGGGATGTGTGTTTGGCTGGGTGGTTGAGGGGTGTGTAGGTGGGTGGGTGAGTGTGTGTGGGTTGTGGGATGGTGGGGTTTGTGTGGGTGGAGGATGTGTGCTTGGGGTTTTGTGTGGTGGGTGAGGGATGTGTGGGTGAGTGGGAGATGTGCCTCATAACATGGCAATATGCATTGTTTATGTTTACAACATTCATTTGACAATGGTTTTCCCTATGTGGATGTATTATGCACTATAGATGAACGAAAGATGAGTGATTGGAAGGGCCGAATGGAAGACGGGATGAGTGCCTAGTGTGTGAAAATAAAGTCCAATCAAATCAAATCAAATCAAATTTCTCTCTCTCTCTCTCCTCTCTCTCTCTCTCTCTCTCTCTCTCTCTCTCTCTCTCTCTCTCTCTCTCTCTCTCTCTCTCTCTCCTCTCTCTCTCTCTCTCTCTCTCTCTCTGAGTTTTCGTTCATTGTTTCAAATAAAGCTATTCCACAGGCAGCTGGCTTTGAGCAGATACTGGCGATCATAACGCCCCATGCATCCCTGCCACATGACGTTCACGTTTCTTATAACGTAATTGTGCTGCCCAGCGGCTTCAGCTTTCCCCATACATCTACCTCTTTCTTCCCTTGCTTCTTTGTTCTAGTATTTTCCTTAATTTCTCTATTTAATTTCTTGTGTTTTTATGTCCCACACATTTTCTAGTTTTTATGAGTAATCGAGTAACCCCGGCGAACGTTAATTTCTCATCTTTTGTTTTCTTCTCTGTATACGATATATTATAACAATTCTTCTCAAAAACAGCATCTCTATTGCCTTAATGTTCCCATATGGCAGCGATAACATTGATATGGGAGTACCGGCCTCACACAATTTTACAGTAAGATGATATTTGTGCTCGTGGTGATATTTCTGTTTTTGATACTGTTGTTATATATTACAGGAGTCTTTGAACATAGTGATTATTTTCTTCCATAGTGTTTATTTTCTTCCAGCTAGATAGTTAATCGGTCTTCAGGAATCCCTGGGCAGTCGTCTTGCCATAAAACTCCATGCTCGGCCACCTCTCAATACCTGTTGCATTGCGGCCACAAAGTGAACAATGAAGAGGCATTTCGTATATTGTATACGAAGTACAATAAACGATTGCTCAAACATGCTAAGATTTTAGCAATTAGGCGGTTCCAACCAATTTTGTTTAGACAGAAAGACTTCATTTCAACTTTGCTATTACCGTGGGGATAACAAATGCTCCACATTCAAACAATATCGGTGACTGTGTGTTTTAATTATTTCAGCCAACAGTCAATCAATCAAATCAAATCATCATCATCATCATCAAGTGCCGTGCCGGCTGGCGTAGGCGTTCATGGCTCTCCATAGATCTCGGTCTTTGGTTTTCTGGATCAACTCTGGTGCTGATATTCCTCCATGCCACCGTCTCAATCCATCCAGCATCACTTCTCTTGGTCTACCTCTGCCTCTCTTCCCCTCGATCTTTCCAGTTGTTACGATGTTCTCCAATGCCTCTCTTCTCATCACGTGACCGAAGAAAGATGTTTGTCTCTGTCTTATTGTTGTATATAATGTTCTAGTTTCATTAGCCTGTTTCAGGCAGTCGTCGTTAGTTACTCTGGCAGTCCAAGGAATTCGCAACATTCGTCTCAGGAACCACATCTCTGTTGCTTCTAATTTCTTCTTAATTTGTTCATTTACGTTCCAAGATTCAAATCAAATCAAATCAAATCAAATCAAATCAACTTTATTAGGGTCACAAATTGGGCGCGCAGGCCCGTCTTACATTCGGCCCTTCCAATCACTCGTCTTTCGTTCATCAAGAGCATTATACATTTACATAGGAAGAAAAATAAACATTGTGAAATGAATGTTGTAAACATAAACAAGGCTAAACATGGAGAAAAATGTGTACATAAAAAGTATGTGACGTAAAAGTAGTGATGCCAGCGCGTCACACACACACACACACACACCACACACACTCTCTCTCTCTCTCTCATTCACTCTCACTCTCACTCATTCACTCACACACACACACTCTCACTCATTCACTCTCCCGCTCACTCATTCACTCTCCCGTTCACTCATTCACTATCCCGCTCACTCATTCACTCTCCCGCTCACTCATTCACTCTCCCGCTCACTCATTCACTCTCCCGCTCACTCATTCACTCTCACGCTCACTCATTCTGTCTCTCCCGCTCACTCATTCACTCTCCCGTTCAATCATTCACTCTCCCGCTCACTCATTCACTCTCACTCATTCACTCTCAAGCTCACTCATTCACTGTCCCGCTCACTCATTCACTCTGCCGCTCACTCATTCACTCTCACGCTCACTCATTCACTATCACGCTCAGTCATTCACTCTCCCGCTCACTGATTCACTCTCACGCTCACTCATTCCTTCTCACGCTCACTCATTCACTCTCACTCATTCACTCTCACGCTCACTCAATCACTCTCACGCTCACTCAGCTCAAAACAGAGAAACTCTCACGCTCAATCAATCAGGTGCCGTCTCCACAATTTAAGGTTGGCTGCAATGGATCTGATGTGAAGTAAATTACACCGATTAGTTAAACTGTATAGTCGAGACAAGATCAAAGATATGATTCAATACTCTAGTGATCGTGTGAGATTACAAATCGTGAATTATATTCTTTTCCCAGCTTACAACTCTCATCACCATCATGTACCATGCCCATAAGTGTGTGCCACCGTGTTTCGCCATCTCACACGATCACTAGAGTCGTATATACGCTACGTGTTCTTGTCTCGTCCATACAACGCAGCCATGCCATCCAGATATTTACTACTATACCTTCCCCTTGTTCTTTTCTCCTCAATCTTGCCAGTTGTCACCAAGTTCTCTAGTTTATTTCTTCACATCCAAAAGATCTTGACTGTCTTTGTCTAATTTCTATAATCAGTTACGGTTTTCATTTGCTTCTTGTAGGACTTGTTCATTGGTTTTTCTGTCTGCCCATGGTATTCTGTGCATGTTTCTTAGAAACCACATTTCCACTGCCATTATATGTTTTTTAGCTTTGCTCATTGTCCACGCTTCACATCCATACAAAAGTACAGGTTTTATGTAGTACTTCAACACCCCTTTTCTCGCTTACAACACTGTGATGGGTTATAGATAAGAAAGGTAAAGATCCTTTCACGTGCCTTGATGTGTATTGAATATATAGTGCTAGCACCAAAATTGTATAGACCAAAAGATGAAGTGGTGGATAGCATGAACTGGGATATGTGGCGTGTTTGATTAACAAAAACACAAACATAAGAGTGCACAATTTATTGCCTGGTCTATTTCCTGTATCTCGTCGGGTGCATACTGCAGAGTTCCCGGAAAAAAATTAAAGCAATGAGATATGTAACGTATGAGTGGCTTCTTACAGTCTTGACAGACCAAAGTATGTGATTTGGAATTTGGCCAAAATTCCATCACAATGCCTGGGCACAGCTTCAGAGAACATGTGGTGCCCAAACGACATGTTCCCTCTCTCGGCCTTGCCTTGTTTGATCCAGAGCGTATATCATTTAATATATTGAAGTTTGTGCTAGTTGTTTTTTCTTGTCTATAGAACAATTGTGCTACACATAATTTGCTCACGTTTAAAGGGGAAAGAGGATAGACTTCATTCCATCGGGTTTAATCCCAAATGGCTGGGTCTACTTCCTCAAGGTAGTCTGGCGAAAGCGTCGCACAAAGCTCGAAGTCCTTATCAGTTATCAGTCAGTTATCAGTTATCAGTTGGGGTATCTTCATTGCACTCCGGACATGTCCATAGGTGCTCAGATCCTCCCCCCAGCATATGCATCAGCGTCCGGTGGCTAATAGTGCCAGTTCTGAGTTGGTTGATGAGGTGCCTTGTTTTCCCGATGTACCTCTCGCGTCTGGCTGTGCCGATTCTTACTCCCTAGTGTTGGACAAAGATGTGGATTCACTGACGTCAAAGTCCTCTGTTCTCGCCATATCTTTGAAGACGTTAATAACATCGGCACGCCATGGGCTGGCCATCTACAGGGGGTGCAGAGCCAGCCAGTTTATCAGCTCGTTCATTTCCCTCGACTCCCGCATGTCCCGGGACGAAAATGAAGGTGACTTTACGGACAACAGACTTCCGCAGCGACTCAGTCCACTGTCTACGTACAGATCCAGCTTCGACCTTCTGAATCATGCTCATTGAATCACTTAGTACACACACGTTGGTATAATGCTGTGGTTCCAGCCATATGAAAGCCTGTGTAACTGCCATCACCTCCATCGTCATACTGCTCGTGGTCATGGGGAGGGCACCATTGGATTCTTGAACGGTTCGGCCAGCTGAACGGGCTGTAAATGCCCACGCACTTCTCTGCTGCTTTACAACAGATCCATCTGTATAGATGAGCACTTCGGGGCTATCTGAGTGTTCATATATGAGCGCATTAACATCTGCATTGACAGCGGCAGGGTTCTGCTCTCTGCACCGTCTGTCGAGTGTGATAATGCAGGAGAAGGTACACTTAAAAGCTGGAGGCACCGGCACCCATTCCTTGCCGGGTTGATACTGGTAAGACTGCAGACCTGTCTGACGACATCTTCCGCCCGACCCATCCATGATTTGCCCCTCTTTAGCCTGTCACCCTTTACTCTGAATAAAGCGTCATGGAGAGGGTGCTGCTCATCTGCACTTATTTTTAAGTATGCACGAGCTCTCCAGATCTTGATCCTGTGTTCCATTGTAGGGAAGTCAAAGAGGTATCTCATTGCTACATAGCTGGTGTCTCTCGTGCAGCCCAAAATGATGCGCATGGCTTCGTGTTGTACCTTTTCAAGTCTTCCAATCTGTGTAGGGCTGACAGTGAGGATGGCCAGGGCATACTCGATGCGTGAAAGCACCAGTCCTTGGAACAGAAGTATTATCAGTCTTTGCTCGATATTGGCATTCGCCATAAATTCTCATTGCTAACAGACCTTTCGAGCCTTCGTTATGACATAATCGACATGATCTCTGAAGGACAGGCTACGATCAAGCCTCACGCCAAGATATGTCATTGACTGGGTTCTACTCAAAATGCTCCCATCCATTCTTACTGCCGGCAGGTCTGTTTTCACAATAAGGTTGTTTAGGGAGAACCATGTAACCGATGCCTTTGCAGGGTTGACAAGGGCAACGGCATCAGCACACCATGGGGAAATTCGATCTAGTTCGCCCTGCATATCATTGGCAACCGCCTGTCTATCTCGACCCTGTCGATACACGAGGATGTCGTCAACGAATGACAGAGTCCTACCCCTCCCGTCCAACTGTTGTTCAGTGATCGAACTCCTTAGCTCAGAGATAACTGCACTCTTGAACCGAATGGCATAGCCCAGAATCGAACCCACCACTTTCGATGTGAGAGGCAGGCGGTGTAACCACTTCGCTACGGGGATTCGGTGCACACCCGTCTTCTATAAAGGGGTGTTCATTCATTCATTCATTCATTCACTCATTCATTCATTCAATCATTCATTCATTCATTCAGTAACATGTCCTTTGCAGAATCTCGCTCCCATAACAACCTTCCGGAAAGCTTCTCGGTCATAAGCAAGATGTCCCGCGTCCGATTTACCCCTCTGGAGATCATCCGCCACTCCTGCACCCATCTTCTCTTTGGCCGTCCTCTTCTTCTTGTCCCGGACATTTTTTTAAGCTGCATGCCCCTTACAGGACGTTACAGTCAACACCAGCATTTTTCAGCTGCTGTTGATGTTCTTGGCAAGATTACGCTCAGTAGTTTGCCACTGCTTTCTGAGCGACCGGTTCATATACCCCCTAAGTAACCAACGTGACGCGATCCGCTACCGAATCTCGCGCAGCTGTGTTCCCAACGTGGATACACGGGATTACGGAGAAAGTCGTTAATCCCTTCGCCAGGTAGACCGGCTCCCGGACATATACCCCTCCATTATTGTTCTCTCCAAACTTTCATGATGTTTCAAGTGACCAAAATATTTCAATGTTCTTATTTTATCGTCTTTAGTATCCAACCTTCTTCAATATTTAGCTCATGTCGTGTGGATACATTTGTTCTTTTCGGTATCCAAGATATTCTTAGAACCCGTCTACAACATTTATACTTAAAGGCATTTATACGCTGTTCACCTTGTTTAGTATGTGTCCAGGTCTCACGGGCGTATGTTGCAATGGGAAAGATG
The DNA here is from genome assembly GCA_014155875.1 of Cepaea nemoralis. Lineage (NCBI taxonomy): Eukaryota > Metazoa > Mollusca > Gastropoda > Stylommatophora > Helicidae > Cepaea > Cepaea nemoralis. The sequence goes on from JACEFZ010023837.1 coordinate 53,617, forward strand.
CATGCTATTAGAAATATAAATTTTGTAGCAATATCTGTCCCACTCCACAAACTATTCAGTTGTTTTAGTTTTGTAAGAGCAATAGATGTTCGTCTTTTAATTCCTTTCATTGTGTCACCATTGTTGATAATCAATAACCCAAGATATTCGAAACTTCCCACCACCTCATATTTTTTCCTCATTAACATATTATAACAGTGAATGCATAGTGAGAGCAACTGGAGGACACTCAAAACCCTCACCATACGATCCGAGTACGACAAGGTTGTGTCCTGTCCACTCTCTTGTTCCTAACATATAGACAACTTATATAAAGAAACCAGCCAAACAGAGACCGCAGAACACCGCATGACGAGAACACATAGAAGAACCATCTGCAAATCTAACCATTAGAGAACTCTGTTGCCGACGCCAAGCCCTAATAGTCAAAATCACAAGTTGAATTACAAGACCACATGAATAGTCTAAATCAGTGGTTCTCAACCGGCGGGGAATTCCCCCCCCCCCTCCCGCGGGAGGGGGGATTTTTAATTGCTTCCGGGGGGGGGGGGGATGAAGACCATTTCAAGATCGCGTTAATACAAGAACCGATTACTTGATATTGTTTTTCCCTTCATACTTTACAGTTATGTATGTCTCATCCTTCTAAAATTCATTTTATAAATTAAGTAGACCCATAAATCATGTTTTATGTGGATGTCTAGACTTGTTTTAGTATATGCTATTAAATTTACCTTCCATTTTTAAGTATACTGTGTAGGGGTGGGGGATTTTCAGATAGGAAATATGAAAGGGGGGGGGGGGGAATGACGTTCTGAAAATACGGTGAAAGGGGGAAGGGGGGACGGGCGAAAAAAGGTTGAGAACCATGGTCTAAATGAAATGTGTAGGGAACATAACATGAAAATTTGCACAAGTAAAACCGAGGTAATGACTGTAACTAAAGAAGAAAAACCAACAACGATCACCTAAACGAACATCCAGGCTTGTCCATGGGAACGGAATTCCCATGGGAACCTCATGGGAAACGTCCCATGGGATGGGATGGGACGGGACAGCAAACATTTGTATTTCCCATGGGACACATGGGACAGTAGCCATGTCATAGCAAATTTTTTTTAAAAACCTTTTTAAAGCCTTTTATCCTTCCTTTTTCTGTATATACTTGTATCAATTCTTTATCTCGTGGTGGGACACCGGATAAATTAATAAATGCGCGCATGGGATCAGATTACCAACGTTTCAATGCCCATTTAAAAAATTACTCTTCTTCTTCTTCTTCAGCGTTCCGAGCCATTGAGGTTCTTTGCTGCAGACACAATCCGTCTCCATTCGTCTCTCTGGTGGACCTTCTCTTGCCAGTCGTTGATTCCAAGTGCTTGTAGGTCTGTTGTATTATTATCTCTCCATCGCCTTCTTGGTCTACCTCGGGGTCTACGGTCATTTATTTCCTGATGTAAGCGAGTTTTGTTTCCCTATTACTTCCATTCTTTCTATATGCCCCAGCCATTGTAGTCTATTAGCCTTCATGATACCAGTGATTAGCGGGGACTTAAACAGATCATAAATGTCTTTGTTACTTCTTCTTTTCCACTCTCCCTTTGTGTATCCTAATGGGTCCAAAGATGCGTCTTAAAATTTTGTTCTCAAAGGTTTGTAACAAGGCTTCGTCTCCTTTCGTTGTACTCCAGGTTTCAGAGCCATACAGCACAACTGGTCTGATCAGTGTTTGTATATTGTGATTTTGGTGTTACGAGATAGCACATTTGATTTAGTAGATGTTGTAGTGCATAGTATAACTTATTTCCAGAGTTGATTCTAGTTTGTATTTCTTCCCTTATGATGTTGGAGCAGTTGAAGATTGTACCCACGTTTTGTATTACTCGCATTACTTTATTTGATGATGGGAAGAATCTAAACCACATTCCAAATATGTTCAGATTAAAGGAAACGCTGTACATACATGAGAGAAATTCAAACTTTTTTTGACAAAACTAGAAATTGATGGTACTACATCTCATTTAATTTTGCTGTTTACTTCCTCCTAGACTATCAATTGTACAAAGTTATTGTTGATATCTGAGAGGAAACTTCAGCAGCATGGAAGAAATAATGTCAGAACATTCAGAAAATTATTGGAAGAAAATCTTTGGCCATATTGCGGCAGTTCTTTGGCAGTTACTGCAGCATTCCTTACTGGAGTGACATAAAACCAAAAAACAGAAGACCTGGTTAAGTCAGTTGTTACTAGAAGAACGGGAAACTGGACACCATAAATGGGCCAATGATGGATCGCTTTTTTTCTAAGTCTGTTGTTCCAATGTTATTTCATTCAGCACAGATTTAACTCTTTCTTCTGAATCGTCTTTTTTTATGTGAAGTAGCAGGAGTGTAGAACAAAAGCCGAAAAGTGATTTTGACTTATTTTTTATCCTCACCAAACAAATACACTTAAGTTTGATGACCCCAGAAACAAATGCCTGAGGATGACGTTACCATGTTTCAAAAATTACTGCAACCACTTCACAACCATTAAATTATTGGGGAAATGAACATAGGTTTCACTGCTAACAGCAAGTGGAAAAATTGTCTTGGCCATACCAGTTGCCTCGCGGCTAGTAGAGCGCTTACTTAGTGCAGCTGGATTATGTTGAGTAAGTTACGAAAAACGGCTGTTACCAGCTCTCTTATGAACTGTGTATATCAGATTTGATGTAAGATAAAAAATTGTGGAAATGGTTCAGGATTACCTGGATTACTGAATTAATAGAAACAGTCGATCAGCAGGAAATTGATAATGTGCTTAGTGCAGCTGGATTATTGTTGAGTAAGTTACGAAAACGGATGTTACCAGCTCTCAGTTATGAACTGTGTTATCAGATTTGCATGTAAGATGAAATTGTGGAAAAAATGTTCAGGGATTACCTGGATTACTGAATTAATAGAAACAGTCGATCAGCAGGGAAATTGAATAATGTGCTGAGAGCAGTAGTGACGAGTGTCAGAAGAACAATGAATGTCATATTTAGCTTAAACTTTGTTTTATAATAAAATACTCTTGGAATATTAAAATAATAAATTCTGTGTTTTACATGTCTCTTGTAGTCCTAATTTTAGGAGACACTAACCCAAACTTTCATAAATTTAATAATTTTATTTGAAACCTGCATTCTATATTGTAATCATGGGGATTCTATGGAAATCCCAGGGAGGACAGTGCAAAATTACCTGGGAGGGAATGTGAATGGATGAAAATGTGTCCATGGCCACAGTCCTGCGAACATCCTTGAAATACGTAAAGCGTTCAGTACTAGGAAGTATACTATCATCACAATGGCCAAATAGAAGACGAGATCGAAAATAGATGCATAAGGCAAACCAACTCATTGGACAAATGGCACCAATGATAAAGAAACCAAAAACATGTATCAAAACTACTAAGAAAGCACTTTACAAAACAATCATCTACCAGCTATCTGTTACAATGCCAAAACTGGACAATGCCAGAAAAAGAGACAGGAAAAATCATAACACCAGAAATGAAGGTTCATGAGAAGAATACTCATGTATCAAGAAGAGATTGATGATTGATGATTGATTGATTGATGATTGACTTGATGTTTGTTTGATTAGAAACCGAATCACAACATTCGGGGCATTCCCATAAAGCGCTCCGTCCCCATTCTCAGCAGCCAGCGAAGAGTTCCAACACAATAGTACAGTAGCAATCTGATTATATGTCCGTCTCACCTTTCCTCTGAGCGTCGATCGTCGGCCAGATCCCCTCGTCACCCCTCGCTGTCGCATTCTTGCCAGAACATGGTGGTCCATTTGCTCCTCCAAGGTGTTCAAGAAGATCAGAAATGAAGAAATCAGGACTAATGTGGGGGATGTAAGTAGGTTACCAACTAACAGTATACCACAACAAGCAATGATTACAGACTAGAGGAAGAGAGGAAGAGCCCCCGACACGTAAACGATGGACGCAGGGAATACAAAGTCCATGGGAATATTCGATACATGGCGCCCATAAGCGGGCACTCCCCGCTGTTATACTTTACTCGACACCGCAAGGTACAAAGAGGAACAAGATGTGAAAGAAAGAAGAAGAAGAAGAAAAAGAAAGAAGAAGAAGAAGAAGAAGAAGAGAAGAAGAAGAAGAAGAAGAAGAGGAAGAAGAAGAAGAAGAAGATTATATATTTCTTTCTCCTTATTTTCGCTTTTGCTATGTGTTAGATATACGTTATGATTGTCACTATTTTTTATAAATGGGGAAAGGCGGTGGGGGGGTGGGGGGTTAATGTTATCAGGCGGATTTCAGTGCTATAGTGCTGTAAACTGAACTATTATACTCAAAGGCACAGACCTACCGTAATAAACGAAACAAATCCATTTAACTAAAGCGTTGGCCAGTTACATTAACAAGGCATGACGTAGACGAGATAAGAAACAAAGTTTGTGTCCTTTGTATTTTAAACACACTTGATTGTGGTTCTCAAATCTTCTGTATTGCTGAGCCCCGAACCTGACTTATACGGCCAGTTTCCCTCACAATCAAAGCAGAGGAAGACGACTTAAAATTACAGTATATTTAAATTAATATGTTAAATAAGAACGTTTGCTGCAGTGCTTGGTAGGACAGTGCAAAGTTGAGATTAACATAAAAATATGTGTGCTGAGATCCTGGAGCAATATAGCAAGTACACGCTCATATAAAATATTATACTTCACAAGTAAATAATTTCACAACATGAACTTGGGGACGATTTTCAGAATCAATCAGTCTCAATCAGGTGCCGTCTCCACAGTGAAGGTTGGCTGCAATGCATCTTCAACATTCTCTCTCTCTCTCTCTCTCTCTCTCTCTCTCTCTCTCTCTCTCTCTCTCTCTCTCTCTCTCTCTCTCTCTCTCTCTCTTTGATTTTACATTCTGTCAGACGACTGTCGTCCATATTTTGATGTTATCTTCCCACTTGTATCGGTGTCTACCTCTTGCTCGCTTGCCTTCAACCTTGCCCTCCAGTATAGTTTTTACGAGAGTGTTGTCTTTTAACGTGGCCAAAATATTTCACTTACGTATTTGTTATTTCGTTCATCAACTCTCAGCCCCTTTCGTGAGGAAGGGGTTACGGACACCGTTCGTAAACACGCATTCCCGCGTTCGAAACACAGCTGCGCGTGGTTTGGCAGCAGACCGCGTTGCCTTGTTTTTTTACGGCATGGTATAGGTGCCAGTCGTTCAGAAATCAATGGCAAACTACTGAACGTAAACTTGCCAAGAGATCACAACAGAAATAAAATGCTGGTGTTGACTGCAACGTCTTGTAAAAACTAACTAACATCAACTCTTATTATCATTCAAAGATTTTCTAGAACATCTGGAGTTTTTTTTTTTTTTTCATGAAATGCGACATATTCGGTGGCCTGTTGAAAGATTCACACAAAGCACGACTCCGTAGCTCCAACAACGACCCCCCGGAGTATCCGAGAAAATTGCATTCGTGAACCGAACGACGTTGGTCAGAATCGAATCCACAACCTTCGAAGCGCAAGGCGGACGGTATAACCAGTTCACAGCGCAAACTCCCAGACGTGAGATAACAGAAGTGTAATTGTGCTATTTTAGAATTACAGAAAATGTATGCATTCGGTTTCACATAATTATGATGAACTTGTATGTAAGAGCAAGAAAAGACTATTTTATAAGACATTGCAGTTCTTTTATACGTGATGTTCTTACTAGTGACGTTTTTCAATGTGTAGATAATAAGTTAATGATTGAGCCGGTCAAGGCGATCCGTATGGGATGCTTCAAACAGGCTGCAAGTCAGGCGCTAATGTAAACAGCTCACATACTAAAGATGTATATCTGTTGTTATAATCATGCATGTGGATCCGATTACACACGTGTCCAGTCCACAACAAGAAAACATGAGTAACTTTCACATATATTAGTTGAATCTGTGCTTGTTTTGTTTTTTTTTCGGTTTGTTTGTTTTTTTATGCTGGCGAAGGTTTTGGTCGCAACATCCTTTTTGTTACCTCTGATAATTTTCTTGTAAAGCTTACCGTCTACTTCTTGTGTTTTTGTGATTCATTCATATCTGTAAGTGGGAAGTTCCAGTCAGCAGCCTGCTATCACCGATGCCAATGACATTCATGGTGCATAGAACATCGCCAACGGGCATTCAAAGATATAAAAAGGAAGAGTCATCGTCCATCAAATATAAAATAAATTAGCCAGCTCTGATTTTTATCAAACTTGACCTCCACAAACCCTCCACTCATTTTCTTCGATTTGTTATCACCGATGTCAATTACATTAATGATGCAGAGAACATCGTCAACGGCCATTCAACGATATACAAAGAGGAAGACGTCTCGTCTGTCATCTATAATATAGATGAGCCAGCACTGATTTTTATCAGACTTGACCGTCACAAACCCTCCACACACTTTATTCGAACCCAGCTCATCTCGATCTTCATGAGCATGCTTACTGAGTCGGTGAGAAAACGTGCCCGGGTGAAAGTCTGTGTCTCCAGTCAACTTTAATTACTGCCATGACCTCCATGGTCAGGCTGCTTGCTGTCGCAGCGATGGCACCGCAAACTATGCTATCATGGACAGTTTGGAACACAAGAGAGAATATTGTGAGAATCCCTGCACTGTAGATTGTGCACCGGGAAGTTCCTGTATCGAATGGTGTGGATGATAATATAAATGAACTTGTATTGTTCGCTGTGTGCTTGTGTGTGTGAGTGTGTGTGTGGGGGGGGGGGGTGGGAGAGGGCTGTGTGGGGTGGGGGAGGAGAAAAGTGTGGGGAAGGGGGGGGGGTGTATGTGTGGGTTGACAGTTATTGCAATCGGTAGTGATTAACCTAAACTGCAGATCCATTATCCAGGAAAACACGTCCAGAGGTGACGCGTGTTGACTGTGGGTAACTTAATTAAAACAGAGAGCACCTAGCTACAGCCTTAGTTGTGGAATCCACCCTACAAATACAGTTGTTCATTGTCAGTAACAAGCTGAATGAATCATCTGAAGGAAGGCACGTATGTGCTTGTAAATACAGGTGTTACAGAAGAATGGGTGGGGCGGCAGTGTAGTGGGTGCAGAAGAATGGGTTCAGCGGTGGAAATGTAGTGGGTACAGAAGAATGGGTGCGGCGGTGGTTGTGTAGGGGGTACAGAAGAATGGGTTTAGTGGTAGTGTAGTGGGTACAGAAGAATGGGTTTAGTGGTAGTGTAGTGGGTACAGAAGAATGGGTGCGGCGGTGGTTGTGTAGGGGGTACAGAAGAATGGGTTTAGTGGTAGTGTAGTGGGTACAGAAGAATGGGTTTAGTGGTAGTGTAGTGGGTACAGAAGAATGGGTGCGGCGGTGGTTGTGTAGGGGGTACAAAAGAATGGGTTTAGTGGTAGTGTAGTTGATACAGAAGAATGGAAGCCGCGGTGATGTAGTGACTAGACGCTCGCCTGCCGGCCCTGTGGTCTTGGGTTCGATCCACAAAAGGACGGATTCCAATGTTTAAACTTGAGCTGGGCTCCCAGGTGGACCCATCTTAAACTGGGTACCGGGAAATGTCTGGGGAAGTAAAGGCTGTCGGCGTGACACTGACCCCATCACCCACCCAGTGTTGGTTGGTCTATACATGCGGTTTAGCTGCGAGAGGATCGACTTCATTGCGCCGGGTTTTATCCCATACACATGATTTCTTTCAGCAGGGCACAAAGCAGGGACTTCGTAGTTCCAGTGACGACCTTCAGGAGTTTCCAGAAAATTGGGCTCGTGAACCAAATGACGTGGTCCAAAATCGAACCGATAACCTTCGGAGCGCGAGGCAGGCGATGTAACCACTTCCCCACTCCAGACAGTCTATAGAAATATGGATCTAGCGCCATATGTTCAATGCGCCTTAAGGCGTGTGACAGGTTGCTTTACTTGAGGCGTGCGAAAGGTTGCTTTACTTGAGGTGTGTGACAGGTTGTTTTACTTGAGGCGTGTGAAAGATTACTTTACGTGAGGCGTGTGACAGGTTTCTTTACTTGAGGCGTGTGACAGGTTTCTTTACTTGAGGCGTGCGAAAGGTTGCTTTACTTGAAGTGTGTGACAGGTTTCTTTACTTGAGGCGTGTGACAGGTTTCTTTACTTGAGGCGTGCGAAAGGTTGCTTTACTTGAAGTGTGTGACAGGTTGCTTTACTTGAGTTGTGTGACAGGTTGTTTTACTTGAGGCATGTGAAAGGTTGCTTTACTTGAGGTGTGTGAAAGGTTGTTTTACTTGAGGCGTGTGAAAGGTTGCTTTACTTGAGGCATGTGAAAGGTTGTTTTACTGGGTTACAATAGTTTATTAGACATTTATTTGAAGCAAGTAAATGGGAATATTCTTAAATTAGCCTTTTCCTGGTGCGATGAAATGCAGCCTAAAGAATAAATTTGAATAACGAAGACACAAACAATAGATTGCACGATTTATTGCCTGGCATATTTGGCTGCATCTCGTCAGGTACATACTGCCTAATTCACACAATATAAAGTACAATAACTAGATAAATCCTTCAAGCTGCAATATACACATGTTCCCACAGTAATGTCAATTGTCTACCACGGTAATTTTAAATTGACTATAATGTCTTTCTGTTTGCACATAACTGCCCTATGTAAATTAATCGTTATCGCTTCTGCAAACTTTAACAAGCGACTATTTTGTGTATTAAAAAACACGCGAAAGGCACGGTCTCTATCAATCAAATTGCCGGTTTCCAACACGTGCAGTGCAATCAACGAAGGGGAAAGTTTGTGGTGTGCCGGACTTCCTAGGCTCCCATCGCCTGTGTGTAGCATCTTGTCAATCCAATTAGGTATGTGTTCAACTACTCTGTTGTTCAACTGCCGCTCTAATAACTGGAGTTGCAGCACAGAATGTTCTGCCGACTTCTGTAATGAGCCTGTCCTGTAGACGTTGCATTACGTCATCCCCTCGAAAGGTTAGCTGGATGAATACCTTGAGTTTAGGGACTGTAGTTTCGTCTGGTTTTGGTTTCGTCTGTGCCAATGACGCTTTATAAATCCTGTGGAATACCCATTTATATTTAAGACATTCGTCAGAGTTTAAAAAGTCGCTTAAAGTGGACAGGGTCAACTTCATTGCACCGGGTTTTATTCCTATGGCTCAGTCTCTTTCCGCAGCGCGGAAAGCATCGCACAAAGCACGAACTCCTTAGCTCCAGCGACGACCCTCAGGATTCTACGAAAACTGCACGCTTGAACCGAAGGACACGGCCCAGAATCGAACCCACAGCCTTCAGAGACCGAGTCAGACGGCTTGACCACTTCCCTATGGAGACTCCCAACTATTCTTCAGAGTTTAAAATTCCTCTGTCAGTGTGTCCTGGGTGCATACCTTCCTAGCACGGTCAAACAGGGCCCGTACTAAGCCGCCTTTGTACTGGACAGGTCCGAATAAATGTCATGGCAGGGCAGACCAGGCTCTAAGAATTGATAGACAGCCGGTCTAACAGCTCCAACAGGCGGACAGTTAGAGCAATGCTTTGCTGGTCCGGCAGCTCCCGCAGCTTGTCTTGCTCTATAGGGTGTATTTTTAATTACTGTGGGGTTTTTGAAAATATTTCCGTTCCACGTTTTGCATTCACCTTCTGTGTACTCATGCAGCATAAAAGGTAAAAACAAAACTTAGAACGGCAATATTTTCAAAACCCCATAGTCATTAAAAATACACCCTATAGATGCATTGGTGTTGTCTTTCAGTAGACTAGGCAGGCCGAGAGAGGAATCATGCTGCATGGGCAACACTTGGTCTCTACAATTCAGGCCAGGCGTTGTCATATGGAGAGTTTATTATACTTTTTTTTTTTTAAAGTAATTAACTATCGTCTGTCAAGACGGCAAGGTTATGTTTCCCCCACGGGTTTCAGTTATTTTGTGTCGATCAATTCCAACCCAGAGCACAAGTGGAAAGACAATGGTGATAACAGCGTGTTGGTGTGTCACGGAGCTTGAGGAAACACGCCTTTTTTTATTAGTCATTACAGACTGATACGCAGGTGACAGTTTTATTGCCGTCTTGTTGGAGACTAGCAGTCAGTCTAATCACTAATATATAAATTACATGGGTGTAACTGTCGTGAAGCTGTGTAAATGTAACAACTGGGAAACACGAAGACTAGGTTGGCTTTGCAAAATTACAATAAACCAGAAACAAAGGAAGTTGCAGTAAACGGCCTTCATCAGCATATAACAGAAACTAACCACGGCAACACACACAAATGGAAACGACACTAAAGTCGCTGCATTAAGGCAAATTATTATGAAATCATGTGAAAATATACATGGACAAGGTCAATTGAATGAATTACACGGTACTTAACCCAAGGGCTCCAAATATAAAATAAGGTGAATCCAGTTGCCGTGATATAAAGCCGACAGAAGGAACACGAAGTGAAACAGTTAAGTGTGGGTGATCCCTGTGGAAAAGTGAGGTTATAAACATAGACGCTGTATACATATCTTTCAACGAACCTAAATTCGGTAAACGAAAATCATTGTATAAAAATAACAATGATAACAATAATCGTAACAATAAGATAAAAATAAGGTATAGCACAACACAAAGAATTGACGTTTCGAACTTCATGATCATCAGTAACCACACAAACAGATGTAAAGAAAAACACGAAATTAGAAATGTACCTACACGCTGTGCGGTAGATTTTTATAGTATGATGCAAGTCTTCGAAATGCCGCCCCTTAATGATACAAGTCTTCGAAATTCCTCCCCTTACGGTGCCCCCTGATGCGACCGTCTCTCTGTATCAAGCACGGCACGGCTCTGATTAAACATTAAAACCTAAACAGTAGGAAAGTGCGTGTTCTCATAAGACTGGGGTACTTTCATGTCTCAGAAGAAGAGATGATTGACCATGGTCCAGTGAAATTGAGATGGGAGTGGCGTTACCAGGGCGTGTAGCACGACAAAGCGGGAAGAGGTAGAATAAATGGGAAAATATAGTAAGGAACGGGAAGGTGAAAACATAGATGGCAATGAAGACTGTGAACCTAGGAGGAGTTCATAGAGGAAATATCCACAACGTCAGAGTTTCTTATAGTGTTAACGAATTATGGTAGAATAAAGATTGATGAATGATTTTTAGAAACAAATAAATATATATGTTTTAGAAACAGCAAGGATGACTAATGTACTGTGGGTATGGGTGTTAACTGATTCAGTCCCAAATAAAAAGTAAGTTTGGACCAAAGATGGTAGTCACATTCAAATGAACAGGTATTATATTGTAAATTTCCGTTCATTGAGCATTAACATTGCGATGTGGGCCATATATCGTCTTTCTATCCAAATGTAAACGATATAAAATGACACAAAGTAGTGCAGCTTTACATAACAGAATTACGACACATACAGGACATTGCGGCGATTAACCTTCATCAGCAAACAAACACACTCACAAAACACAACATATAGTAACGGAGATCTCCTGTGACTACATTAAAACGTGACGACAGGACGAGAAGAATAAAAAGATTTTAAAAAAATGAAAGCAATGAAGAGAAAATGAAAATTGAAAAAATGTTCATACTTACCTCAGAATTCCGAGCTGTGTATAGCCTATCCAAATGGGAGATCACATTTGACGACAATTAATCCGTCGACAGTGTGTCAGTTAACAGTGGTCACTCCAAACTTCTGTCACTGCTGCCCATATAGTACATGAAACAGACAGACAGAAATAGTGTACTGTATACCTACAAGCATACTATATGGTGTATTTTTAATGACTATGCAGTGTTTGAAAATATTGCCGGTCCAAGTTTTGTATTCACCTCTGTAAAGCCATGCAACATAATAAGTAAATACAAAACTTGGACCGGCAATATTTTCAAACACTGCACAGTCATTAAAAACACACCCTGTATAATCAAGCTGCTATACTGCTGACGAATCAACAAGGACTTCATCCCCATCATCAATTGCCATGGCTCTCCACAGATCCCGGTCTTTCATGTTCTGGATCAACTCTGCTGCTGATATTCCTCCATGGTACCTTTTCAATCCATATAGCATCATTTCTCTTGGTCGGCCTCTGCCTCTCTTCCCCTCAATCTTTCCAGTTGTCACGATGTTCTCCAATGCCTCTCTTCTCATCACATGACCAAAGAAAGCTGTTTGTCTCTTTCTTATCGTTTATATAGTGTTTTATTTTTATTAGCCTCTTTCAGGCAATCGTCGTTAGTTACTCTGGCAAGGACAGAAATCTGACCCCGGTGCGGATGTGAACCCAGTAATACCTGACGGTCAGCGAGTGCTCAAGCAAGTCCACTAACGCAGGTCTAAAATACGCGATAGAAATCCCCTAGGCCTTGGGTCTGAAGAAACAGTCAACATAATTAATTATAATGATATGAATTTCAAACAATTAGGTATATTTAGCTCCTGCCAAAAGACGAGACATGCTAGACACAGACACGTTGTAAGTACCTTACAGGGACAAATGCTTGCAGGAGCTAATTATCTCGTCTTTTCGCAGGAGCTAAATATACCTTCGTCCCGGGACATGCGGGAGTCGAAGGAAATGAACGAGCTGACAAATTGGCTGGCTCTGCACCCCCTGTAGATGACCAGCCCATGGATCGTGCCGATGTTATTAACGTCCTTAAAGATATGGCGAGAACAGAGGACTTTGACGTCAGTGATTCCACATCGCTGTCCAGGATGAAAGACCTGGGAGTAAGAATCGGCACAGCCAGACGCGAGGTACATCGGGAAAACAAAGCGCCTCGTCAACCAACACAGAACTGGCACTATTATCCACCGGACGCTGATGAATATGCTGGGGGGGGGGGGGGGGGGGGGGGGGGGGGATCTGAGCACCTATGGACATGTCGGAGTGCAACGAAGATACCCCAACTGATAACTGATAACTGATACCTAATTGTTTGCACTTCATATTGATATATCCTGCTGCAGCCGCTGCTTTTTCTTTAATTCATTATAAGATGACATTATAAAGATGTTGAACATAGTAGTACTTATAATCACATCACCGCCGTGTGTTACAGGTTCCTACAGGGGAAGCAACCAGTGACAGGTACCAACCAGGTAAGCAACGAGTGGCAAGATACCAGCCAGGGAAGCAACGAGTGGCAATCTTGTAATCTGGCATGCATGTCGTAGTAGACGCGATGGGGGTTGGTGTGAGACTGACTACGTCTTTCTGGAAAAAAAAAAACTTTACAAGAAAATCCAACTAACTATGAACACGTCTACGAATGATTTATAAATAATTATATGTACTGTCTGGCGGCCGGCTTCCTGGCCTAGAGGTTAGCGACTTTTTTCCGCAATCTCGTATACTCTCGTAAGTAAGGTGACGACGGTGAGAATCAGCAGTGGTTCGAATCGCGTCGGTAACTTACGGGGTATGTGAGCCGGCCGCTCAGAAAGCAATGGCAAACTACTGAGCGTAATCTTGCCAAGAAATCAACAATCAGCTGAAAGATGCTGATGTTGACAGCGATGTCCTGTAAAGGATATGCGAACATATTTTTATAATTGTTTGACGCTCATAGGAATAGAAGAAAGAAGTAGGTGTCTAATTGGTCGTGCGTTAAAGTACACTTGCTCCTGCAGAGAGGCGCTGTCATCATTTGGAGGTGACAGGTTCGAATCCCGGTTGGTAACTACAGCGTTCGATTGGTGTCCTCTAGTCCAGTGGTTCTCAACCGGTGGGGAATTTATGTGGACGTCTAGTCTTGTTTTAGTATGTGCTATTAAATTTAGCTTACAATTATTACGTATACTGTGTAGGGGCGGGGGCAGGATGTTTAGGTAGGAAATACGAAAGGGGGGAATGACGTTCTGAAAATATGGTGAAGGGGGGCACGGGCCAAATTTTTAGGTAGGAAATGCGAAAAAGGGGGAGGGGGGGAATGACGTTCTGAAAATATGTTGAAGGGGGGCACGGGCCAACAAAGGTTGAGAACCACTGCTCTAGTCTCTGCTTCCTTCTTGTACTTCTGTGAGCGCCAAACAGTTATTTATTTATGAACTGTCGTGGTGGCCTCAAAAGTTTCCCAATTGATATTTCTGTGTTTACAAACGATTTAGCGTGAAGTAGCTGGAGAACAATGTTCGATTGGGAGAATAAAGGGATAACAAAAGGAAGAAGAAGAGTATCAAGGATAAACCGAAGATAGCACAGATAACAAACTGATATACATTTGATTAATATTCTTTTGGGATTTCACTCGGGAAGTGATGATAACGGCCGTGTGTATGTATGGGTGGTTCTACACAATTTGGTTTTACGTCGCAGTGTACAATCAGTCGTGTAATGTCTATGTCAGCTGTGATAAATCGTTGTCTGATTTAATCGTAGGTCATGGGGGGTTACGGGGAATAAATAAAAATAAAGATAAGGGTATGCTTGCAGGTATTTTAGTGAAACGCGTAATGTGATCAGTGAAATAAGAAATTTGACTAGCTAAACACGTAATCTGACCAACGAAACGCGAAATTTGGCGAACGTAAAAGATTGATAGACGGACAAGCAAACATATAGTCAGACAGACGAGTTGAAAGACAGACAGACGAACAGATCAGCTAGATTGGCTAATCAGCTAGCCAATAAACCGTTAGACTTACAAAAGACAGACATAGACAGACTGACAGACAGATAGGGCAAAGAGAATGTTTGGGTAGGCACACAATAGCGACGACTTAGTGGGAAGACTGCAATCAGCGGGATCACGTCTCGATGTTGGCGTACAGGGTTCGGATGCACGTAATAAGAAAAACACCAGGGAGTCTTGACATGGGCGTACCGGCCCTCCCCTTCCGACCCAGAGTGAAAAGACGATACAGAGACAGTGGTATTGGAACGACTTCTGATGGTCGGAAACCTCCTGAAGCTCTTGCTCGACGGTGAAGTTTACACCACCAGATGACGATAATCTTTTCGCATGTTATCTAATGTATCCAACTATTGTATACAGCCGTACCGTTGTTCGTGAAAGGCAGCAAGCTGACTCTGAACAAATATGCATATCCAATTATAATCTGACAATGACAAAAAGAGTGTGAATTATTCAGAAAATGTATCGGGTTGGGTTATAGCAACACGCATTAGAACTGGTTAGTTTATTATAATAAAGGGGTGTATTGACAGAAACTAGCGATATACAGAACAAACGAACTAACAAACTTTATTGTCAAAGGGTTCAGAATTGGACAAGGAAGTCCGTCCTACATTCTGAGAGAGAGAGTGAGAGAGAGAGAGAGAGAGAGAGTGAGAGAGAGAGAGAGAGAGGGAGAGAGAGAGAGAAAGAGAGAGAGAGAGAGAGAGGGAGAGAGAGAGAACAGGCAAAGAAAGAGAGAGAGACATAAACAGACACACAGAGGGAGGGAGAGACAGACATAAACAGACACACACAGAGGGAGGGAGAGACAGACGTAAAAAGACAGAAACAGAGAGAGAGAAACAGGGAGAGAGAGTAAGAGAGAGAAACAGACAGAGATATGCACGTGGAGAGACACAGACAGACAGACAGACAGACAGACAGACAGGACAGACAGACAGGACAGACAGACAGGGACATACCAAACAACAACAGAGAAACAGATATAAGAGCACGGAGAGACAAACAGGACAGAGAGACAGACGCAAGCGGAGAGACAAAGACAGACTGATAGAAAAAAAGGGTGACAGAGACAGACAGAAAAACAGAGAGAGAGAGAGAGAGAGAGAGAGAGAGAGAGAGAGAGAGAGAGAGAGAGAAAGAGAGAGAGAGAGAGAGAGAGAGAGAGAGAGATAAGCACACGGAGAGATAGACAGACAAACACAGTTTACCTTCTGACAGCAAGCAGTGACAGATGTCATATATGGATTAGGTGCTTATGAGCACGCGTTTGTATATCGACCCTGGAACGTTTGGGCTCTCAATGTCGGGTAACATTCTGTGTACACACCCTGGCGTGTTGTCACATATCACTACAGCTGACTGTATTGATTAGTTCCCATTGAAGAGCAGGAAAGAAGTGTACTATTTGTGAGATATTTTGAGCCATGACTGCAACAATTAAACCTAATTATGGACACTATTGATACAGATACATGCACCTACTTCAACAGCAGAGGAGGACGAAATTGAAGATTTTTACAACACACTACAAGACACATTAAATAAGATTGGTCATAATGATATTGCAATAATAATGGGAGATTTTAATGCTAAAGTAAGTTCAGGAAGAGCTGAAAATGAGAGACACGTTTTAGGAAAATTTGGATTAGGAAATAGAAATGATGCAGGTGACAAATTAATTGAATTTTGCACAGAAAATGAGTTAACGATAGCCAACACACTTTTTAAACAACATCCAAGAAGACTCTTCACATGGAAGTCTCCAGACAGTTTTACCAAAAATCAGATAGATTATATTTTAATACAAAGAAGATGGAGATCAAGCATAACATCTGCAAAAACCCTACGAAGTGCAGACTGTGATACAGATCATCACTTATTAGAAGCAGATCTGAAATTAAAACTCAAAAAGTTTACCCGAGGACCAATGCCACTTCGTTTTGATCTCACAAAAATACCGGACGCATACAACATAGAAGTTAGGAATCGCTTTGGGGTCTTGATGTCTGTACAAGAAGAAATGACACCTGATGAACTGGCAGTACAAGCTAGAGATATCTTGATAACTGCAGCCAAAGATTTCATTCCGACCAAGAAAAAGCAACTTAAGTCATGGATTGCATCAGACACGTTAGAATTAATAAAACAACGAAGGGAGCTGAAACAGAAAGGAGATGAATCCGATAGCAGGATGAAGTATAAATCTTTAACTCGAGAAATAAGAAAGAACACAAGAAAGGACAAAAATCAATATATACAAGATTGCTGTACCAGAATAGAGCAATATCATAAGACTGGAAGAGATTATGAAATGTTCAAAGAAATGAAGTTATTGACAAGAAATGTTCAACCTCAATTGAATGTTATCTGTGACAAGATGGGAAATACCTTAACAGAATCTAGACAAATTCTAGAAAGATGGCAGGAGTACTGCAGTGGAATGTATGATATGAGTGACAGTGAGGATATGAATGAGATACATGAACCAATGACAGCAGAGACAGAACCTGAACCCTCATTAGATGAAATTGCTTGGGCTATAAGGAACCTGAAGAATGGTAAATCACCTGGATGTGATGAGATACCAGCTGAACTAATTAAAGCAGGAGGAGAAGAAAGCATACACATATATCATGCATTATGTACAAAGATTTGGAAATATGGTATATGGCCAAAAGATTGGAAGAGAACTATCTTCATTCCAATACCAAAAAAGGGCAACCTGAAATTATGCACCAACTATAGAACTGTTGCCCTGATAAGTCATGCAAGTAAAATTCTACTAAAAGTCATAATGCGAAGACTTAGTAAGAAAATGGAAGAAGAGATTAACGTAGTTCAAGCTGGATTTAGACAAGGAAGAGGAACAAGAGATCACATATTCAACATGCGTTTAATAATAGAGAAGTGCAGAGAATTTAATGTAAACCTATTCTCATGTTTTGTGGATTATTCAAAGGCATTTGACTGTGTACAGCATCAGATACTTTGGGAAATCATGAGGAATATGGGCTTTCCTTCACATGTAGTACATCTCATACAAATGCTATATCTAGACCAACAAGCAGCAGTTAGAATAGATGACGAGATATCAGATTGGTTTGACATCAAGCAAGGAGTCCGTCAGGGCTGCGTGCTGTCACCCTATTTGTTTAACCTGTATGCCGAAAATATAATGAGAAATGTAAGAGATGATATAAACAGGGAGCCATATGATGCCCTAAATATCGGCGGTCATGACATACCAGAGATTCGATATGCTGATGATACAGTATTACTATCCACAACACAGAATGGCATAGAAAACCTAATAGCCTCAACACAATTGAATAGTGAAAATCACAACTTATATCTTAACATAGCAAAAACTAAGATAATGCATACAGATAAAACTACTATGGAGAAAGAAATATACATTAATGGGAGAAAATTGGAGGTGGTGGAAAATTTTGAATATCTTGGGTCATTGATTACGAATAATGGTGACACAATGAAAGAAATTAAACGGCGACTATCCATTGCTCTTCAAAGACTAAAACAGATGAATAAATTATGGTGTGGGACAGACAGAACTACAAAAATTAGATTTTTAAGAGCATGCATCTTTCCCATTGCAACATACGCCTGTGAGACATGGACACTTACTAAACAAGCTGAACAGCGCATACATGCCTTTGAATATAAATGTTATAGACGAGTTCTAAGAATATCTTGGGTAAAGAAAAGAACAAATGCATCCATACTTCAAGAGTTGAATATTGAGGAGGGGTGGCTATTAAAGACAATAAAACAAAGAAAATTGAAGTATTTTGGTCACTTGAAATGTCACGACAGTTTGGAGAGAACAATAATGGAGGGGTATATGCCTGGGAAGAGAGGAAGAGGAAGGCCAAAGAGAAGATGGGTGCAGGATGTGGCGGATGATCTCCAGATGGGCGTATCAGACGCGGGACATCTTGCTTGTGATCGAGAAGTTTTCCGGAAGGTTGCTATGGCAGCGAGGTTCTGCAAAGGACATGCTACTGAATGAATGATGTATTTGAAGTAGGACGTTGCGTAGCACTGTAATGGTTAATTTCCCAACAGGCACAGTATGTATGTTGTTAAATATATATCCATCCATGCGTGCGTGCGTGCGTGAGTGTGTGTGTGTGTGTGTGTGTGTGTGTGTGTGTGTGAGAGAGAGAGAGAGAGAGAGAGAGAGAGAGAGAGAGAGAGAGAGAGAGAGAGAGAGAGAGAGAGAGAGAGAGAGAGAGAGAGAGAGAGAGAGAGAGAGAGAGAGAGAGTATGAAAGAGAGGAGAGAAATCATGGCTGCATATCTCTGAAATAGGCCAAATACGCTGTGGAAGTTAACTACTGGAGAAGTCAGTTTTCTTCAGCATCATCATCAACAGCATAATCATCATCATCATTGTCAACAGCATCACCATCATCATCTTCAGCTTCATCATCATCATCATTATAAGCATCATCATCATTATCATTGTAAGCATCATCATCATCATTAAAAGCATCATCATCATCATCATCAACAGCATCATCGTTATCTCATCAATGCATCATCGTCATCATCTTCAGTATCATTGTCAACAGCATCTTCAGCATCATTGTCATCATTATAGGCATCATCGTCATCATCAACATCAGTATATACATCATCATCATCAACATCATCATCACCATCAACAGCATCATCATCAACACATCATCATCATCATCAACAGCATTATCATCATCAACAGTATCATTGTCGTCATTGTCAGAGCCTAAGTGTGCAGCAACATCGTTACGGCACCCGGCGGACAAGAGTTGTCGGCTGGCGAGATTCTTACCTGACACGCGACCAGCGCTGACGACAGACGCACGCAAAGCCACGTGACCCCACGAGAGGCAGTGGACAGTGTGTGTGTTAATCTCAGACCAAGCGGGGACTGGACATCTGAACGGACGTGTGTGTCGAGAGCAAGGCGTTTGTGTGAATCTCCGTGGTTGTGAGCTGAACGACTGATATCGTGAGCGTCAGACCTATGAGCTGTATTGTGGTTGTGAGTTATATGTTGTACATTGCTGTAACTATTGTTATGTATTTAATGTGGTAATAAATCCATTGAACTTGTGTTGCTATGTCTTACGTCGAATTACGTTGTACTTGTACTGTCTCACATGTGTTAGCCAACGAGCCTAATAGAAGATCCTGACATGTGTGGACGTGGGTTGCTCGTCTTTATTTAAGAACCTAATATATTTAGACGTGTGTTGTTCATCTTTGTGATTTAAAACTATAATTCTTGTACTTGTAAAATTTGTCAAGGTTATAGTGATGTACATGTGATCGGAAAAGTCTCAGTGTGATCCATTACTACATTGTCTAAATATGTTTAAGATCATTAGTAAATGTACAGTACATATTGTTTGATCCTGTAAACGTGTTAAACATTTGTGATCTGTGAAAATTGTCATCGTTTGACCTTGTCAACATTGTGATTTTGCCACCATTTTGACTTTGTCGCCATCTTGTAAACTTGATGTCTTTGTCCTTACTGAATGTCATCTTGATGTAAGTGATGTGTCATCAATGTTATTGAGTGTTCAAATACAGATAGATTGTTTTTGTGTATTGAGTTTGTGGAACGCAAAGAGTTTTGGAAAGAGTGTAACTTCTGTTGAAAGAAACACTGTTGACGACAAATTTACGACATACAATTATACTCAACGCCATCCAAACCAAATCAACACTTAGTGACTTACAGGCACACACCAACAAACACACGCTAACTTATTTCTCTCCAAAAACAAAGCAGGTTTTTGCGTACCATCCATAACCCTGCCGTAGAGGTCATTCGTGGTTCTGAAGTACGACCCTACAGTTTTCTAGCCCGATTGCCCAACCATTCGTCACCATATCCAAGGGCACTTGAGTATATTTTTCTTCACTTTAACTTTACGTATGCATTAGTGGGCACGCATCGTATAGTCAAATCAATTGTAAGTTGTTTTTCTACTAACCATTTATAATATATTTTGTGTGGTTGATTGTCATTGACGTATTCTCTCCATCATGTCGTCATTATTTGATTTCATCGATATGGGTTTAAAATTAAAGTTAGAAGGTGATGAATTAACAAAATGGAGTGAGAAGAAATACGCTGAATACTGTGAACGCGAAGATAGAGCAGCAGAAAGAGCTCTAAAACAATCAGAAATGGCTGCCAAGCAAGCTGAGGCAGAAACAGCCTTGAAACAGGCAGAGATTGAAAAAGCTGCCAAACAAGTAGAGGCAGAAACAGCATTAAAGCAAGCTGAGATAGACAGTGAACTTAAGAAAGCAGAAATAGCAGCGCAGAGTAAGAGGGAAGAACTAGAATTACAGTTGAAAATGAAACAACTGGACACCGAGACTGCAATGAATAAAGAGTCAAAGAAATCTGAAAGACTGGAGAAAGAAAACCAGTATAAGAAGTACCAAGGTATCGTTCGTAACTATACCTCGGGTGACTGCATAGCAGCTTTTACCCAAAATTTTGAGACTTTAATGGAACATTACCAAGTTCCACTTTCGGAATGGAATATTTTATATATGAGGAGTCTATCTGGGGAACCTCTGAAAGTCATTGAAACCATCTCCAAAGACCTCAGAAAAGAGTACCATTACATTAAATCTAAAATAATGGCACATTTCATGTTAGATGAAGCAGGGTACAGAGAACAATTCAGTAAACTGAGTCCAAAATCAACTCAAACGTTCTCTGACTACCTCTGTTTAGTCCGAGACATTTTCAGCAAATGGACTTCATCAGCCAAAATTAACAAAAATTATGATAAATTAGAAGATCTCATTATTCGAGATAAAGTTATTTCTTCTGTCCCATCATCTTTTTCTAAGTTCTTGCAAGAGAATGAATGCACAAGTGTGGAAGAAATGGAAAGACGTGGGTCGGCCTATTATACGGCAAATAAACAGTGTTTTGCCACTGAAGCTACTGACAGTAACTGGGTAGCAGCAGCCAACTATGAGAACAACTATAGTAGGCAAAAACCGAACAGGCCTACCTCTGATAAAGCTATACATTGCATTCATTGTAAATTTTTCCACCATTTGAACGAGATGTGCGATAAGAACCCAGGGTACCCAACATACTTGCAAAATATGGTAAACAGACAAGACAGAGAACGTAAATCGTTCAAAAGTACACGTAAATGTTTTCTCTGCAAGGCTTACGGTCACCATCGCATGGATTGTAGAGGCAGGCATATGACCAACAAAGCCAATGCCGCCTTGTTCGATAGCTCAGCGTCAGAAGACGAAAATCCAGAAAAACATCCTGTACATGCAGCACAGGCTTGTGATGTATTTAGTGCTAACAAATGTACTGTCTGTAATACCTTCAATGAAAATGGTACCTTAACATGCGGGCACGCCGTCCCTATTGCCAATGAGGAAGCTAACTTGGCAATAGACTCAAAATGCAGTTCAGCAAAGAACGTAAGAAAAGTGAACATCACAGACATGAAGACAACACCAGACTTTGTACCATATTGTAATAATGTTGTTAACATCACTCAACCTCATTCTTTATATAAAGAGGTCAATGCTCAACAAGAAAGTGAGGAATTGAACAAAACCTCAAAACTGTCATTAGGAAAATTAACATTCCATAAAGGTTACATCAATGACACAGTATGCACATGTGTACGCGACACAGGGTCCTGTCTTATCGGTCTTCGAAAGACCTTAGCTGATCCTAAAGACTACCTAGATGAGTACATCCATTGCAAAACTGTTTCAGGGACAGTAGAGAAATATCCCATGGCATGGGCCAATATAAAATCACCTTTCTTATCAGGCAGAGTAACTTGTGCTTTATTAGACAATCCATGTTGTGATTTATTAATTGGAAATGTATTGAATGTGACAGATTACATAGAGTCCAAACCTCACACAAGGCAAAAAGTTAACACCACAACAAATACTGCCTTAACTACCCAACTCATCATACAACAACATGATGAACAGACCAAGATACCACACCATACCAACGTGATTACCATCTCAGAACAAGAAGAAACAGAAACTAGTGGGTATCAGCACAAAGAAAAAGGTGCAGAAAACAAACAGTTCACAACAGCGATGAAAGATCATAAATCATCATGGTATATACTATACCTACTTTACTCCCTGTTAACTACACACATAACCAAGTGCACACAGTGGATAGTTATTCTTGCACTACTGATTGTAAATACAAAACAAATGTCTTCACAAACAGTTATATTTCCACAGCATCATGACACAACACATATGATATTACTCATGACAAACCAGCAGACTTTGTTACTTATGTCATTACGGTTGAACCAAATTTTGTTACTGCCACTCATAATCTCTATGTTAAATCAACTCATACGAATACCTATGCTGAACAATGTAAAGCATCAGTCGGTGGAATTACTGACAAAAATCAGCAACAAATTACCCTACATATTTTGGAAAATATACACAAATTGCAAAAGATCATACAAATATGCACGATTACATTTCACAACTATACATGGTGTATTATTATTGTTTGAACTATTGAATGTATACACACATGTACGAGTGCAGGTTTGGAGATAACACTCAAAATGATCTCAACATGAAATTTGAAAATCCTTTTGAAAGATTTTAACCGTAACCCACTTTATATCCTTAGATCCAGTATCTCCAGACTTACCTTGTCTGTTATACGACGCCTCCTATCTGACATTCTTAATATCATTCACTATGCTGACGACATCTGTGTCTATACAGAGACAACGACGGAACTATAACATTGACACCTGGACAGGACGTTCTACTACTACTACCTAGTATCAGACAGCACTGACTGACAGTGAAGCCTTCAAAGGTGAGCATGGCTTACCAAGAGATATCATTTTTGGGGTACAGAATATCCAATGGCTTTGTCATGACAGACAACAAAATTGTCTCCAAAATTCTAAAACTGTCACTTCCAACAAATAAGAAACAAGTCCGCAGTTTGTTGGGACTTATTAATTATTATAGAAACTTTATTCCTGATTTTTCAGAACTGACTGAGGTTTTTTCTAACTTACTAACCAAGAATAAACCCGAAAAAGTTGTAAACGATGAATGCCTACGAAATGCATTTGATAAAGTTTTGGCACACTTTTCTGATAAGAATACACCTAATCTCATCCTTAAAT
>JACEFZ010023837.1:82500-402500 GCA_014155875.1 Cepaea nemoralis
TAATTTGTGATTATGTGTATAGGGACTGGTGGTGTCTTTGATTTCTTGTGGAAGATTGTTCCACAGCTGAGCTAAGCTTGTTTTGTATAAGTCTATCCTAGGCTTTGGGATGTGCAATATATTTAGTCATTTACTGTGTCTAGCATTATATTTAAGCAATGGTCAAAAGTAATTTGGGATATTCTGATGAGGAATTTTGTGAATTAGTTTGGCCTTATTGAAAAGTAGGAGTTTGTAGAGTGGTAGTAACTGAATTTGTTTATGTAGGCTAGGACTTAACATCAAGTTAAGTGTTTAGTACAAATTAAACTCATAGCCCGTTTCTGGAGTAAGTAAAGTCGCTTGGCGATTGAATTGGAACAACTGTCCCAGATCTGTCGAGAGACATGAATATCTAATTCAGCTGACAGATCAGTTGATGATGATGATGACCAAAGTTGTGGGCAAGAAAAAGCAGTCGACCTAATACTAACTATATCACCCCCTAGAAGGATCCGTGGTGGCTAGACACTTGGCTGCTGTTCCTTTGGTCATGAGATCCATCTGCATTGGGGAGGATTGAAACTTTTAACCAGGTTGACCCAGGATAAAATGGCTGCCAGAAAATGTCTTGGGAAGTAAAGTCGGCCGGCATGATACTGATCACATCAGCCATGAGTGTCAATTGGTCAATACAAATATTTTTCTAGCAACACATGAGGGGGCTTCAAATGAAAACCTTAAAAGTGTGATAGAAATTACAATAACCATGCCATTGTCTTGTAACCTGTTAATATTGTTGTTAAGGATGGCAAGAGGGTTAAGCACATGACATCACGGTGCAGATGAACACAGTGACATCATAAAGACAGTTAAAAGATGGCCGCCCTACTTTTGGCATGCAGCAAAGAGGAGCAGCATTCTGTTATCTCTTTTTTTTTAATGAGTGAAGGGGTGAAACCTGTAGAAATTCATCGGGGAATGAAGATCCAGTATGGTGATGCATTCCTGTCAGTCTAGCAAGTGTATGAGTGGAGTAAGAAATTTCAAAGTTGCTCGGTCCGATGAAGATGTACTGCAGATGGTGCATGAATGGTTACACATGCAACCAAGAGAATGTTTTTCTACAGGAATCCAAGCACTTTATCGGTGCTGGAGGACCTGCAATAAATGCAGTGGTGATTACATTGAAAAATGATACATTTGCCCTTTACTTTTATGGAAAAACAAACACCAACCATAAAAAAACAAAAAACATGCATGCACGCAAGCACACACACACACATATATGTTTCAGGTTTTCATTTCAAACCCCCATGTACGTCCAATGTGTTTTATGGCATGTAAAAAGAGACCTTTGCTTGCTTATATCAGAATTGTATTATTAATTGACCAGGGCTAAAATGGTTACACCAGCCTAAAGTGGGTACCATTATATGTTCTGGGAAGTAAAGGCAGCCGGTGTGACACTGACCACATCAACCATCCAATCATGGGGCTAGCACCATATACCCAATACACCTTCAGCCGTGGAAAAAACAGTCCTGTTTTCTGTATAATCTGTGCAAAACCATATTTTACAATTAGTTACTGCATAATTTTTATATCTATGTGAATGACTGTGAATCTGCAACCTTAACCTGACCACAAGAACATCAAGTCAAAAGGGGTGAAGGCCAGACATGCTGTCTCTGTGACTCAGTGAGGAGCCCACGAAGATCTAGTTGGGCTGGGGTCGAAGTGGGTGAAGACTTTGAGGAGGTCAAGCTTGATAAAAACTGGTTCATTTTTGCGGCAGGACATGCAGGTGTAAGAGGAAATTAGCAAGCTGACAGGCTGACAGGCTGGCGGGCTGGTCTACTGGAGAAAGTGGACAAGCAATGGACCGAAGTGATATACTGAATGGCAGCAGACAGGCGGGGTGATTAAATGAATCAAAAGACGACTGCGAATCTGCAACTTTGACCAGACTGCAAGAACATCAAGTGAAAAGGGGTTAACCAGACAGGAGTGCTATGTAGTCGACCAAAGCAGAATAGGGCACCAACACAGAAAACACAGAACTGGTGTCATCGACGGCTACAGGCTGGGAAGATACTGAGGAGGTGACCCAAGCAATTATGGACTGGATGGTTCCATGTGTGGTGAGGATAATCCACGACTAACTACTCTGCATGTATAGCAATTAAACAGCAATAGCAGATGAACAATTAATGTGTGCATAGGTTTCATATTCTAATGTATAGCAACTCAAAAGCAGTAGCAGATGAACAATTAATGTGTGCATAATTATTTATTGTATGTATCACAATTAAACAGTTTTTTCCCCTCCAAATCTATTTGAAAGCCTTTTCTGCATTGAACAGAAGCACATCCATAAGTTCAGAATGTTTAACGTATCTATACAGTTATCTGCAGGTGCACATTTTCAACCGGCTGCGTCTAAGAGGCTTTTCCAGGCATACACATGAGTCTTTCAGGCACAAATATTGTTATTGCACATTCACATTTTTCTGGCCGTGCCTTCATCTCTTTTCCAGTGCTTTGAATTTGTTTTCTGAAATGACATTGAACACATGACATCAGTTTCAGACTTGTGTAACAAAAATATTGTCATCTACTTGGGTAATCCCCTACTACGAATACATAAATGATAATCAATCAATCAATCATGTGCCATGCCGGAAAGCTTGGGCGGTCATGACTCGCCATTTCACTCGATCACCAGTGTCGTGGATCAGCTCAGTGTTCCTGTCTCTTCCATGCCATGTGGCCAAGCTATCCAGGTATTTTCCTCTCGGTCTTCCTCTTGGTCTGTTCCCCTCGATCTTGCCAGTTGTCACTAATGATAATACACAACATAATATTTACGAGGTTTATTCCAAAAATGATGGACCTCTGGTTAGGAAACTGCAGTTACTCCCCTGGAGATCTGAAACCCATCACAGTAGTCACCTTGAGACTGTCCAGACTTCTCCCATCAGTCCCCCATTGTTGGAAGCATTTCAGGAACGCTTTTTTTTTTGGAATGCAGTTGCATAGCCATTGCATTCTGCATAGTGTATTATCATGACTAAAATCAGGTTTCTTTCAGCTGCTGTTTCTGCTTAAAGAAGTTAGTTGCATGTCCTTTACAGGACGTAGCTGTCAACCCCAGCACTTTGGCTGTTCATGATTCCTGGGCAAGTTTACGTTCAGTAGTTTGCAACTGCTTTCTGAACAACCTGCACCCATACCACTTCGTAAAAACCAACGTAAGGCTGTCTGCTGCCAAATCGTCCACAGCTGTGTTTCGAATGCAAGTATGCGGGATTACGAACTGCATCCGTAACCCCTTCGCCATGATGCCAGCATTTTTCAGCTAGGGAACATTAAAAAATCGAAAGCAGCCATGTTGATAAATTATAGGCGTGATGAACCAGAGGAATATTGTGTTTGGCTAAGAAAATCAATCAAACGAGAAGCATGCAAATGAACAGGTGTCTGGGTAACAGGATCAATTAAATTAGAAGAATGTGAATGAACGAACATCTGGGTAACAAGATTGATCAAATAAGAAGAATGCAAATGAACAGGTGTCTGTGTAACGGGATCTCTGCAATCCCATCACGACAACACATGTCCATTCTTCACATCTGATTCAGACTTTCTTGGCCAAACACAACAATCCCCTGGTTTGTAAGTCTCCTTACTCTCCCGACATGGCTCCTAGAAATTGTTAGCTGTTTCCCAAGCTGAGAATGTAGGTGAAGGGACCTGAATTGAGTCATAGGAAGACACTGTGTGGAACACGAGGGCCACTCTGTAATCCATTCTTAAAGAGGTCTTCCTGAAATGCATCCAACAGTGACGAGTACACTGGGAAAAGTGTGTACAATCTCAAGGAGAAGACTTCTCGAACCTAGGCAATTAAAGCCGCCTGGTTAGTGCATTCATCACAAACTTGCAAATTAGGCTTTTTTTTTGCTCCCGACAGAAAAAAATGCACACCTTACCAAGAATTCGATCCGGGTCTCGCATCACAGGAGGATAAAGCACAGAAAGAGATCCACACCATTGCTGGTATGTGCCAGTAGAGTTTTTCCAATCTTAGGATCAGCTGCCCGAGCAGTCATCATGTAGTATTCATTATAGGATTTGTTTGTGAACCCCCAAGCCTGACCGATGATTGAATATTAACCACGTGATGTGGGCGGCAGCACTTCACAATATGAAGAATACTTTATCTTTGTCAATTGAGGTGGGGAAAATTCTTTAGAGCTACAATGAGCCAATTCTGATGTACGGAAGCAAATCATGAACAATTAGAACATAAGAGAGGAATTATAAGGAAGTTACGGAGATGTGGTTTTATATAAGAATGATGAGAACCCTGCGGATGGATATAAAGAGCAATGAAGATATCTTGAAGGAAGTTACCTCACAAAGAGAACGGGTTACTCGCATCAGCAGGAGACAGTCCACATTATCTGGGCATGTTATGCGAAGGAGAAAGCTGGAGTTTGTCATTACAACAGGAAAGTTAGAAAGCAGGAGAAACAGTGGAAGAAAAATGAGACGATGCCAAACTATCAATTTGACATCATTGCCTGGCGGAACATCGATATAAAACATGACTGGCAGTCCACAAGACAGAAAGCTGTTGAAAGACATGATCAATAATGCCACACAGAATGGGCTATAAGATGGAGATGTACGTCCCCTGAGCACCAGCTGCTCTTTCTGGGCCAATAATCCATCAATTTCTCAAGGAACAGCAGGACTCTTAAGTGCATATAAAACTGATTATGAAAACACCATAAAAGGGTTTACAGGCTAGAGACCAACTTAACTGCAACAGGTTTTTCCCCATATGGCTTTGTCTCATTCTGCAGGGTGGCCTGCCGATAGTGTCGCACAAAACATGAACTCTGTAGCTTTAGCAACGACCCCCATGAGTCTCTAAGAAAATTGCACTCGTGAAATAAATGAAGTCCAAAATCAAACCCACAACCTTCTTAGCATGGGGCAGGCAACTTAACCACTTTGCTACAGAGACCCCTGATGGAAGACACCATGTACTCACCCAAACGTTTTGAGTATTGGTCCAGTCCGTACGCTGCCTGTTCTAAGGCTGTGACACTCTCCTCTATCTGGTCTATCTGCTCCAGGTATGGCTGCAGACTTTTATCTGTTTGTTGGTGGGGAAAGAGTTTTAATCATTTTAGAGCATAAGAGGTAAACAAAAGTCAAATATTGTACACGAAAAACAGAAAATTATACAATGAAATAAAATTATACATGGAAAATGTAAAACAATAATAATCCAAAGCGGGGTATCAAATCAGATCAAATCAAATCAAATCAAATCAACTTTATTTTAAAGGGTCACAAATTGAGCACGTAGGCCCGTCTTACATTCGGCCCTTCCAATCACTCGTCTTTTGTTCATCAAGAGCATTATACATTTACATAGGAGCAAAAATAAACATTGTGAAATGAATTTTGTAAACATAATCAAGGCAAATTACCATCGAAATTACCAAGAAATCGACAGGCTCATCCAGACAAGCATGAATCAACCTAACTAGTAGTTTTGGCATTATTGCGGCAATAGTAGGGAAGATCAAATACAGGAGCAGCATCAATTATACAGGTGCCATCTTCACAATGAAGTTTAACTCTCTAATCTTCTCTGTTGTCTGATATTTTGATGAAGATGTCTGATATTTTGTTGAAGATGTATGGTATTTTGATGAAGATGTCTGATATTTATAAAGATGATGTCTGATATTTATGAAGATGATGTCTGATATGTTGATGAAGATGTCTGATATTTTGATGAAGATGTATGATATTTTGATGAAGATGTCTGATATTTATAAAGATGATGTCTGATATGATATGTTGATAAAGACATTGTTACATATTCGATGAAGATGGTGTCAGATATTTTAATGAAGATGGTGTCTGATATTTTGAATAAATTGTCTAGTATTTTGATGTTAGATATACTGATGAAGATGGTATTGCTTATAATATTTGCTCCCCATCTGATCAAGGTTCCCATAAATGTCCTTCTCTGTCTTACTCACTTTTCTTGCCTAGTATTTTCCCATATATGGATCTCTACTCCATCTATTTAGCTTATATCATCATCATCATGTGCCATCCCGGTAAGCGTGGGCGGTCATGTTTCGTGATCTCTCACGATCACCAGAGTCATGGATCAGCTCTTATGTTTTTGTACTGTGTCAGCGTATTGAGGAGTGCGGATGAGGACATAGACAGGACAATAGAGATGTCATAGACAGGACAATAGAGATGTCATAGACAGGACAATAGAGATGTCATAGACAGGACAATAGAGATGTCATAGACAGGACAATAGAGATGTCATAGACAGGACAATAGAGATGTCATAGACAGGACAATAGAGATGTCATAGACAGGACAATAGAGATGTCATAGACAGGACAATAGAGATGTCATAGACAGGACAATAGAGATGTCATAGACAGGACAATAGAGATGTCATAGACAGGACAATAGAGATGTCATAGACAGGACAATAGAGATGTCATAGACAGGACAATAGAGATGTCATAGACAGGACAATAGAGATGTCATAGACAGGACAATAGAGATGTCATAGACAGGACAATAGAGATGTCATAGACAGGACAATAGAGATGTCATAGACAGGACAATAGAGATGTCATAGACAGGACAATAGAGATGTGATAGACAGGACAATAGAGATGTCATAGACAGGACAACAGAGATGTCATAGACAGGACATAGACGGGACTACGTCCTTGACTGACAGTACAACCTTGCACTGAAGGACCTGAGTCAACAAGACCGGACACCTAGTACGGCAAGACAACCGACTCAGCACAACTATCACAGGGGACACGCGGTCAAGCATCACGTGACTATTAGACCGAACACCAGAAGGGGTAGACTGGGACTTGACGTGATAGAGGAAAAACGTGTGTGATCGGGCAGGAGAGTGTATGAAATGCCGGTGTTGAAAACCTGTATTCCTGAGCGAATATAGCAGCGAGTTATTAAGTACGAGGAATGAGAGTGAACTGTATTATGAGCGCACGGATGACTGCTACGGCTGAATGTGATTTGCCATTATTGTAGATATAATATTGTGATACCATTTGTGCGTAATGTGATAATATGTATTCATGTCACGATGCTACCATTTTGCCTGAATAAATAAGGTTATCCTACATGCAACTATGTGATATCTCACTGAGTGCATGTAGAAAGACTCACTGACATAATTAAGATGACGAGCTAAAGTCACCTGTATTTATGAGACGTTGACATATTGATTATGCCATGTGGCCAAACCATTGAGATATTTACTTCTCTGCCTTCTCCTTGTTCTTTACCCCTCGATCTTGCCTATTGTCACCAAGTTCCTCAGTTTTTTGTTTGTTTTTTTCTCAAAACATGCTCAAAACATATTGCCTGTCTACATCTAATACCTCTAATCAGTTTACAATTTTCATTTGTTCCTTGTAGAACTTGCTCACTGGCTTTTCTTCTGTACAATGGCATTCTATTCATTGACCCAAACATTTCATTTGTCATTTTCTTATGGTTTTGATGAGTGTTCAGGTGCAGCCTGTAGTCCTCAGCACCTCAGCATGTGTTTTCTTCTCTGTCCACAATACTCTCAACATTCTTCTTAAAAACACATCTCCGCTGATTCCAGTTTCTTGCCATTGCACTGCACGTGAACACATTATTACTCATTGTACAGTATTTGTATTCATACAGAAGAACCAGGTCACACAGCTTTTCAGTCAGCGGATTTTGTATGTGTCATATTTAGTTTTTGTTGTCCTGATGCTTATTTTCATCTAAAACACATGAAGACAAGGATTAGAAACATAGATACATAATATGGGGTGAACCAGGAGGGAGCTGCAGAAGTTGATAAAAGATCAGATATCATAGCATGAATTGGTTGAGGGCTCATGCATCATTAAAGGATAAATGCAGAAGAAGAAGAAGATGAGGAAGCAGGAGGAGAAAAAAAAACAGAAGAAACAGAAGAAGGGAGGTCAGCATAGCTAATTCGCTCTTAAACTTTAGCGTACTGATGTTGAGGTAGCGGGTTCAATCCCTACACCATTCAGTTGGACTAAAATGTCACTTCTCATCCTTGACCTTGGGGATGTTTTTTTTTTTTGCGCTCTCATTTTGAACTCAAGCGTAATCCATTCACACTATTTCTAGTAGTGCTGGACTGAATTCTGCATGTGGATTAGCTCTCCCTTATAACAGTGTCCCTCGCCACACTCCGATTTCAGAGGTACTTGTAATTTGTCCCCAAGTTAGGGACAATAGGTTAAAATTTTAGCCCAACTGTCCGATGTAAGGGTTGAACCCCTTACCTCGGCATCAGCACACAGGGTGTTTAAGAACAAGCATTCTTATCCATTTGGCCATGCTGACCTATACTTGGGGATGTAAATTATAAGTACATCAGAAGACAGAGTGGGCTAATAGGGAAAGTAAGCCCACATGTAAAAAATCAGTAAAACGTGCTAGAAGTAGTAGTGCGTGTATGGACAACACTTTAGCTCAAAGCGAGCAAACGCAAAAAAAAAAAAAATAAGATGAAGAGAAGGAGAAAAAAAGGAGAGGAGAAGAAGAATAAGAGTAGGAAAAGAGGAAAATGAAGAAGAAGCAATATACTCTAAATACACTAGTGTCCGATGGACCAGAGAAACAGTATAGTAATTACATACAGTACAAACAACATATCACACCCACTGATCTCAGAACCTACATTTGTCACTGAGGTCATTTAGAGCCCCACTGATGCTGAGGGCGATGTGTTTCATCTCTGAGTACTTGCCCATTGTCAGCTGGTTCATCTTCTCCAGCAACTTGTAATCTTCAATGGTGCCTATATTGGGTTTTGATAGAAAACAAAACAAAACTGCATAACATAAACTTTGTACGTTTTATTACCAAAATTAGATAATTTCATGAGAAGAGGAAAGGCTGGAATATGCCATACTGACGTATCATCATCATCATGTGCCTTGAAAAGTGAACTTTAAACAAAAACTTGGTTCTTGTTGCTCTAGATCAATTCAGTTGATGACATTCGTCCGTGCAACTGTCTTAGACTATCATGCATTGATTCTCTCAGTCTGTCTCTGACATGAGTGTTTCAGTAAATGATGTATGTATGAATATGTGTATGTAGGCATGTGTCAGAGCCTAAGTGTGCAGCAACATCGTTACGGCACCCGGCGGACAAGAGTTGTCGGCTGGCGAGATTCTTACCTGACACGCGACCAGCGCTGACGACAGACGCACACAAAGCCACGTGACCCCACGAGAGGCAGTGGACAGTGTGTGTGTTAATCTCAGACCAAGCTGGGACTGGACATCTGAACGGACGTGTGTGTCGAGAGCAAGGCGTTTGTGTGAATCTCCGTGGTTGTGAGCTGAACGACTGATATCGTGAGCGTCAGACCTATGAGCTGTATTGTGGTTGTGAGTTATATGTTGTACATTGCTGTAACTATTGTTATGTATTTAATGTGGTAATAAATCCATTGAACTTGTGTTGCTATGTCTTACGTCGAATTACGTTGTACTTGTACTGTCTCACATGTGTTAGCCAACGAGCCTAATATAAGATCCTGACATGTGTGGACGTGGGTTGCTCGTCTTTATTTAAGAACCTAATATATTTAGACGTGTGTTGTTCATCTTTGTGATTTAAAACTATAATTCTTGTACTTGTAAAATTTGTCAAGGTTATAGTGATGTACATGTGATCGGAAAAGTCTCAGTGTGATCCATTACTACATTGTCTAAATATGTTTAAGATCATTAGTAAATGTACAGTACATATTGTTTGATCCTGTAAACGTGTTAAACATTTGTGATTTGTGAAAATTGTCATCGTTTGACCTTGTCAACATTGTGATTTTGCCACCATTTTGACCTTGTCGCCATCTTGTAAACTTGATGTCTTTGTCCTTACTGAATGTCATCTTGATGTAAGTGATGTGTCATCAATGTTATTGAGTGTTCAAATACAGATAGATTGTTTTTGTGTATTGAGTTTGTGGAACGCAAAGAGTTTTGGAAAGAGTGTAACTTCTGTTGAAAGAAACACTGTTGACGACAAATTTACGACATACAATTATACTCAACGCCATCCAAACCAAATCAACACTTAGTGACTTACAGGCACACACCAACAAACACACGCTAACTTATTTCTCTCCAAAAACAAAGCAGGTTTTTGCGTACCATCCATAACCCTGCCGTAGAGGTCATTCGTGGTTCTGAAGTACGACCCTACAGTTTTCTAGCCCGATTGCCCAACCATTCGTCACCATATCCAAGGGCACTTGAGTATATTTTTCTTCACTTTAACTTTACGTATGCATTAGTGGGCACGCATCGTATAGTCAAATCAATTGTAAGTTGTTTTTCTACTAACCATTTATAATATATTTTGTGTGGTTGATTGTCATTGACGTATTCTCTCCATCATGTCGTCATTATTTGATTTCATCGATATGGGTTTAAAATTAAAGTTAGAAGGTGATGAATTAACAAAATGGAGTGAGAAGAAATACGCTGAATACTGTGAACGCGAAGATAGAGCAGCAGAAAGAGCTCTAAAACAAGCAGAAATGGCTGCCAAGCAAGCTGAGGCAGAAACAGCCTTGAAACAGGCAGAGATTGAAAAAGCTGCCAAACAAGTAGAGGCAGAAACAGCATTAAAGCAAGCTGAGATAGACAGTGAACTTAAGAAAGCAGAAATAGCAGCTCAGAGTAAGAAGGAAGAACTAGAATTACAGTTGAAAATGAAACAACTGGACACCGAGACTGCAATGAATAAAGAGTCAAAGAAATCTGAAAGACTGGAGAAAAGAAAACCAGTATAAGAAGTACCAAGGTATCGTTCGTAACTATACCTCGGGTGACTGCATAGCAGCCTTTACCCAAAATTTTGAGACTTTAATGGAACATTACCAAGTTCCACTTTCGGAATGGAATATTTTATATATGAGGAGTCTATCTGGGGAACCTCTGAAAGTCATTGAAACCATCCCCAAAGACCTCAGAAAAGAGTACCATTACATTAAATCTAAAATAATGGCACATTTCATGTTAGATGAAGCAGGGTACAGAGAACAATTCAGTAAACTGAGTCCAAAATCTACTCAAACGTTCTCTGACTACCTCTGTTTAGTCCGAGACATTTTCAGCAAATGGACTTCATCAGCCAAAATTAACAAAAATTATGATAAATTAGAAGATCTCATTATTCGAGATAAAGTTATTTCTTCTATCCCATCATCTTTTTCTAAGTTCTTGCAGGAGAATGAATGCACAAGTGTGGAAGAAATGGAAAGACGTGGGTCGGCCTATTATACGGCAAATAAACAGTGTTTTGCCACTGAAGCTACTGACAGTAACTGGGTAGCAGCAGCCAACTATGAGAACAACTATAGTAGGCAAAAACCACACAGGCCTACCTCTGATAGAGTTAGACAATGCACTCACTGTAAATTGTCTCACCATTTGAACGAGATGTGCGATAAAAACCCAGGGTACCTAACATACTTGCAAAATATGGTAAACAGACAAGACATAGAACGTAGATCGTTCAAAAGTGCACGTAAATGTTTTCTCTGCAAGGCTTACGGTCACTATCGTATGGATTGTAGAGGCAGGCATATGACCAACAAAGCCAATGCCGCCTTGTTCGATAGCTCAGCGTCAGAAGACGAAAATCCAGAAAAACATCCTGTACATGCAGCACAGGCTTGTGATGTATTTAGTGCCAACAAATGCACTGTCTGTAATACCTTCAATGAAAATGGTACCTTAACATGCGGGCACGCCGTCCCTATTGCCAATGAGGAAGCTAACTTGGCAATAGACTCAAAATGCAGTTCAGCAAAGAACGTAAGAAAAGTAAACATCACAGACATGAAGACAACACCAGACTTTGTACCATATTGTAATAATGTTGTTAACATCACTCAACCTCATTCTTTATATAAAGAGGTCAATGCTCAACAAGAAAGTGAGGAATTGAACAAAACCTCAAAACTGTCAGTTAGGAAAATTAACATTCCATAAAGGTTACATCAATGACACAGTATGCACATGTGTACGCGACACAGGGTCCTGTCTTATCGGTCTTCGAAAGACCTTAGCTGATCCTAAAGACTACCTAGATGAGTACATCTATTGCAAAACTGTTTCAGGGACAGTAGAGAAATATCCCATGGCATGGGCCAATATAAAATCACCTTTCCTATCAGGCAGAGTAACTTGTGCTTTATTAGACAATCCATGTTGTGATTTATTAATTGGAAATGTATTAAATGTGACAGATTACACAGAGTCCAAACCTCACACAAGGCAAAAAGTTAACACCACAACAAATACTGCCTTAACTACCCCACTCATCATACAACAACATGATGAACAGACCAAGATACCACACCATACCAACGTGATTACCATCTCAGAACAAGAAGAAACAGAAACTGGTGTGTATCAGCACAAAGAAAAAGGTGCAGAAAACAAACAGTTCACAACAGCGAGGAAAGATCACAAATCATCATGGTATATACTATACCTCCTATACTCTCTGTTAACTACACACATAACCAAGTGCACACAGTGGATAGTTATACTTGCACTACTGATTGTAAATACAAAACAAATGTCTTCACAAACAGTTATATTTCCACATCATCATGACACAACACAGATGATATTACTCATGACAAACCAGCAGACTTTGTTACTTATGTCATTACTGTTGAACCAAATTTTGTTACTGCCACTCATAAGCTCTATGTTAAATCAACGCATACGAATACCTATGCTGAACAATGTAAAACATCAGTCGGTGGAATTACTGACAAAAATCAGCAACAAATTACCCTACATATTTTGGAAAATATACACAAATTGCAAAAGATCATACAAACATGCACGATTACATTTCACAACTATACATGGTGTATTATTATTGTTTGAACTATTGAATGTATACACACATGTACGAGTGCAGGTTTGGAGATAGCACTCAAAATGATCTCAACATGAAATTTGAAAATCCTTTTGGAAGATTTTAACCGTAACCCACTTATATCCTTAGATCCAGTAACTCCAGACTGGCCTTGTCTGCTATACGACTCCTCCTATCTGACATTCCTAATATCATTCACTATACTGACGACATCTGTGTCCATACAGAGACAACGACGGAACTATAACATTGACACCTGGACAGGACGTTCTACTACTACTACCTAGTATCAGACAGCACTGACTAACAGTGAAGCCTTCAAAGGTGAGCATGGCTTACCAAGAGATATCATTTTTGGGGTACAGAATATCCAATGGCTTTGTCATGACAGACAACAAAATTGTCTCCAAAATTCTAAAACTGTCACTTCCAACAAATAAGAAACAAGTCCGCAGTTTGTTGGGACTTATTAATTATTACAGAAACTTTATTCCTGATTTTTCAGAGCTAACTGAGGTTTTTTCTAACTTACTAACCAAGAATAAACCCGAAAAAGTTGTAAACGATGAATGCCTACGAAATGCATTTGATAAAGTTTTGGCACACTTTTCTGATAAGAATACACCTAATCTCATCCTTAAATTGCCCAACATTCGTTTACCTTTCAGATTGAGAACAGATGCTAGCTCCATTGCGATCGGTGCAGTCCTATTGCAGGAATACAACGGCATCCTGCATCCCGTTTGTTTTCTATCAAGAAAACTAAGACCCCGAGAGCGGGCCTGGTCCATTCCGCAATTAGAGGCATTGTCCTTAGTAGAAAGTGTAACAAAGCTGTCCAGATATCTTCTAGGACGTCACTTTATCATCGAAACTGACAACAGTCCATTAAGGTATATCAATTCCACAGTACCATCAAATAACATGATTGCTCGCTGGTCCTTGAAGCTTCAGAATTTCAGTTTTGAAGTTCGCCATATTCCCGGCAGAATGAATACAATCGCCGACCTTTTGTCCCGTTGTCCGACAGACCCAGTAAGCAATGTCTGAGTGCACTGTGTAATATTACACTCAGCCCAACACAGCCACCAATGAGTGAATTTTTTCCATTCACCTACTGTGTAAGGTCAATAATCAAAATTGTGATACGGTTTGGAGACCGACATGTATAATATACTTATTTTAATCAAGTCATGTAATGAGTGTAGTATAATTGTGTAGTGTGTGTTAGAATGAGAACGATATTAATTGTATATAGACACCAACAACAGTGTCACAAACGCTTAACCAATTATCAAAAGCGAACTTTACCATTGTGACATTTGTGGGTGATTTTTTTTCACCGTGATATTTTAACATGTGCAAATGTGGACCGAACATTGACTCCTACATCACCTCTACAGCGAATGTGATCCAAATCGTTCGACGTGTGAACACATCGGAAATAAGAACATTCCATCATAATCCGTTGTCATACTATAACATCAGACACGAACTGTGAGAACATTCTACTATCCGTTCCGAAATAAAACCGGATCATTTGTGTTCAGAAAATGTAACATCAACCAAATTTTTCGTTTCGTGTGCATTTCCGGTATAATTTAAAAAGTATAACATAATTAGCAGACTATGTACAAATTTCCAAAAATTTATGACACTTGTAAAATCCTTTCGAATCTATAAAATATAATATACCAATTGGGTACTTATTTATTTTGATTAGTGTAATCTTAGAATTATATCTTGATTAATGTATTCATATTACCGACTTTTTCTCGTTAATATGAAGAAACGTCAAGCAATGACGCTAAGAAATTAAATAATTATTGTAATGTATGGAATTTCTTAAATGTCAAAATTACTTCCCTTGCATTTGTGAATTACATCAAGGGCCATAATTTGAAACATATTCATTAATGTGTATTGTATAGATAGACATTTTGTTGCTCAAATGTTTGGCACAGCAGGTAGGCGTCCACCAAGCATGTCATAGAGCTGCCAACATTGCAAACCAACATAAGAGCTCCTGACCAAATGAGGGCAGAGTTTAAGTGTTTAATACGACTAATACAAAGCCGTATTTCAGTCTGGCTAGATGGTTGTTGCAAAACAATCATATTATTACTTTTTTTTCAAATAGCTGGGAGGTAGATGCGTGAAGCTGGTGCTACTGATCTGACTGGGTATTATTGCAATGAAGGTAACCAGGCATCAGGGGGATGAAACCTGAATTGTGTTAAAAATTGTACTTCATTTGTCATGTCAATACAACTTACATTTTTTGTGTATATATTTCTATGCCTTATATGTATTTTCATGCATAACACTGGGAAAGAGTAGTCTCTGACATGAAATTAACACTACCCCAGTATATACATACATCATGAATGAAAGATGGCATCTTTCATTGAAGTACCCGGGGAGAATGTCAGAGCCTAAGTGTGCAGCAACATCGTTACGGCACCCGGCGGACAAGAGTTGTCGGCTGGCGAGATTCTTACCTGACACGCGACCAGCGCTGACGACAGACGCACGCAAAGCCACGTGACCCCACGAGAGGCAGTGGACAGTGTGTGTGTTAATCTCAGACCAAGCTGGGACTGGACATCTGAACGGACGTGTGTGTCGAGAGCAAGGCGTTTGTGTGAATCTCCGTGGTTGTGAGCTGAACGACTGATATCGTGAGCGTCAGACCTATGAGCTGTATTGTGGTTGTGAGTTATATGTTGTACATTGCTGTAACTATTGTTATGTATTTAATGTGGTAATAAATCCATTGAACTTGTGTTGCTATGTCTTACGTCGAATTACGTTGTACTTGTACTGTCTCACATGTGTTAGCCAACGAGCCTAATATAAGATCCTGACACATGTATGTTTTTGTTTATGCATTTGTGAGAGTATGGGTGTGTATGTGTCTGCCTGCCTGTCTCATAACAAAGTTATATGCATTGTTTATGTTCACAGCATTAATTTGACAATGTTGTTTTTCTATGTGAATGTAACATGCACAGTAGATAATTGATGTGTGAAAGATGAGAGGTTGGACGGGCCAAATGTAAGTCCAGCCTGCGTGCCTGATTCATGACCCTTTGAAAATAAATTTCACCCGTTCATTCGTTCTTTTACCACTGATCTTTCCTGTCATATCGATGTTCTCCCATGCCTATTTTCTATCTGTATGACCAAAGAAAGCTGTTTGCCTTATTCTTATAATTATGGATATTTTGCCCTGGCCATGCAGATGTACGGGGGAATGAACAGGCTGATGGGCTAGCAGGGACTGCACCTCTTGGTGGTATCTTGCCTATGGACAAGGGGGAGGTGGTCATGCGCTTGTGGGACCAGGTGGAGATAGTGGAGGAACAGATTGAGAACCCATATGTGGAAAGAATGAGATTGCGGGGGATCGGCAGGGGTTCTAGAAGAATCTCAAAACTGAGAGGGAAGACCAGGAGAACATTTAATCAGATAGTGGTGGGAACGATTAGTAGTATGACTCTTCGCTGGCTGTTGAACGAGGGAACTGAGCACGTATGGGAATGTCCTGAGTGCAGTGATGTCGGTTCTTGACTCAACTCAACTCAACTCAACATCTATGATATTTTGTTGACTCGCTTTGAACTCGTAAAGTCCATACATATGCTACTACTGATCTAAAACGTTGACTTCTCGTAACTGTAAATGACGTAAATTACAAGTACCTCAGAAGTAGGATTAGGTTCTCCTGATGGTGAGAGACACTAGTAATAGAGAAAGCTAATCCAAAGCAAAATCAGTCCAGCATGGACTACACTTGTGTTCAAAACGAGCGAACAAACAAACAAACAGCCAGCACGTTGAATAGTCTGATGCTCAGGCTCAATTTCAAAATTAGGAAACCTACCCACAAAAAGAATATTTATAGCTTGTGTGATTCTAATATACTTACATTTGGATCTTCGCCGGTGGTACAGAGTTTGTGCACCTTGCTGAGATTCTCCTT
This sequence comes from Cepaea nemoralis, assembly GCA_014155875.1. Taxonomy (NCBI): domain Eukaryota; kingdom Metazoa; phylum Mollusca; class Gastropoda; order Stylommatophora; family Helicidae; genus Cepaea; species Cepaea nemoralis. The sequence goes on from JACEFZ010023837.1 coordinate 99,504, forward strand.
GTGTGATGTATGGGAGGAGACTAGAGCACTTATGGAAATATTCATGTACAATGAAAGTGACTTACTAAACTCTCTTGCAGTCATGACACTAGTGTGTTACATTGTGCTTCAAATAAAGGCATAACCTCTCCATAGCACAAAGCCTGGGCTGAATTGTAGAGACCATGTGTTGTCCATGCAGCATGACCCTTCTCTCGGCCTGCCTAGTTTACTCCAGGGGAAAGGTGACACCATAACATCTGGAACAAGGCAAGCTGCAGAAGCTGCCAGATCAGCAAAGCAATGCTGTAACTGTCCACATGTTGGAGCTTCAATCCTAGACCAGTTGCTGACCAAGGCTTAGGGCCTGGTCTGCCCTGATGTGACATTTAGTCCTTAGGTTGCATTTCCTCGCACTAGGATAAGGTTTTACACTCCCAATTGCACTCCTCTGCATGCAGGCATTGGCACAATGTGGGGTGTCGGGTTTGGTAAGCGCTGCCCACCATTAGGCGCTAACAGGCATCCCCCCCCCCCCACTCCCATCAAAAACATAGTTAAATATGAGCACATGAATTGCTCAACAGAATTACAGAGTAAGGATTGAAGAGTAGGTGAATACAGGACCCTTGTCCATGCCTTGAGGCGTATAAGGTATATGGTGTTTGCCCCATATTTGTATGGACAAACTGGCCCTCAGTAGGTGATGGGGTCAATATCATGTCACCTGCTTTTACATCCCAGAACATTACCAGGTACCCATTTTGGGTTGGGTGGACCTGGGAGCTCGGCTCTATTTCTTTGTTCAATCCCTGCCTTGGGGCGGAAAAGACACCCAGTGAGGATTGTGGAGAGATTATCATCCAGTCTGCTAGGTACAAGAAGAAGGAGGGGAGGAGGACGAAAATAATGAACAGGAGTAATAACAAGAGGAGGAAGAGAACGAGTAGGAGGACAATGAGAAGCAGGAGAAGGATGAATAGGAGGAGGACCAGGGGAAGGGAGGAGGCGCTATAGAATGCTAATCATTCATTGGCAAAGGACTACCTCTGAAGTCGGAGTGGGTTCGCTTAATGGCGAGGGACACTGGTAATAAGGAAGGCTAACCAAAACGCAAACATCAGTCCAGTGTACTCCCCAAAAGCGCCAGTTGTTGAAAGGATGCTGGTGAGTCAATAAGTAAGTCACACAGTTCTGTGGGATGGCAGGTAAATGTAGTTGGTGTTTTCTACAGGTGTCATTAGGTAACAGCAACATCAAACTTTATATTCCCATTCGCCAGGTAGCGCTAGGTACCTCATGCGAATGCGCAGCATATAAACAAAATGGCAACTGTACTTACAGAGTGTACAACTGAAGAGCAACGTGCTGTTGTGCAATTTTTGTGGGTAAAAGGACTGCCTGCAAAAGACATTCATAAGGAAATGCTTCCTGTTTATGCTGACAAATGTTGTCCCGTTAAAGCGGTGCATAGCTGGGTAGAAAAATTTTCTCAAGGATGCTGATGAAATCGATCTGGTCGTCCTGTTGAGATTGCAACAGAAGCATCCATGCAGCAGGTGGAGGCGATGATTAGAGGTGACAGGCGAGTAACCAATTTCAAGAAGAAAGGTGGCAATGTGAATTTTGAATCGTACTGTGAAGTTCTTCTTCTGCTTCTGCGTTCATCTTTTTTTTTTTCGGATGTGACTGCATTGTGCCTGTTTACAGCAGAGCTGCGTTCTTGCGCCGTTAGGCCGACACATCCGACTTCTGCGGGCATTTGTTGACCGGGTTAACCTTCCCGGCTGTGAAGTTCTATCGATGCTTCATGATGCAATTCGAAGAAAACGTCCAAGACTGCTGACTAGAGGAATGTTGCTTCTTCATGACAATGCCAGACCACATACGGCTCGATTAACTGAGGAGAAACTTAACCAACTAAGGTGGGAAGTTCTGGAACATCCACCTTACAGCCCCAACCTAGCCCCTAGCTATTTCCACCGCTTTGGTCCACTGAAAACCCACCTTGGTGGGAGACATTTCGCAAATGACGCCGAAGTAAATGTGAAGTGAAAACGTGGTTTAGAAAACAGGACACACAGTTCTATGCAGCCGGTTTGGGAGGACTGATAAAACGATGGGATAAGTGCATCAATGTTGGTGGAAATTATGTTGATAAATAAAAGGACAATGTATGTATAAAAATAAACTGGTTTCAAGTTATCATATTTAGTTATTTTTCTACAGCCATTTATGACTTATTTATTGACTTCCCCTCGTAGTATCATGTGTATGAGTTATGCTTGAATTCAAAGCGAATGAATGAAAACCAAAATCAACAAAGGAAGAATATTGCCTTACCATCCAACTCTCCCCTGAGATATTCTGCAGTTTTCTGGAACGCTTCTCTGCAGAGGTCAACCACTTCTGGTGGCGGCGCGAAGGAGATGTTGTTATTGGCTGTTTCAGCCTCAGGCTCGTTCTGCTTATCTGTTGGAGTACAAAGAATAATAGAGTATAAGTTGCAGTTGACTTAGAACAACTCTGTGTCATGAGGGTCTATGTGTTTGTGAAACCTTTAAAGACACTACTGTGTTACAGGAACTCACAAGGGCACTGAATAGTAACAATGTAATCTACCATGCATATTCAGTTCAGGAGGGTTCAGGAGGGTTAATGTGAGACTGACTACCTCATTCCATAGACAAATGTAACTGCAAAATTACATACATCAGAGCTGGGCAACCCTTGCGTCTTCGTTTAGGAACCATTCCTTCCATCACTGTTCTTTCCCAGCCACTGTGACTTGTAATAAATATCTTATAGAATGTCAGTATTGTTCTTGGTCTCTGCTATTCTAAGAACTTGTCTGTGACATGTAATAAATATCTTATAGAATGTCAGTATTGTTCTTGGTCTCTGATATTCTAAGAACTTGTCTGTGACATGTAATAAATATCTTATAGAATGTCAGTATGTTCTTGGTCTCTGATATTCTAAGAACTTGTCTGTGACATGTAATAAATATCTTGTAGAATGTCAGTTTTTTTCTTCTGGTCTCTGATATTCTAGAAACTTGTCTGTGGCTGTCACGGGATGGGAAATATACTTGGGCTGTGTGGAGGTGTAGAGAACAGTGGTAATGAATGTACCGTGATGATTGTCCTCTCGATACTGGCAATGAGAGGTACAACTAAACGCTTCTCCGTTGTAGTGGTGCGGTTGTCTATGCACGCCGCTGTCTTAACAAGGTCACCCCGTTATTGGATGCTTCCCAAAGCAGTCCTGTATCCGTCTGTCTATCTCGTTACCCGTCTAGGTGGATGATGTACGTGAGCACCTTCTGAAGGATGCCAAGACCTTGGGGAGGCACAAATGCCCTAACCAGCCTCTCTTCATCAGCCAGACCGCACTCCATAACAGGATACAACCTCAAGCAGGCAAAAGGACGATTGATGGATAACATTATTTGGCTGTACTGTGTTACACACGGTTACGAACATGCCATACAGCCAGCCGCTCCACAGTCAACATGACCTTAATGTGATGAACGTTACCTCTGATTCACTGAATGCAATATGCTCCCGTCACAGACGATCCAACCACTCTCCCATTCATCCTTACCATAGTCGTGTCATGCGAGTGTAGATTTCTGAAGTATGCATGGCGTAACATGCTGCTGACTGCCCCTGACGGGTGGTCTGTTCATCAACTACTACGTGTGATTGCGACTCGGGCACGGTTAACCGATGATGTCCGTGTGCCATACTGGAATACTGTTGGTGAGCTGATGCGAACGGTTCTATGTGTTGGAGCCTAGTCTAGTGGATGCATTCATGTGAGCGTTGCATGACGTAGTGTAAAGGAGTTGATGTTTCCTGGTGTGAGTTCTGTGCTGAAGTGTCGTTACAACGTTGCCGTTGTCAAACGACACAGCTTGTGACGCAACTATAGCGGTGCTTTCGCTAGTTACATTTAGTGCTTACTTTTATATTGTGACTTCTATTTATATTTCATATGTGTGCAGATCAACTACTCCATTACTGCAACATGACTGCCATTTAAGCACAAAGGCCCCATATTTTTCTTTAGTGATTGCAAAATGATCCATGACTCACATCTACATGTTACCACAGGAAAGGTGTAGATTCTAACATTCATTCATTCATTCAGTAGCATGTCCCTTGCAGAACCTTGCTCCCATAACAACCTTCCAGAAAACTTCTCTGTCATAAGCAAGATGTCCCGCGTCTGATACACTCATCTGGAGATCATCCGTCACATCCTGCACCCATCTTCTCTTTGGCCTTCCTCTTCCTCTCTTCCCGGGCATATATCCCTCCATTAATGTTCTCTCTAAACTTTCATGACTTTTCAAGTGACCAAATTATTTCAATTCTCTTTGTTTTACGTCTTGAATACCCAACCTTCTTTACTATTCAGCTCTTGTCATATGGATTCATTTGTTCTTTTCTGTATCCAAGATATTCTGAGAACCTGTGTTTAACATTTATATTCAATGGGTTCAGCTTGTTTAGTAAGTGTCAGATCAAACAGGCGTATGTTGCTTTATATTATCTTGTTTGCTGGTCTTATGCCAGTGTATATTTAACTACTTATTTACTTATACAAATAGATATGATATATCATTATATGAATATATGGGTAGGGTGAGCAGAGATATGGAATGGAAAGAATCTGTGGGCAGTGTGGGCATAATGGCATATTATTAGCGTGAACCATCAGTACTGTAAGCATACTTTAACCGAAAGCCATTTTTCCGCGCTTGTGCAGAAGGGTTTCGTCGTGTCGACACATCATTGACTATTAACATACGCTTTGTATATCTCATTGGATATATTTAAATAACTCGTGACAATAACGAATTACCATCTCCGCTTCCGGTAAAATGGCCAGTCTAATCATTGTGCATATAGCCGGTGGTTAGATTTGAAATTGTCTTTGAGATAATTTCACTATTTGGCATACCATAAATAATTAATAATATTTTTAGTACAAATTATAGATATTCGTTAATTTTAGTTGCATTTTCGAATTGTGCATGCAAAGATACATAAATTTGGAAAGTTTCATTTAAATATATGGGTAATTTCTGGTAGAAAAAATAATTAGTTTTGCGGACATGATAAATCCTCTTTGTGATTGTAAATCCACATTGTCGGCACGCAATAAAAAATTTTTTTAGTACAAATTATAGATATTCGTTAATTTTAGTTGCATTTTCGAATTGTGCATGCAAAGATACATAAATTTGGAAAGTTTCATTTAAATATATGGGTAATTTCTGGTAGAAAAAAATTAATTACTTTTGCGGACATGATAAAATCCTCTTTGTGATTGTAAATCCACATTGTCGGCACGCAATAAAAAAAATTTTTAGTACAAATTATAGATATTCATTAATTTTAGTTGCATTTTCGAATTGTGCATGCAAAGATACATAAATTTGGAAAGTTTCATTTAAATATATGGATAATTTCTGGTAGAAAAAAATTAATAATTATTTTTGCGGACGTGATTAAATTCTCTTTGCGATTGGAAAAATAAATAAATCCTTTTTATAAAAATATATGTACTTTCTCATTATATAAAGATAATTGATATCATCTCTTATTATTATATGAATGCATGTAATTATTAAATATTAATTTTACATAAATTTATTTAGAATTTGACTGACTATCATGGCAAGGACTGCTGATGATCTCAGATCCCATCTATCTGCGTTCGAAGGAGGATATCCTATAAGTACAGGATACATTGCCCGGCTGCTGGTTGTGGACAATTGTTCTGTACCTGATGTGTTAGGAAAAGTCCAAACCATTGTGGCGACAAATGATCCAGGGATAGACATATTTTTGCCGACATATTAAATCCCTCTTTGACTTTGCCTTGCTTGGAAATCCAAAATGTCGGCACACGTCTGTGTACAAAATTAACTGTTTTTAGTGCAGGTAATAGACAGGCATTAATTGTAGTTGGATTTTCACATTCTGCATCCAATTCTAAGTATATTTGGAAAAGTTTTATTGAAATACAAGCTCAACTTTGGTAGAAAAACATATTTTTGCCGACATCCTCTTTGACTTTGCCTTTGGAAATCCAAAATGTCGGCATGCGTTTCACTTTTTAAAACGTGCAATTCTTCTTCTTCTTCTTCTTCTTCTTCTACGTTCATCCGGAGTTTTTTTCGTATGTGATTGCATTGTGCCCGTTTACAGCAGAGCTGCGTACTTGTGCTGTTAGGCCGACACATCCGACTTCTGCGGGCATTTGTTGACCGGGTTAACCTTCCCGGAAACGTGCAATTCGAACTACTACCTTGTGAGCCAATCTCTTTAATTAATGACAAATGTTTAAATGTTTGCATAAAGGAGAAATCTTTTTTTAGAAAAATATAATTTCTCATTATATAAAAACTGTCATTTACTGCCAATATAGTACCTTGCGGTGTATGGCAGAGGGGTCTTTGAGCCTGAGGAATAAAGGCCGCCTGGCTAGTGCAGTCGCCGCGAACTGTGCAGGTTAGGATTTTCTTTTTGCCCCCGACAGAAAAAAATCCGACACCTTACCGAGGGATCGAACCCGGGCCTCCCGAATGAGAGTCCGGCGTTCTAGCCTCTCGGCCAGCCGCTCCTCCTCTCATTATATTAGTTAGTTAGTCTTTCCTCTTGAGCCTAAGGCGGCGCATAGGGCAGAAGTCCTGTCTCTCCATGCTTGGCGGTTCGCTGCTACCTGTTGTAGATCTTGGATATTTACTTGGCCATTGAATGAGCCTTCTCTAATGATGGTTCTACGCAGGGTCTCTCTTGGTCTTCCCCGTTTTCTTTTCCCTACTGGTGACCATATGAGGACTTGGTAGGGGAGTCTTGACTTGTCCATTCTGAGTACATGGCCGATGTAGTTCCAACGGCGTCTTCTTATGAAATTGGATACTGTATCTTGCTTAGTCTCTTGTCTTATTTGCGAATTGGTTTTGAAGTCTGTCCAGTGGATGTTTAGAAGTCTTCTAAGACATTTGTTCTCAAAATTGTCTAATTTTTTATCTAAAGCTACCGTTGATTTCCAACTTTCACATCCATACGTTAACACTGGAATCACACAAGAGTTGAAGATTTTAAGTTTTGTGTGTTTGCTGAGTGTCTTTGGCTTCCAGATGTTTGACAGTTTATTGAAGGCACTAGATGCCAGTGCGATTCTAAATGATATTTCTGGTGTTGAGTCCCCTGTAGATGTCATTTTGCTTCCTAGGTATGTAAAGCTGTTGACTTTTTCAAGAACGTAGCCGTTCAATTTGGTGTCATCTGAATTGTTGGTAAGATCAATAGTCTTTGTTTTTGTGGTGTTAATTTGGAGCAGATCAGAAGACGAGATCGAAAATAGGTGCAATAAGGCAAATCAACTCATTGGACAAATGGCACCAATACTAAAGAACAAACATGTATCAATAACTACTAAGAAAGCACTTTACAACACAATCTTCCTACCAACTCTGTGCTACCAATGCCAAACCTGGACAATGACAGAAAAAGAGAAAAGAAAAATCACAACAACAGAAATGAGGTTCCTGAGAAGAATACTCAACGTATCAAGAAGAGATAAGATCAGAAATGAAGAAATCAGGACTAAAGTGGGGGTTAAAGCTGCTCTAGATTTTATTAGAAAGCAGCAAGTCAAATGGTTTGGCCATGCAAGTAGGCTACCAGTCAACAGCATGCCACAACAAGCAATGACGTACAGACCAGATGGAAACAGAGGAAGAGGCCGACCACGTAAACGCTGGACGGAGGGAATAACAGAATCCATGGGAATGTCGATATACGAAGCCCATAACCGGGCACTCTCACGAAGTTTATACTTCACCTCGACACTGCAAGGTACAAGAGGAACATGATGAGATGAGATGAGAATTTGGAGACCAATTTGCCCTGAAACATTTTGGAGGTGGTTTATTTTCTCTTGGGCATCCGGGTGTGTTGAACTCAAAAGCACTATGTCGTCGGCAAAGTCCAGGTCTTCTAGAATTTTGTCAACCCAATGGATACCCATATTTGTGTTGTTTGTGCATTTGCGCATGACCTAATCGATAGCTATTCCAAAAAGCATCGGTGATAAGACACAACCCTGTTTCACTCCTGTTTCGACTGAGAACCAGTCAGAGTTGCCTGTTTCTGTTCTTACGCAGCAACGTGTTTCTTTGTAGAAAGATTTTATGACGTTGGTATATTTGGTAGGAAAACCATAGATGTTAAGTAGATTCCAAAGTGAAGGACGGTGGATACTGTCGAAGGCTTTTTGAAAGTCGACAAAGTTGGTGATTAATTTCGACTGGAATTCTACGGAGTCTTCAATGATTATTCTGAGGTTTATTATCTTATCTTATTTATTATATAAAGATATCTATTTTAGCATGAACCATCAGATTTTAAATTTGAGTATTTACTAATGGGACCACCACTGAAAGATAGGCCTTGAGAAACCGAATCTAATGGTACCAAGATGTTGCATGTATGTCAATTAGAAGCGAAGATATGCAACTTTGAGTGTCGTGATCGTAAACACAGAAATTAATTAATATAACTACTAATTAGTTCTAATTTTTATATGCTAATTATGTAACATTGCATACTATCTAAACAGGATATAACACATATCGTGCGTTGCACAATTCCGCAGAATACAAGATACAACTTGCCAGGGTTTAAAGCTAATATAAAGAATGCTCGTGGTAATTAATTAGTATAACTACTAATTAGCGGCCATTTTTATATGCTAATTAGGTAACATTGCATACTATCTAAACAGGATATAACACATATCGTGTGTTGCACAATTCCGCAGAATACAAGATACAACTTGCCAGGGTTTAAAGCTAATATAAAGAATGCTCGTGGTAATTAATTAGTATAACTACTAATTAGCGGCCATTTTTATATGCTAATTAGGTAACATTGCATACTATCTAAACAGGATATAACACATATCGTGCGTTGCACAATTCCGCAGAATACAAGATACAACTTGCCAGGGTTTAAAGCTAATATAAAGAATGCTCGTGGTAATTAATTAATATAACTACTAAGTAGCGGCCATTTTTATATGCTAATTAGATAACGTTGCATTATATGTAAAAATAGATGACATGAACAATTAGGCTTCGCTACACCGATCGCAATGATGTATGGTTGCTAGGATGTTCGTGTATGGTTGCTAGGATGTTCGTTTAAAAATAAAGCTACACTAGTAAGAACATAAATTTTGATAACTTCTGCTATGACCTTGGTTTGGACACGAAAAAAAGATGCCCGGAGGAGATCTTTTGTGTCAATTTCTGCGTTAATGATCTCGACACTCAAAGATGGGCACTGTTCCGAATTCCGGTCCCAAATAGTTCCGCAGTGAATGTAGTGAATAAGAATCCCTTACAGGACCTCATTGTGTGATTACTTCCGTTTTGACTACTTCCTTAGTTACATATAAATAAATACGGAGATACCGATACTGATACAGAGGCTTTCAATACACTTGTTTCTACTTGATGTAAAGAAATATTATAATGCCAGGCAGACCATCAGCTCGGGTAGAGTGTTACAACTGGATGCTGCGTAACAATCCATTGTTGGGAGGATTTGATGCTCAGGGACAGTCAGTGGTCGTTGAAGCTGACGAGAGCTACTTTTTCCACCGAAAGTACCACCGTGGTCACTTTCGTCGTGGTCAATGGGTAGTTGGCCTGGTTGAACGTGGTAGTGGTCGTTGCTGGTTGGAAGTTGTGGAAAGGCGAGATGCGACAACACTGGAACGCATTATAAGTGATCACGTCTTACCAGGAACGACCATTGTCACCGATGCCTGGCGAGGCTACAACAACGTAGGTCAACTAAACCATGGCATCTACGATCATGCAGTTGTTGTTCATGCCAATAACTTTGTTGACCCTGTACACAGTGGCATTCACACCCAAACAATTGAAGGGTTGTGGATGCAAGTAAAAAGGAAACAAAGATACCAAGGTGGCACTAGTCGTACAGTGTTTAACACTTATTTAGCAGAATTTCAGTGGCGCCACATTCACAAAGTACATGTTTTCGGACAATATTTACAACTTTTGTGCCTCAATTTCGAGATATAATTTCATATATTGATGCAGGCTGCTGTAGGTTTGATTGATCATTAGCATTGTCACCTGGCTGCTGTGGGTCTGATTGATCATTATCATTGTCACCAGGCTGCTGTGGGTCTGATTGAACATTCTCTGAAGCATGATTTTTATTTGCGCTCCCTTGCTTTGAACTCAAGTGTAGTCCATACACAATACATATTCATGCATTGGACTGAACTTTGAACTCAAGTGTAGTCCATACACAATACATATTCATGCATTGGACTGAACTTTGAACTCAAGTGTAGTCCATACACAATACATATTCATGCATTGGACTGAACTTTGAACTCAAGTGTAGTCTATACACACTATTTCAAGTAATGCTGGAATGAACTTTGCATGTGGATTAGCTTCCCCTATTAACAGTGTCCCTTGCCATCAAGTGAATGCACTTCGACTTCAGAGGTACTTGTAATTTACATCTCCAAGCAAGGACGATAGGTCAGCATTTTGGTCAAACTGCCCGGTGTAGGGGTTGAGCCCCTTACCTCGGCATCAGCACACCGAATGTTTAAGAACACGTGTTCTTATCCATTCGGCCATGCTGACCTACAAGTATGGAGTTGAACCCAGGGATCTGAGTCAGAGACCAAATATAACTAGAAAACATTGTCAAATGAATTTTGTAAACATAAACGATACATATTACCATGTTATGAGACACATCCACCACCCACCCACACATCCCCCATTCGCCCCAACTCCCCCACCCAACCACACACACAACCCAGATACACATACATGCCTCCACCCATCCACCACATTGTGTGTGTAAGTGTGCATGCATGCAGTGTATGCGAGGAAGTGTATCTTCGGGTGTTATGTGAGTACGTGTGCGTAAGTATATGGATGTGTGTAGGTGTGTGTATGTGCGTGGGTATATGTGTGTATTTGCGTGTGTATTTTGTATGTGAATGTGTGTATGTACATGTGTGAGAGAGTGAGTGAGAGAGAGAGAGAGAGAGAGAGAGAGAGAGAGAGAGAGAGAGAGAGAGAGAGAGAGAGAGAGAGAGAGAGAGAGAGAGCAAGAGAGAGAGAGAGCAAGAGAGAGAGAGAGTTCAATTGCATCACTAAAGTTTATGCTACATAATGTATATGTAACATTATTTCTCCACTTCTTGCAATTGCGAGAATTCTCACGACAATCGTCATTGTCTCAATTGTGTGTAAAGTGTGGGAGTTTGTTCTTATTAGTTTCAGTGATCATGTGGGGCATCATGTATGTGTCTAGATGTGAGGATGTGTGTATGAGTGTGTATGTGAGGGATATGGGTGTGTGTGGGGATGTGGGGAATGTATGTGTGGAGGGGTTGTATGTGGGGGATGTGTATGGGTTAATGGGTGATGTGTGGATGTGTGAAGGGATTTGTAGTCGGTGTTGGATGTATGTGTATGTGAGGGATATATGTGTGTGTGTGGGGGGGGGGGGAGGGATATTTGAGAGGATAGTTGGAAGTATGTGGGTGTTGGTGGGTTGGGAGGGGTGTGGGTAGGGAGTGTGTGTTTGGGTGGGTGAATGGGTGTGTAGGAGATTGTGTGGGTTGAGGGATGGGTGTGTAATCGGTGTGAGGGGTGTCTGTGAATGGGATATGTCTGTGTGGGTGGGAGTGTGTGAGTGTGGATGGGGTAAATGTGAGTAGGTGCAGGATGTATGTGTGGGTGGTGAGGATGTTTGTAGGTGGAGGATGTGTGAGTGGTTGGGGAGATGTGTGGGCGGAGATGTGTATGGGGAATGTATGTGGGGGATGGGTGTGTGGGGGGAATGTGTTTATGGGTGGAGTTTTGTGTGGGAGGGGAGATGTGGGGGATATGTGGGATGTGCAGGTGATTGAAGGATGAATGCGAGGATGGGGGATGTGTGTTTGGCTGGGTTGTTGGGGTTTTTGTGGGTGGGAGGGTAGACGAGAGATGCATGTGTTGATGGGCACGTGGGTGATGTGTGTGTGTGAGTGGTTGATGGATGTGTACGTGAGTGGGTGGATGTGTGTGAGAGATGAGTGTATGGGTGGGGGAGGTGTGTAATTGTGAGAAGATGTGTGTGAGCGGCGGATGTGTGTTTGTGGGGTATATGTGGGTGGCGGGGTGTGTGTGGGTGGGAGGTGTGTGATTTTGGGTTATGGGTGGGGGATATGTGTGGGCAGGTGGGGAGATGTGTTTATGGGTGGGGATGTGTGTATAGGTGGGGATGTGTAGTTGAGAGATGGCAAATATTGGGTGGGGTGTAGGTTGGCTGATGTGTGTGTGGGTGGGTGGGTGGGGAAAATTGTGAGAGTGCGGGATATGTGTGTGGATAGGTGCAGGATGTGTGGGTATGTGTGTGTGGTTTCTTCTTCTTCTTCTTCTTCTTCTTCTTCTTCTTCTTCTTCTTCTTCTTCTTTTTCTTCTTCTCATCCTCCTCCTTCTTCGTCTTCTTCTTCTTCTTCTTCTTCTTCTTCTTCTTCTTCTTCTTCTTCTTCTTCTTCTTCTTCTTCTTGGGGAAATGTGTGTGGGTGGGTTATCAGTGGATGTGTGGCGGCATGTATGTTCGCCTGGTTCTGTGTGAGTGTGTGGAGGTATGTGTGGGTAGGTGGGGGAGGTTTTGTGGGTCGGGGATGTGTTGGTGGCTGCGGGATATGAGGGTGGATGGGGGATGTGTCTCACAACATGGCAATATGCACTGTTTATGGTTACAACTTTCATTTGATAATGTTTTTTTTTTCTCAGGTGAATGTATCATGCGTAATATGCATTGTTTATGCTTACAAACTCCATTTGACAATGTTTTTTCCCCTATGTTAATGTAACATGCACATTTGATGAATGAAAGATGGGTGATTGAAAGGGCCGAATGTAAGACGGGCCTGCGTGCCCAATTTGTTACCCTTTTAAAATAAAGTTTGTTTGTTCGTTCGTTCGTTCCTCCTCCCTCATCGTCCTCCCTCCCCCTTCTCCCTCCTCCTCCTCCCTCCCCCTCCTCCCTCCTCCTCCTAATCCCTCCTCCTCCCTCCTACTCCTGTCTCCTCCTCCTCCCTCCGCCTCCCTCTTCTTCCCTCCTCCTCCCTCCTCCACCTCCCTCTTCCTCTACTCCTCCTTTTTCTTCTTCTACTGCTGCTGCTGCCGCCGCTCCATTTACCCAAGTTAATTGTTGGGGGAAGATGTAAAGATCTTTCAAGTGCTCTTTCTAATACTTTTTGTAAGTTGGTCTTCGTTTACCTAAGGTTGTTCTAACTGCAACCAATAAATGATTAGACAGACAGGCAGACCGACAGACCGACAGACAGACAGACAGACAGACAGACAGACAGACAGACAGACAGATAGATAGTCGGGAACGGGAACTTATATGACTACTTATAAGACTTAAATGAGATGCTCCCCATCAGGGGCTGGGCGAAGCTGGGCCGGGTCAGACAGACAGACAGACAGACAGACAGATAGATAGTCGGGAACGGGAACTTATATGACTACTTATATGAATTAAATGAGATGCTCCCCACAAGGGTCTGGGAGAAGCCGGGCCGGGTCAGACAGACAGACAGACAGACATATCTCCGCCAGGTTCTGGGCGAAGCCGGGCCGGGTCAGCTAGTATATATATATATATATATATATATATATATATATATATATATATATATATATATATATATATATATATATAGGCGTCAGGTCTTAGTCAGATATGACTGAGCTACCGTATGACAGTAGACGGTACTACCTGCTTTCTGTCAGCGCCGAATGTTGGGCGGCGCTTACCAAACCCGACACCCCACATTGTGCCAACGGCTTCGGGCGGAAGAGCGCAATTGGGAGAGTACTAGCCTTATCCTGGTGCGAGGAAATGCAACCCAAAGACAAAATAAGTCATGGCAGGGCAGACCAGGTCCTAAGCCTTGGTTGGCAGCTGGTCTAGGATCGAAGCTCCGACAGGCGGACAGTTAGAGCATTGCTTTGCTGATCCGGCAGCTTCTGCAGCTTGTCTTGTTCCAGATGTATAGGTGTTAACTTTCCTCTGGAGTGAACTAGGCAGGCCGAGAGAGGGATCATGCTGCATGGGCAACACATGGTTTCATTATTTTAGCCCAGGCTTTGTGCTATGGAGAGAACTCCATCCCTGGTCTTACACCTTTTTTTGGAAGGGAAGAGGGCAGGCAGAAAAAAGGCAACATGATGTGGGCTTTGCAGTGAAGAATTCGCTACTGGGAATGATTGATATCCCAGCTGGAGGTAATGAAAGATTATTATCACTGCGCTTGGCAACCTCCTGTGGATTTGCCACCATTCTCACTGCATATGCACCGACACTCGCTTCCTCTGATGATGTGAAGGATATGTTCTATGAGCAGCTAGTCTCTGCGATCAAGGCAGTTCCAAAATCCGACTACATTTATATGCTCAGTGATTTCAATGCTCTTGTGGGCAAGGACTCGAGTTCGTGGCCAGTGTGCCTTGGAAAATACAACATCGGTCGCCTGAATGATAATGGGCAAAGGCTGCTGGAACATTGCACTAGAAATGACCTATGTATTACAAACTCCTTTTTTAAAACAAAAGAGATGCATAAGATCACATGGAAACATCGAAGATCCGGCCATTGGCATCAGCTGGACTTCATTATCACACGGAGACAACATCTGAACCATACATCATTAACTCGAAGTTACCACAGTGCTGACTGTGATACAGATCATTCTTTGGTTGTTGCAAGGGTTAGACTGAGACAAAAGTGAATCTACACAGCTAAACACAAGTCTAGCCCCAGGATTCATATTACTAACACTTACGATCCTGGAAAGTGCTTTGAATTTCAACAGCAACTTGAAGACGCTTTCAATGATACATCAGAAAATTGTATAGTAAATGATAAATGGAGTAAACTTAAGGAAACTATTTATAAAACAGCGGTAGGGGTTTACGGCACTGTGGATCATAAGAGGCAGGACTGCTTTGCGGCAAACAGCCAGACACTTCAGCCCTTGATTGATAAAAAGGAGATAGCTCTCTTAAGAAACAAGGAGAGAATAACGCGTAACACACTCAGTGAGCTGAAGCAAGCTAGGAAGGATGTGCAAAAGGCTGCCAGGCAGTGTGCGAATGACTATTGGATCAAGTTATGTGAGTCCATTCAAATCGCAAGTGATAAGGGAAACATCAGAAGCATGTATGAAGGGATAAAGAAAGCCTGTGGTCCAATGATCAAAAGAAGTGCACCGCTGAAAACCTTGACTGGAGAAATCATCACTGATAAGAAACAGCAGATGGATTGATGGGTCGAGCACTATTTAGAGCTTTACTCAAGTGAGACCAAGCTAGCGGATGATGCCCTCAACGCCATAGAGGCCCTGCCAACTCTTGACCACCTGGACACATTTCCCACTATAACAGAAGTTAAGTGTGCTATAAATGAGCTTGCATCTGGCAAGGCTCCAGGTAAGGATGGGATTCCAATAGAGGTGATCACGAGTGGGCAAGACACCCTCGCTCTACAGATCCACCAGCTAATAGAGCTATGCTGGCGAGAAGGACAAGTCTCACAGGATTTCAAAGATTCAAACATCATAACGCTGTACAAGAACAAGGGAGATCGGAGCGACTGCAACAACTATAGGGGTATCTCACTTCTGTGTATTGTTGGGAAAGTATTTGCCAGAATTGTCCTGCGCAGACTTCAAGTCCTGGGAGATCAAGTCTACCCCGAATCACAGTGCGGCTTCCGTCAGAACCGGTCTACCATTGATATGATATTCTCATTGCGACAGATGCAAGAAAAATTCCGGGAACAAAATCAGCCACTGTTTATTGCCTTCATCGACCTCACAAAGGCATTCGATTTGGTCAGTCGTGAGGGTCTGTTCAAAGCACTAAAGAAGATTGGCTGTCCACCAACTCTTCTGTCCATTGTGGAATCGTTCCACACAGGCATGAAGGGTATAATCAAGTTTGATGGCTCAACTTCAGAAGAGTTTGAAATCAAGAGTGGAGTTAAGCAAGGTTGTGTACTATCCCCCACCCTCTTTGGGATATACTTTTCACTTCTACTGAAATATGCCTTTCGTGATCAGGATGACGGTATATACATTCACTCACGCTCAGATGGTGGCCTCTATAATGCTCAGAGATTGAAGGCCAAGACCAAAATTAGCAGGGTACTAATCAGAGAGTTGCTTTTTGCGGATGATGCTGCGATTACGACCCACTCTGAGGAAGAATTACAACATCTACTATCTGCATTCTCCAATGCTTGTTCTGAATTTGGTTTAACAATTAACAAAAAGAAGACACAGATTATGTCACAAGGTGCACATGGTGTACCATCAATCTTTATTGACGACGCCGAACTGGAGATAGTAGACCATTTTACATATCTTGGATCAGAGGTAAATAGCAAATTATCCCTCGATCAGGAAATCAACATCAGGATTGGCAAGGCAGCAACAACAATGAACATGTTAGCAAAAAGAGTCTGGGAGAACAGGAAGCTTACTGCCAAAACAAAAGTCCTCGTCTACCAAGCCTGTGTCCTTAGTACTCTTCTTTATGGCAGTGAAACCTGGACAACTTACTCACGCCAAGAGAAACGTTTAAACAGCTTTCATATGCGGTGTCTGCGAAGAATACTTGGTATTAAGTGGCAAGACAAAATCACAAATACTAAAGTATTGGAAAGATCAGGTTGTGTGATGGTGTATTCCATGCTCAGTCTTCGTAGACTTAGATGGATAGGACACGTTAGGAGGATGGATGATGGTAGAATACCAAAGGACATCTTTTTTGGTGAATTACAGACGGGTAGGAGATCTCAGGGTCGGCCTCTACTACGATACAAAGATGTGTGTAAGCGGGACATGATTGATACAGGCATTGATAATGCACAATGGGAGCACGTCGCCGCTGAACGTGTTGCATGGAGTGCAACTATCAGAAATGAAATAAAGACAAAGGAGAAAATGATTGCAGATAAAGCACACACAGAGCGTGAGAGACGTAAGATGGTGCAAAATGGTGGAAATGACCATGTTTTCACATGCACCTACTGTGGGCAAACATTTGCAGCAAGAATTGGCCTTACCAGCCACACTCGCCACCGCCATGGATCGTAGTTATTGCCATATGACAGTTATTAAGCCTTTTTGAAGCATAATGTACCATATATGTATATACATATATGGTACATTATGCTTCAAACAAGCTTAATAACTGTCATATGGCAATAACTACGATCCATGGCGGTGGCGAGTGTGGCTGGTAAGGCCAATTCTTGCTGCAAATGTTTGCCCACAGTAGGTGCATGTGAAAACATGGTCATTTCCACCATTTCGCACCATCTTACGTCTCTCACGCTCTGTGTGTGCTTTATCTGCAATCATTTTCTCCTTTGTCTTTATTTCATTTCTGATAGTTGAACTCCATGTATATATGATATATATATATCATTGGCACCTTTCCGTCTTGACAGACGATAGTTTGTGCTTTAAAAAGGCATAATAACTTTTACCTAAGGCTGTATCGCATGTGACTGATAAGGACAATTTGCGCTGCAAATGTCCGTTCACAGTGGGTGCATGTGAACACGTTCCATAGCACAACGCCTGGGCTAAAATATAGAGATCATGTGTTGCCCATGCAGCATGATCCATCTCTCGGCCTGCCTAGTTCACTCCAGAGGAAAGGTAACACCCCTACATCTGGAACAAGACAAGCTGCAGAAGCTGCCGGATCAGCAAAGCAATGCTCTAACTGTCCGCCTGTCGGAGCTACGATCCTAGACCAGCTGCCAACCAAGGCTTAGGGCCTGGTCTGCCCTGCCATGACATTTTGTCTTTAGCTTGCATTTCCTCGCACCAGGGTAAGGCTTGTACCCTCCCAATTGCGCTCTTCCGCCCGAAGCCGTTGGCACAATGTGGGGTGTCGGGTTTGGTAAGCGCCGCCCAACGATCGAGGCTAACAGAAATGATGTTGGATGGACTGGTGCGGTGGTGTCGAGCGAATATCATCAGCAAAATTACCGTTTAAAAGGCTTTAAAAAAATGTCGCTTAAAAGTCGACAAGGTCGACTTCATTGCACCGGGTTTATCCCATATGGCTCGGTCTCTTCCCGCAGCGCGGAAAGCGTCGCACAAAGCACGAACGCCGTAGCTTTTTTTAGTGACGACCCACAGGAGTCTCTGAATCATTGATTGATTGATTGATCTAGGAACCGACATCACAGCATTCGGGACATTCCCATAAGCGCTCCGTCTCCATCCTCAGCAACCAGCGAAGAGTTCCAACACTAATAGTTCCAGTAGCAATCTGATTATATGTCCGTCTCGCCTTTCCTCTGAGCATCGAGCGTCGGCCAGATCACCTCGTCACTCCTCGCTGTCTCATTCTAACCAGACTATGGTGATCCATTTGCTCCTCCGAGGTGTACACGTGCTCCCACAAGGCCGCAACCACGTCTGCCTTGTCATGCATCAATACTCCACCAAGTTTTGCCGAGCCAGCCAATCTATCCGCCTGTTCATTCCCCAGCACACCGGCATGCCCAGGAGAAAAGATCCAGGTGATGCTTACTACCCGTGACCTCCGAAGCGAAGCAAGCCACTCTGCACGAAGCTTGCCTGTTATCACCCTTCTCAGCATGCTTTCTGAGTCAGTTACAATCACAATATATGAATCATTTAGCTCGTAAACCGAAGGGCGCGGCCCGGAATCGAACCCACAACCTTCGAAGCACGAGTCAAACGGCTTGATCACTTCGCCACAGAGACTCCCACAGAGACAAAAAAATAAAGTAACGTAAACAAAACGATACAAAGGATCTCTTCATTGAGTAAAATCTTCTAACAATACAAAATAAAATTGATTACAAAAAAGGCAATCAAAAGTGAGCTAATTTTGTCAATATGCCGAATAACTGTCTTTGTACATACTTATCTTGTCGCTTTCGCTTAATTAATTTATGAAAATTGAAAAAAAAAATTACCACATTTCGCCGGTGGGGAATCGAACCACGGTCTCCTGCGTTACAGGCGGAGATACTTACCGCTAGGCCACTGAGAACACGACGAAAATTTAACAAAAATATGTCATGTAGTTAGTCCCGATGACATCATATAGACTTGCCTTTGAACCATTGCCTTTGACCCATTACCTTTGACCCATTGAGGCTCTGTAAGATATACCAAATCACTACATTTACTGCGGAACTATTTGGGACCGCAATTCGGAAGAGTGCCCAAAGATGCATATCTTCGCTTCTAATTGACATACATGCATCATCTTGGTACCGTTAGATTCGGTTTCTCAAGGCCTATCTTTTGGTGGTGGTCCCATTAGTAAATACTCAAATTTAAAAATCTGATGGTTCATGCTAATATTATAAATTATGGTAGTTTGATCAGCCTAGACAGTAGTAAGAAGACTTTTAGTTGTTAGGGACTTGTCAGACTGGATCTATGTCAAATATCTATACCAGCTAAAACGTGCAGAAAATAAAACACTACGCTGATTCTCAATCAAGAGTCCAAGATTACGATCGATATCAATACAATTACAATCTGAGAATCTCGATCTCGCCTGAGTCAGTTTTACTTTTAATTAACGTCCTGTCAATTTACGATGGCCGTAAACGTTGCTAGTCTCTGAAAGCTTGTGACATGTGTTTGTATACTTAAAATGACATTCCTCTTTTGTTATCGTTTAATTATGTACCTTTAGAATGAGTATAAACATCACTTTGTAAATTAGCATCCACAGTTGTGTCTTGTGATTCAGCCATTTTGTATACACAAAAGTGTTATTAAGAGTTATGTCCCCTCCTCCATATGTTTTGCTGGCTGGCGTGTGAGACGATGTTACTGCTCACTTTATTTACATAGTGAGATTTCCATAACACCGAGAAAGGAGGATTTACAATACTGAAAAGAAAAATAGTTACTATGCCGTTGCAAGGAATATATGGAGACTTGTTTGCGGAAATTAGAACGATAACAGCGAATTCAGATTATCATCACGTGTAATAAATTATAGAAAATGTGTTAGGCCTATTTGTTGGTGAGAACCATGTGATGTGTCCAGGATTTTCCACTGACTTGACCAATATTGACGATGTGAGAAAAACGGCTGTGGTTGATGCCGAACTCAATCGTCTTAACATTGATTTTGCTGGCCTGTAGGAGACTGGCCTCGCTGAGGAAGGGTCACTCAAGGAAAACAATTACACCTTTTTTTGGAAGGGTAGAGGGCAGGCAGAAAAAAGGCAACACGGTGTGGGCTTTGCAGTGAAGAATTCGCTACTGGGAATGATTGAAATTCCAGCAGGAGGAAATGAAAGACTATTATCCCTGCGCTTGGCAACCTCTTGTGGGTTTGCCACCATTATTACTGCATATGCACCGACACTCGATTCCTCTGATGATGTGAAGGATTTGTTCTATGAGGAGTTAGACTCCGTGATCAAGGCAGTTCCAATATCCGACTACATTTATATGCTCGGTGATTTCAATGCTCCTGTGGGCAAGGACTCGAGTTCATTGCCAGTATGCCCTGGAAAATACAACATCGGTCGCATGAATGAAAATGGGCAAAGGCTGCTAGAGCATTGCACCAGAAATAACCCATGTATTCAATCAATCGTGTGCCATGCCGGAAAGCGTGGGCGGTCATGACTCGCCATTTCACTCGATCATCAGCGTCGTGGATCAGCTCAGTGTTCCTGTCTCATCCATGCCATTTGGCCAAGCCATCCAGGTATTTTCCTCTCGGTCTTCCTCTTGGTCTGTTCCCTTCGATCTTGTCAGTTGTCACTAAGTTCTCCAATCCATTTCTTCTCAAAACATGTCCCAAAAAATGTTGACTGTCTACGTCTAATTTCTCTAATCAATTTACGATTGTCATTTGTCTCCTGTAGTACTTGGTCATTGGTTTTTCTGTCTAGTCCATGGTATTCTTTGCATTTTCCTCAGAAACCACATTTCTGCAGCCATAAAAAGTTTCACATCCATACAAAAGAACTGGCTCTATGTATCCCCTCAACACTCTTTTTCACGTTTCAATTGAAATCTTTTTATTGGTCAGAATGTTTTTCATCTTGCTAAAGGCTACTTTCGCAATGGCGATTCTTGTTCTAATCTCTTCAAGGCATCTCCCATCAGATGTTATGACTGTTCCGAGATAATTGTACCGATTCACTTGAAGAATATTCCCATTTACTTGTATATTACATTGTGGTACTTCCTAGTGACGACCATAACCTGTGTCTTCTTACAATTTAATTCCAACCCCAGCTGGTCACTGTGTACAACAACCTATGTATTACAAACTCCTTTTTTAAAACAAAAGAGCTGCATAAGGTCACATGGAAACATCCAAGATCCGGCCATTGGCACCAGCTGGACTTCATCATCACACGGAGACAACATCTGAACCATACATCATTGACTCGAAGTTACCACAGTGCTGACTGTGATACAGATCATTCTTTGGGAGCCAGTGGGAAAATACTTAGCAAAGTTTATCAACAGAGCATACGACCACACCTGGAATACGGGTCAACTGCATGGTGTTCGGCAGCAAAAACCACACTACAAGAGCTGGACAAAGTGCAAAATCAAGCTCTTAGAGTCATCACAGGAGTGATGAAATCAACCCCTATAGTAGCAATAGAGAAAATGGGGAGGACACAAGCTTTAAGAGAACGCAGAGATACAAAAACACTAATACAAGCAGAAAAGTTTCTCAGCTTGCCAGGCCACCCTATGAAGAACAGATTTGAAAACTTAGCTTTGGGGCGGTTGAAAAGAAGTAGTTTCATCCACCAGGCCAAACAACTCTGCAGAGAAACCATCGATCTTCCCACAGTTGATATCCCCCTGACAGCTATTCCAGAGCGAACCCCGTGGAAAGATGAACATAGAATATCACTACAAATCCAGTCAAAAGTGAGAGGAATATTTGACAAGGAAGAACAGAACAGTGTACAGCGCAGAACAGCCACTCTCAGCTTCCTTGATGACGAATACCCACAGGACCTCTGGATCCGAGTCTACACAGATGGGTCAGCACAAAATGCTGTTCGAAATGGAGGAGCGGGAGTGTATATAGAATACCCAAATAACACTAGAGACACGGCCAGAATTCCAACAGGAAAGTACTGCCATAATTATGATGCTGAAATTGAGGCAATCAAGATAGCCACAGAGAAATTACAAAATACCAGCCATGATACACAACCTGTGGTGATATTGACAGATGCAAAATCCGTAATAGAGGCGCTCCTGTCTGGGAAATTGCCAGTTCTGAGGACACTACTTTCTGAACTTAGCAGTCATCGTAAGATCACCATACAGTGGATACCATCCCACTGTGGAATCCCCGGAAACGACAGAGCTGATCGATTGGCTAAGGAAGGAGCACAAGAAGAACAACCAGATGTGCCTATTACATACCACCAAAAGAAAAGAATGATCAAATCAGTCAGAAGGCCACCAAACCTTACTCAAGACGACTACCACGTTATGGACAGACCAGAACAGGTCATTCTTCTGCGCCTCAGAACAGGACACAATAGATTACGCAACCACATGTATACAAAATTCAAGATTGGTGACTCAGCCATGTGCACATGTGGTTTGGCGTCGCAGACAGCAGAGCACATACTCCAGGATTGCCCTAACTACAACATATCCAGGCGAACCTTCTGGCCTAGAGAGACAACAGTGGAAGATAAACTCTATGGACCGCTGAATGAACTAAAAAAGACTGTTAGATTCATACAAGAGACAACATTGCAGTTATAAACATAATTTAGGCGAACGAAAGAAGAAGAAGAAGATTCTTTGGTTGTTGCAAGGGTTAGACTGAGACAAAAGAGAATCTACACAGCTAAACACACATCTAGCCCCAGGATTAATATTATTAACACTCACGATCCTGAAAAGTGCTTTCAGTTTCAACAGCAACTTGAAGACGCTTTCACTGATACACCAGAAAATTGTACAGTAAATGAAAAGTGGGGTCAACTTAAAGAAACTCTTTATAAAACTGCCGTAGGCATTTACGGCACTGTGGATCATAAGAGGAAGGACTGGTTTGCGGCAAACAGCCAGACTCTGCAGTCCTTGATTGATAAGAAGAAGATAGCTCTCTTAAGAAACAAGGAAAGACCACCGCGTCTCTCAGTGAGCTAAAGCAACTAGGAATGATGTGCAAAAGGCTGCCAGGCAGTGTGCAAATGACTATTGGGTCAAGTTATGTGAGTCCATTTAAATCGCAAGTGATAAGGGAAACATCAGAAGCATGTATGAAGGAATAAAGAAAGCCTGTGGTCCAAAGATCAAAAGAAGTGCAATTCTTCCTCAGATTGGGTCGTAACTGCAGCATCATCTGCAAAAAGCAACTCTCTGATCAGTACCCTCCTAATTGTGGTCTTGACCTTCAATCTCTGAACATTGTAGAGGCCGCCATCTGAGCGTGAGTGAATGTATATACTACCATCCTGGTCACGAAAGGCATATTTCAGTAGAAGTGAAAAGTATATTCCAAAGAGGGTGGGAACTAGTACACAACCTTGCTTAACTCCATTCTTGATTTCAAACTCTTCAGAAGTTGCACCATCAAACTTGATTATACCCTTCATGCCTGTGTGGAACGATTCCACAATGGACAGAGGAGTTGGTGGGCAGCCAATCTTCTTTAGCGCCTTGAATAGACCCTGACGACTCACCAAATCAAATGCTGTTGTCAGGTCGATGAAGGCAATAAACAGTGGTTGATTCTGTTCACTGCATTTTTCTTGCATTTATCGCAATGAGAATATCATATCAATGGTAGACCGGTTCTGTCGAAAGCCACACTGTGATTCGGGGTAGACTTGATCTCCTACGACTTGAAGTCTGCGCAGAACAATTCTGGGAAATACTTTTCCAACAATACACAGAAGTGAGATACCCCTATAGTTGTTGCAGTCGCTCCGATCGCCCTTATTCTTGTACAGTGTTATGATGCTTGAATCTTTGAAATCCTGTGGGTCTTGTCCTTCTCGCCAGCATAGCTCTATTAGCTGGTGGATCTGTAGAATGAGTGTGTCTTGCCCACTCCTGATAACCTCTATTGGAATCCCATCCTTACCTGGAGCCTTGCCAGATGCAAGTTCATTTATAGCACACTTAACTTCTGTTATGGTGGGAAGTGTGTCCAGGTGGTCAAGAGTTGGTAGAGCCTCTATGGCGTTGAGGGCATCATCCTCTAGTTTGATCTCACTTGAGTAAAGCTCCAAATAGTGCTCTACCCATCTGTCATCTGCTGTTTCTTATCAGTGATGATTTCTCCAGTCAAGGTTTTCAATGGTGCACTTCTTCTGATCACTGGTAAGCGCCGCCCAACGTTCGGCGCTAACAGAAAGCAGGCAGTACCGTCTACTGTTATACGGTAGCTCAGTCATATCTCTCTCTCTCTCTCTCTCTCTCTCTCTCTCTCTCTCTCTCTCTCTCTCTCTCTCTCTCTCTCTCTCTCTCTCTCTCACACACACACACACACACACACACACACCGCGCACACACGCACACACACACACCCCCCACCCCCACCCCCCAAGAGAAACGTTTAAACAGCTTTCATATGCGATGTCTGCGAAGAATTCTTGGTATTAAGTGGCAAGACAAAATCACAAATACTGAAGTATTGGAAGTATTGGAAAGATCAGGTTGTGTGACGGTTCATTCCATGCTCAGTCTTCGTAGACTTAGATGGATAGGACATCTTAGGAGGATGGATGATGGTAGAATACCAAAGGACATCTTTTTTGGTGAATTACAGATGGGTAAGAGATCTCAGGGTCGGCCTCTACTACGATACAAAGATGTGTGTAAGCGGGACATGATTGATGCAGGCATTGATAATGCACATTGGGAGCAAGTCACCGCTGAACGTGTTTCATGGAGGGCAAACATCAGAAATGGAATAAAGACAAAGGATAAAATTATTGCAGATAAGTCACACACATAGCGTGTAAGAGGTAAAATGGTGCATGATGGTGGAAATGACCACGTGTTCACATGCACCCACTGTGGACGAGCATTTACAGTGCGAATTGGCCTTATCAGTCGCATTCGCTACCGTCATGGGTAATAGTTATCGGCTGTCAAGACGGCAAGGTGCCAATGATGTTGTTTTTCCATCAAGAATGATGATGACCATTCATTTCATCCAGTGGGGTTGAAAGTATGGAGCCATGAGTTCTAAGATGGCCGATAAGGCCTATTTTGGCTCCAATTGTTCTTTGACAATGTGGGCAAAGAATACTTGACGTTCCAGGAGGAGGGTCGCTATATGAAGTTGGATGAAGAAAGACTTGTGCGATGAATTGAATTAAAGTGTGGAAGAGTTGAGCAATTCGTCAACCTCACTCTCTCGCCTGAGTCCGTCTGAGTCCAGTGGCAAGACAAGTCGAGACGACTGCAGACGAATACAGGTGCAGTGGATGACCAGAGCGCTCTACATGCCTTGACGTGCTCATTACGTTCCACAACGCTTTGCAGGTAAACGCCGTCGTGCCCGTTGTATCAACAATGATTCCTTCCGCGAAGTCTGCCGAATCCTGTCTTCACATGCTGGGTTGGCATACCCTAGTTCACCGATTGGTTTGACACCAAATCGGCTACTCACACCTGGTTTAGCCAGCCTGTCACAGTTGTTGCCCGGAAAGGAAGGGGGGAGGGGGAGAGGTGGCCGCTGTCGCATGCTGACAGCTACTAGGAGCCACAGGCGTGAGCTGGATGTCAGGCTTGGACCAGTGGGGGATGGACCCTGAACAGGGCATGACAGTCATCCTTACCAAAGGTACTACCAATGCCTGACATCCCGGTCCTCCCTCCCCCCTCCCAGTATAGAAAATGTAACACTTTAACAGAAGACAAAAATGTTCTAGAAAGCTGGAAGGCGTACTGTTGAGAAATGTATGAAGACATGACAAAGAACCCTGATATTATACATGAAAATGTATAAAAAGAACCAGAACCTTTATTAGAGGAAGCACATTAAATAATTTCTCAAGTATTGATTGACGCTCAAAGAAGTAGAAGAAAGACGCAGACACTGCAGGGCACGGTAGACTACATAAGTATTAAAAACTATAGTTACCAAATAGGGATTCGAACCTGCTCAGGCTTATGGCTTTAGAGGATCCGCAATAATTGATGTCCCTTTATTAAAGGAAGTACGATAGAGCCATGAAAAGGTATTGCGTCTATCAGAATAAGATATTTTGGAATCAAGTTTTTCGAAATAAAATCTATGGGAATGAGATCTATTGGAATAAGATATACGGGGTTGAGATCTATTGGAATGAGGTATTTGATTGATTGATTGATTTAGGAACCGACATCACAGCATTCGGGACATTCCCATATATTGGAATGAGGTATATGGGAATGAAATCTGTCAGAATGAGATCTATCGATATACGATCTACTGGAATGAGGTTTATGGGAATGAGATCTCTCGGAATATTTTCAATGAGAATGGGATCTATCGAAATAGGATATATCGGAATGAGGTATATTCGAGTATCTATAGGAATGAGGTATATATGGACGAGGTCTATAGGAGTGAGATTTCCACCCGACCCGCTCCCGAATTACCAACCATCTCCACTGGAGCTGAGTTGCAAAGATCTCCTTTTTGTCCCCCAAGCTCAGAAACCAGCGGTGTCTACACGAGTACTGAAATGACACATTTCTGGAGATAATTTGTGGGACGCCACCGGTTTATGAGTCAACAGATGACATAGGGAGCCTACCATTTGGTTGGGATTAAACCCTGGAGGGACGGCATTGTTTCATCCATACGGTTAAGGGTATTTCGTTATCAGCAGACACAATCCGATGCCCGGCTCTTTTTAAAAGTATTATATCGTTCTAGTCGCGGCGGTGAGAAGAGTGACAAGAATAGTTTCTTTGTTTGTTTAAATAGAGTTGTATCCTTCTAGTAGCCGCGGTGAGAAGAGTGACAAGAATGGGGGAGGGGAACGGGGTCATATTGTTCTATAACCCCAACTAATAATAACTAATATCTAATCACCTAGAACATGTAACGGCCTAAAACTTTAAACCCTATTCGCAACATCTTCTGTGGGACTACTTTGACCTTTATATCATCGTATGCTGTAACACGAACCTTATACAGAACATTTATATAGTTGGCATTATTCAGTCTCATTTCCAGCCACTTCTTGTAACTTGCCAGGCATTTTCCGGTCAAATGTCCCTGCCACTACATATAGCTTGCGAGGTATTTTGCAGTCAAATTGTCTACCACTTCTCTAACTTGCGAGGAATTTTCAGATTTCCTCCCAATTATTGTAACTTGCGATACTCGTATGAGAAAAAAAAAAGTTATTTAGCGGGTGGGTACACAGAGAAGGAGAATCACACAGCCACCTTCACACAGATTTATGACTATGATAAGCAGGTCATATAATATGTAAGTCTAAGTCACAAACCACATAGTTAACTTTTCCGTTAAATATGTATGTGTGTAATAAGTCACTCAGTGCCGAAGGATTATATATCGTTCAACTGTGACCTTCTATTTTGACAGAAGGACGATATATTGCTGTAAAAGGATCAACGTGTTATTTGTTTTGTTCCGTGGTTATCTTTGGTAATTTCAAAGCTCAGTGAACGGAAATCACATTATAGTACATTTGATTGTGTCCCACGTTTGGTCAAAACCTACTGTTTTATTTGCCACTGAAACAGTAAGAGGAGCGGCTGGCCGAGAGGCTAGAACGCCGGACTCTCATGTCGGATTTTTTTTCTGTCGGGGGCAAAAAGAAAATCCTAACCTGCACAGTTCGCGGCGACTGCACTTGCCAGGCGGCCTTTATTCCTCAGGCTCTGCCATACACCGCAAGGTACTATATTGGCAGTAAATGACAATTTTTTTTTAAAATGACAGTAAGTGTTTATGTCAGGGGTTGGAGGAGGAAACTGTAGCTGACTCTTCTTTTCTGCATTGGTACACTTTGTTTGACCTGTACAGTTTACTATGTCTGGTGACTGTAGGTGCCTCAAGTCTTATCCCACAGATCACACAAGAAAAATCTCAGCACAAATTCAGTGGCATTTACGTGAATTCAAGTTTATATTTTGATTTGTTGTTTTGCTCTTGCTCGCTTTGAACTCAAGCGTAGTCCATACACGAGCTACTACTTTTAGTGCGCTGGTCTGATTTTTGCGTGTGGATTTGCTTCCCCTGTTACCAGTGTCCCTCGTCGTCAGGCGAACCTACTCCGACTTCAGTTATTTGTAATTTACATCCCCTAATCAACATTTTAAACTACTGAGCGTAATCTTGCCAAGAGATCAACATACAGCTGAAAGATGCTGGTGTTGACAGCTAAGTCCTGTAAAAAGGATATGCTAAAAAAAAAAAAAAATCAACATTTTAGTCCAACTGACCTGCTACCTCCGCATTAGCACACTGGATCGTTAAGAACGGCGCTTTTACCCATCTGGCCATGCTGCATTTCCAGTGCATGTACAACTGAATCAAATTGTGTGCACTTACATGACTTCAACTAATACAGCAGGCGATGCAGGCTCAAACACAAATAACAACCTAATACAGGCATTGATGTTACACATTGGGAGCAAGTCACCGCTAAACGTGTTGCATGGAGGGCAAACATCAGAAATGGAATAAAGACAAAGGAGACGTAAGATGGTGCGTAATGGTGAAAATGACCATGTGTTCACTTGCATTCATTGTGGATGAACATTTACAGAGCGAATAGGTTTTATCAGTCACCTTTGCTACCATCATGGGTTGTATTTAGTATGCCTTTTTTAAGCACAATGTAATATAGTCTGTGAGGACTGCAAGGTGCCAATGGAATACAGCTGATAATTCAGGCTCAAACACAAATAAATAACAACTCTACAGCTGACAATACAGGCTCAAACACAGGTGACAACTAATACAGCTGACAATAGTCTCAAACACAAATAACAACTTCTACAGCTGACAATATAGGCTTAAACACAGGTGACAACTAATACAGCTGACAATACAGGCTCAAACACAAATAACAACGAATAAAGTGACAATACAGGCTCAAACACAAATAACAACAACTAATACAGCTGATAATACAGGCTCAAACACAAATAACAACTAATACAGCTGACAATAGTCTCAAACACAAATAACAACAACTAATACAGCTGACAATACAGGCTCAAACACAAATAACAACAAACCAATCATTGGGTTTGTGGTACTGGCCCTATTAATTTATAGACCAATCATTGGATTTGTGGTACTGGCCCTATTAATTTATAGACCAATCATTGGGTTTGTGGTACTGGCCCTATTAATTTATAGACCAATCATTGGATTTGTGGCACTGGCCCTATTAATTTATAGACCAATCATTGGGTTTGTGGCACTGGCCCTATTAATTTATAGACCAATCATTGGATTTGTGGCGCTGGCCCTATTAATTTATAGACCAATCATTGGATTTGAGGCATTGGCCCTATTAATTTATAGACCAATCATTGGGTTTGTGACATTGGCCCTATTAATTTATAGACCAATCATTGGGTTTGTGGCACTGGCCCTATTAATTTATTGACCAATCATTGGGTTTGTGGCATTGGCTCTATTAATTTATAGACCAATCATTGGGTTTGTGGCACTGGCCATATTAATTTATAGACCAATCATTGGGTTTGTGGCACTGGCCCTATCAATTTATAGACCAATCATTGAGTTTGTGGCACTGGCCCTATTAATTTATAGACCAATCATTGGATTTGTGGCATTGGCCCTATTAATTTATAGACCAATCATTGGGTTTGTGGCATTGGCCCTATTAATTTATAGACCAATCATTGGGTTTGTGGCACTGGCCCTATTAATTTATAGACCAATCATTGGGTTTGTGGCATTGGCTCTATTAATTTATAGACCAATCATTGGGTTTGTGGCACTGGCCATATTAATTTATAGACCAATCATTGGGTTTGTGGCATTGGCCCTATTAATTTATAGACCAATCAACACTTTAAGGCATAATGTGGTCAAAATTACAATGGTCATCTTTACTTCCCAGAACATTTCTGGCAACCATTTTAGACTTGGTCACCCTGGGAGCAATCTGCCTAGATGGGGACTCAAAACATGTCCACCAAGCCGGCAGGCAAGTGCCAATATTCAGAAGGAAATGTAAATATGTCAACCAGTAACAACAAAGAATAGTACAGTCCCTTGTGCAGCCAAACGTAATGCAGAGAAGAGTTTATTGAGATATCTGTGAATTAAGAAACTGACGCTGTAAAAGTTAACATTCATTATTGATTATTCATCGACAATAACATTTATATAAAACAAGAAAACTTTCCTGATAAATACAAGAGTATTTACAGTACATGAGCATACAGATAAGTCTGTACTGCAGTTCATGATCATACACGCACAGGACAATCTGTAGTAAGTGCAGTAAGAAGGTATACTAGATATGAAGCTACATGAGCCCATTTCACTCTAATGAAGGTTATACACACATCTGGATAAGCTTTGCTAGTCAATGGCGTAACTAATAAATTATTTAATGAAAAAGTACATTAGTGAAATTACAAGTTATAAGATCTATGGTTTAAGTACATGTAATTAATGGTGCAGTTTTCATTGGGGCATGCCACAGATAGTAGTTATTTAAACAATAGTAATATAAAATATGCATTGAGATGTAGATATTGCTTGCACCCGTATGAAACTGACAACTTTATCTTTGAGTGGATTGTACTTTCAAACAGTGTACTCATACAGTTATTACAGAGACATATCAACTAGGGAACTCCTTGAGGCCACTAAGACAGTTCATAAATAAACATACACGTATTGTTTGGCATTCATTTCATTGGTCATCATTTGGAGGTGGCAGGTTCACATTTTGGTCGGTAACTAAATCTTGTTGAATCTGGCCGGTCTCTGTGGCCATAGGCTTGTGAACATGGTTCGTGAGCCGCTTACCAGGCATTCAAAACTCAGCTGCGATCGATTTGTGCAGCTGACCGTGTCGCGTTGTGTTATAACGTATGGTATGGGAGCCAGTCGTTCAGAAAGCAATGGCAAACTACTGAACGTAAAACTTACCTAGTACATCAATAGCAGCTGAAAAATGCTGGTGTTGACTGCAATGTCCTGTAAGGGATATGCAACAACAACTAAATCTTAAAATTTTTATGTTGTCTAGTGCATCCTTTGCTGATCTCCCTGGTCTAGGGGTTACATGACTTTCTCCATAATCCCGTATACTCTCGTGAGTAACGTGATGTGCGCTAGAATCGGTAGCGGTTCTCTCCACGTTGGTAACTTATGGGGTATGTGAGCCGGTCGCTCAGAAAGAAATGGCAAACTACTGAGCGTAATCTTGCCAAGAAATCAACAATCAGCTGAAAGATGCTGATGTTGACAGCGATGTCCTGTAGAGGATATGAGAATTTTTTAAAAAAAGTGCATCCTCTAGTCTCTCTACTTCTTTCTTCTACGAGCACCTAACAATTGATTGACACATTGCCATCTTGATAGACGATAGTTTGTAAAATGGAGTTACACCTCTCCATGGCACAAAGCTTAATTGGGCTGAATTTAGAGACCATGTGTTGCCCTTGCAGCATGATACCTCTCTCAGCCTGCCTAGTCTACTCCAGAGGAAAGGTAACACCAATACACCTGGAATAAGACAAGCTGCAGAAGTTGCAGGATCAGCAAACCAATGCTCTAACTGTCAGAGCTTCAATCCTAGACTTACGGCCTGGTCTGCCCTGTCATGACATTTAGTCTTTAGGTTGCATTTCATCGCACTAGGGTAAGGCTTGTACCCTCCCAATTGCATTCGTCCTGCTCGAAACTGCTGGCACATAGCGGGGTATCAAGTTTGGCTAGCACTGCCCAACATTCGGTGCTAACACAGCACCAAACAATACGTGTGTGCTTATTTATTCTGACAACTGACATGGGCTCTGAGGTTGATCCAGGCTAAAACAGTACAAGGAAAAGTCTTAGAAAATAAAGGCGGCCAGCGTGATATCGGCATCACCCCTGGAGTGCCAATTAGTTTATTTGTCTATAAGAAATATGGGTTTAGCACCATATATCCAACATGTCTGTAGGTGTGTAAATGGATCATTGACTTGTTTTTTTTTACTCACATGCTTGGCAATAGTCATTTTCAAGCTCAGTTTCATAATGAAATATAACTGAACATCCACATGTCAACACACATTGACTTGCAGAAATACAGGAATGGAATATGAGTCATGTGTTTTACTTAAGCTTGACATGTAGATAGATCATCAAACCTGATTAGAGCGGTAAGTTTGGGAGGCTTTTTGATACCTTTCAAGTGGCTCGTGGCATACAAAAAGTTAATAATGGTACTGGGTTGTCAAAATAAGACGATTCTGTAGCATTAGGATTGAAAATAAAGGCAGTCCTTTCTTGTGTATCCATCTTGAGGTGTTAGAAGGTTTGTGGGTTCCAAGACCCTTAGATCGATGCTGACGGTAGTGCAGTTACTGGTAGGGTTTCCCATATTAGGGTGGTTGAGGGATAGGGACCAGATGAAGAGACACAAACCTGTTGTCTTGTGGATAGGACACACACTGCCGAGACAAGTTGATAACATGAACAAGTTTTACTTGATTCTACAGTGCACGAGAAAGTCATTCCTGATTCAACATGGTGAGAGAAAGTTCTACCTGACTCCACAGGGTGAGAGAAAGTTCTACCCGATTCTGCAGGGTGAAAGAAAGAATGCATACCTGCTAATTCAGTCTGAATACTGGCAGCAAGTTTATTATTCAGCTTTTCATCACATCCTAAATCTAACTGCATGACTGCCAATATGCTTATTCTTATTCCTGGGAAATTCATGTGATGGCAATATTATATTGCCAGCAACTTTTCCTAAGTCTGGAATTTTCTTAGGGCAAAGAGAAAGACTAAAAACACATGAAGAAAACAGAAATAACATGAGACAAAAAAGTATATTAAAAAGAGACAAAGAAGACAATTAGAGAGGTAATATGAGAAAGGCAAGAGATAGCAAGAATAGGAGGGCTTGGCATGACATGGTTGAGACTCCAGATACACTGGGAGATAGAAGGCACAAGAACATACCACACACCACAAGGTAATCCACACAATTCAGTGTACTTGTCAAGCCCATCTTCTCAAAATTAAAAAACAGTAATTAGTCAATTCCCTCCATGTCTATCTAACCTTTCTAAACAAAGAAAGAAAACAATGGTGCCGCACCATTCTCTCCAGTCTGTGACAATATGTCTGTTTTCTTGTTGCTCTTTGAAATCCATAGGGCATTGGGCTTAAGACTGTTAACATGGTGTTTGTCCATTAAGAATGACAATGACAATTCATTTCATCCAGTGAGCTTGAAAGTTTTGAGCCGTGAGTGTTGAGATGATTGGAAAGGCCTATTTTGGTTCGAAATTTTCTTTGACAATGTGGGCAAAGAATGCTTGATGTTCCACGTGGAGGATTTCCTGCGGTGGCCTTTTTGTCCAGTCTTTTTTTTTCACAGCTCTTGCAGTACTGTTTGCTTCACAAGTGACTGCACCTTTACGTAATGATGTACGCCATGAATTTCAGTCTTTGGCAGCAGTCTCCCACGTCATGATGAATTCCAAAAGCTTTTAGTGGATTTTCAGTGTCTTTAAAGCAGTTTCCTCTGGCATCGATGCCAGCGAAACTGATTCTTCATTAGCAGAGTGTGTATACTGGGCATGGATGCTCTTTCTAGGACTTCAGTGTCTGGGATCTTGTCTTGCCATTTAATCTTCAATAGCTTCCTAAGGTGTAGGATTCACTACCAAATTAAGCCTAACTCCAGCCAGTCTGTACGTGCTGTGCTCAACCATTATATCTAATATGATTGTTAACCATTATATCCTAATGTTTTTCTGCAGCTGTGAACTTTCAGCGCAGGTCTTGAACACCCTGTTGATCTCCGAGTATGGCTGATAGGCTGGCAGGGAATGCACCTTTCTGTAGTAGATTACCTGTGGGACCAGGTGGCAAAAGTGGTGGAACAGACTGAGAACCAGCATGTGGAGAGAATGATATGGCGGGGGATCGGCAGTGGTTCTGGACGAAACTCAAAACTGAGAGGGAAGACCAGAAGAACTTTCAATCAGATGGCAGTTAGAACAATTAGCAGTATGACTCTTTGCTGGCTGTTGAACAAGGGGCCTGAGCATGTGTGGGAATGTCCTGAGTGCAGTGATGTCATTTTTTAGCTCAATTCAACTCTCTGAGTATGGGAAGGGAAAGGAGAGCCCTGCAACACAGACCCCATGGAGAAGTCTCTACCCAAACTTCACTAAGATGAATGTCAAACTTGTTCATGGCCCAGACGACCTGAACGACAACCCATCGGACTTAAAGACCTAAACCTCTCAGTCATCTAGTGGATTCACAACCAACAAAATGTATAAAACCATTACAGCACAAGGCCCAATACAGAACACAGGCATCAAATTATGAAATTGGCACTTCTGGCAACTCCATGTGTCAAATTTACTCACAAATTACCAATACTAGCTGTGAAAACAAATTATAGAAAACAAAATGAAGATGACAGATCAGAGTATGAAAGCATCAACAAGGCATCAGGGGGAAAAAAAGCGACAGCTGCCTAGCTGATACTGAAAACCATATGAACTCAAAATATAACTAGGAATACAATATACAACTTAGGGTTTAGGTTTTTGTATTTGTTGCATCTGCAACATGTGGATCATTTACTTGTGACTGTGACACTTCACTTCTGCTAAGAATTATGTTCTTTTTGTTTTTTTGTAAATAAAAATTGGTCAATATTTATATCTATGTGTGCTTTTCCTTTCATCAAGCTTCCTCAACAATTGAGTTAACACAAACTTAAACCAGGAATCTAACAAAAGAAAGGAACAAGTGAATGTTTTGACAAAAGTATTTTCCAACAAACTAAAAATGGAAAATATGATTAGCTAGGAAACTGAAATGTCAGAATTATATTCAAACATATGGGGTTGTTGTCTTCTGCCATTGGAGTATGGGCTCTCAACCAGACCAAGCCCAGCCACCCTATCCTTAGCTATCTCCTGCAGCTTGCTCCATGTCCTCACCAACCATAGAAGTCCAGGATCAGGCTCCGTGCTGCCATCTCCTGCAGCTTGCTCCATGTCCTCACCAACCATAGAAGTCCAGGATCAGGCTCCGTGCTGCCATCTACTGCAGCTTGCTCCATGTCCTCACCAACCATACAAGTCCAGGATCAGGCTCCGTGCTGCCATCTACTGCAGCTTGCTCCATGTCCTCACCAACCATACAAGTCCAGGATCAGGCTCCGTGCTGCCATCTACTGCAGCTTGCTCCATGTCCTCACCAACCATACAAGTCCAGGATCAGGCTCCTTGCTGCCATCTCCTGCAGCTTGCTCCATGTCCTCACCAACCATACAAGTCCAGGATCAGGCTCCGTGCTGCCATCTACTGCAGCTTGCTCCATGTCCTCACCAACCATACAAGTCCAGGATCAGGCTCCGTGCTGCCATCTACTGCAGCTTGCTCCATGTCCTCACCAACCATACAAGTCCAGGATCAGGCTCCGTGCTGCCATCTACTGCAGCTTGCTCCATGTCCTCACCAACCATAGAAGTCCAGGATCAGGCTCCAGTGCTGCCATCTACTGCAGCTTGCTCCATGTCCTCACCAACCATAGAAGTCCAGGATCAGGCTCCGTGCTGCCATCTCCTGCAGCTTGCTCCATGTCCTCACCAACCATAGAAGTCCAGGATCAGGCTCCTTGCTGCCATCTCCTGCAGCTTGCTCCATGTCCTCACCAACCATAGAAGTCCAGGATCAGGCTCCTTGCTGCCATCTCCTGCAGCTTGCTCCATGTCCTCACCAACCATAGAAGTCCAGGATCAGGCTCCTTGCTGCCATCTCCTGCAGCTTGCTCCATGTCCTCACCAACCATAGAAGTCCAGGATCAGGCTCCGTGCTGCCATCTCCTGCAGCTTGCTCCATGTCCTCACCAACCATAGAAGTCCAGGATCAGGCTCCTTGCTGCCATCTCCTGCAGCTTGCTCCATGTCCTCACCAACCATAGAAGTCCAGGATCAGGCTCCTTGCTGCCATCTCCTGCAGCTTGCTCCATGTCCTCACCAACCATAGAAGTCCAGGATCAGGCTCCTTGCTGCCATCTCCTGCAGCTTGCTCCATGTCCTCACCAACCATAGAAGTCCAGGATCAGGCTCCTTGCTGCCATCTCCTGCAGCTTGCTCCATGTCCTCACCAACCATAGAAGTCCAGGATCAGGCTCCTTGCTGCCATCTACTGCAGCTTGCTCCATGTCCTCACCAACCATAGAAATCCAGGATCAGGCTCCTTGCTGCCATCTCCTGCAGCTTGCTCCATGTCCTCACCAACCATAGAAGTCCAGGATCAGGCTCCTTGCTGCCATCTCCTGCAGCTTGCTCCATGTCCTCACCAACCATAGAAGTCCAGGATCAGGCTCCGTGCTGCCATCTCCTGCAGCTTGCTCCATGTCCTCACCAACCATAGAAGTCCAGGATCAGGCTCCTTGCTGCCATCTACTGCAGCTTGCTCCATGTCCTCACCAACCATACAAGTCCAGGATCAGGCTCCGTGCTGCCATCTCCTGCAGCTTGCTCCATGTCCTCACCAACCATAGAAGTCCAGGATCAGGCTCCTTGCTGCCATCTCCTGCCGATATTACCTTGTAGTGTAGGACAGGGGTGGTGGCCTTGAGCCTGAGGAATTAAGGCCTTTTGGCTAGTGCAGTCGCTGCAAACTGTGCAGGTTCCTTGCTGCTCTTTTCATATCATACTTCTTCTTCTTCTTCTTCGTTCATCCGGAGTTTTTTTTTCCGGACGTGATTGCATTGTGCCTGTTTACAGCAGAGCTGCGTTCTTGCGCCGTTAGGCCGACACATCCGACTTCTGCGGGCATTTGTTGACCGGGTTAACCTTCCCGGGATATATCATACTTCTAGAACAGTCTCCTTCATTTTGGTTGACTGAATTATTCTTGCTTTCTTATTTTTCAGACTTGTTCAAGGTGTGAATAACAAAGACACAAACAATAGACCAACATTTTTGTGGTAGATATATGGAATTTTTGTGTGAATATGTGTGCTGTATATTTCAGCTTGAAGGATTTATCTAATCACTTTAGTGTATGTTGTGTGATTTCTACAGTATGTACATGACGAGATGCACCGAACGAAATATGCCAGACAATAAATAGTGCAATCTATTGTTTGTGTCTTTGCTATTCAAATTCCCTAAGGGAAAACCTTGCTCAAGGTTGACTGGATATTACAGCTACGGGATGGATAGTCAGTCCCACATCAACCCTCCTTAGTTGCCCCTTATGGCGTGCATGGCAGGTTACAGTTCCTAAGTCAGTTAGTTAGTCACGGTTCAATTTCATGGCAACGGGTCATACCCATTATGCTCCGTTCTTATGCCAGTGAATATCACACAAAATACTCCTTGCTACCCCATGTGAAAAGTGGAACAGACAGGAGTCTCAGCAAGCCAACAGCTCGCACAGGTACACTATGCATAATGCCAACACAAAAATCATCCAGAAAAATTACAGTTCATCGTCGATGGAATCGGCAGTCACCAGAAAGACTTCACTGATCTGGGTTTTCTCACATGGCTCAGTCTCTTTCCGCAGGGCGACCCACCGAAAGCGCAGCACAAAGCACAAACTCCGTAGCTCCACCGTCAACTCCCAGGAGTCTCCTGAAAAATGCACCCGTGAACCAAAAAGGGAGATGCCTTGAAAAGATTAGAACAAGAATTGCCATGGCGAAGGTAGCCTTTTGCAAGATGAAAAACATACTGACCAATAAATAGATATCAATTGAAACGAGAAAAAGAGTGTTGAAGTGCTACACAGAACCTGTACTTTTATATGGATGTGAAGCATGGACAATGAGCAGACAAGCTGAAAAACATCTGATGGCTGTGGAAATGCAGTTTCTGAGGAAAATGCAAAGAATACCATGGACAGAAAAACCAATGAACAAGTCCTACAAGAAACAAATGAAGATCATAAACTAATTAGAGACATTAGACGTAGACTGTCAAAATCTTTTGGGCATGTTATGAGAAGAAATAAATTGGAGAACTTGGTGACAACTGGCAAAATCAAAGGGAGGAGACCAAAGGGATGACCAAGAATTAAATACCTGGATGGCTTGGCCATGTGGCATGGTCGAGACAGAAACATGGAGCTGATCCATGACTCTGGTGACCAAGTGAGATGGCAAAACATGACCGCCCACACTTATCAGCATGGCACATGATGGATGGAACCAAAAAGGCAAATCAGTCAATTCAGCAACAGCCGGTAGCCATTGTTCCGAACATGCAGTTCTGTCAGTTCACTATACAAACAAAAGCGGACACATGTAAAAGCATTCCACATGAATTTCACAGCTCACAGAGTCACACCATGCACTCAGTAGCAGGCAGAGGCCGTAGAGGTTCAACGCCTAACTGCCATGTTGGTGACTGGAAGTCTTTGCTTCCCTTAATGACCGCAGTAACACATGGACATATGTATTCTTAGGATTTTGTTTACAGAAGACTGGTTGACATGTTCACTTGTTTCTGTTTCTCTCTTTCTTTTATTGAGCTTCTCAGTGACACTTCATTCATTCACTTTCAACTTTTCTATTTTTGTTACAATTTCTTTCATTTATTGAGCTTCTTAGTATCACTGATCATTCATTCACTTTCAGCTATATAATGATCACACCTATAATTTATAACATTTACGCAGAAACCATCAGATTGTGATAACAATTCTGAACCCGACACTGTAGACCCAAAGCAGACCCTCACAGAACTGGTCTCAGAGACTGTAACAGTGGAGTACCAAGGCAAGTGATCAGAAATCTGCTGCAGATTTTCTATGACAGGAGGTTTCTATTCATTAGAAGAATCCCCTCCCACTAAATGTTTCAGCCCCTTTACCTTCTTGTTAAAAAATATGGTTTAAACATACAAGATTGCCCAGAATTTGGCATGGAATGCAAACCTGGCGCACAGGAGCGTCCCTACAAGACAAACTGTAGGTGGTGGGGGAAGTGAAGACCTAAGGCACACTTTCCTCTTCATAACCCATAGCTGAAGAAGATTATCAGATGTTATGTTATGTTACACACACACACAGGACACCCGTGTCCCTGCCCAAAGTACAGAGACATTTCTGCGCAACATGATCCTCCATTCATAGAATACTTTTTATTACCAAAAAAGATTCTGGTGTAACACTTGATACCAAATGGTTGCAGTGAGTTCGCAAATCAAGAAGATGACACACATCTAAATGGATGTTCTACATCAAGAATTTTGATTGGATATCAGAATCATGCAAATTTCCACCTATAGACAATTACCATATTTACAATTTTGGTGAAACTTAAACAATATAAACTGCTCCTTAAAAATAAAGTAAGAACCAAACAAAAATAGTTAGAAAGAAAAACAAAATCTTGTAAACTTTAATCTGTCATTCTCCCAAGTACAAATTATATGAACTCATTTGCTACTGCTAACAGCATCTTAAATACAACTGCTCAATACTGGAAACTCTCACAGAAAATGAACAATTTATTACTGAACAGCAATAACAGCATTATCTAAGGTTCTGCCAGCTGCCCTTTGAATCAACATCATATTTTATTCAGCAGAATGAAAACAGATGTTTATAAAATCCTTTTTATTTATCTCAGACTCAAAATCAGGAAAATCTATATTAAAGAAGAAGACACACACTCAAACACATGTGTATGTAAACTTTAATAAAGCAACAAAAATAAAAATAAAGAACCTGGATACTCACAAAAGAACTCAAGCTAAAATAACAAAATAAAAATTCTCTTAAAAAGGGACCAAAACTGCACATCTGAAAGTGTGAACTCCAGGCATACATAGCCAATGAAATCGAAATTCCACACAATCTCCAGAAACAGTGCATGATTTAAATAAATCACGTCATTGAGCCATATATATCAACTGACTGACAGAATCACATGATTCACAGAAACAAAGGTCATATGATATATACAAACCAGTGGCAGATAATTCATAAAAACCACGCCCAAAGATGCATGCATATCACGTCATGTGATCCATGAAGTGTGGCTGGCCGTTGTTATCCTGACGTCTCGTGAGAATCTCGCATCCTGTGTCTGTAACCAATAGAGTATGTTCAAACTGGGCTGAGAGTTTGCCATCCTGAGTGACCGCCGTCCAGTTGTCTGGCCACAGTTCGTCCCTCCAGACACCTGCCACAACCAAATGGTTTTATAAGTTTATCTGGTATTATGTAATTTGAGTAACGAAGACAAACAATAGATTGCATGATTTATTGCCTGGTTTATTATTATTTAATTATCAGCAATAAGTGAATCAACAAAAATTAGGGAAGTCAGCATGGCCCAATGGCTTGTTCTTAAAGGTTCCGTGTGCTGATGCTGAGGTAGCAGGTTCAACCCTTACATGGGTCAATTGGACTAAAATGCTGACTTTTTGCCCTTGATTTACAAGTATCTCTGAAGTCAGAGTCAGTCCATCTGATGGCATTGAACACTGGTAATAGGAAAAGCTAACCCACAGGCAAAAATCAGCCCACTGCACTAGAAGTAGTAGCATGCGTGTCAACTAAGCTTGAGTACAGGCAAAAATCAGCCCACTGCACTAGAAGTAGTAGCATGCGTGTCAACTAAGCTTGAGTTAAAAGCAAGCGAAGGAACAAAAACAATATGAGAAGCTAGAACCGGTAAGCTCTACTAGAAACACGATTGCCATAACCTAAATTATAGCAAGGCAAAGGTCATGGCCGTGTTCAGGAATTGGACACTGGGATCTTGAAAAGTGGATACTTTTCACAAAGCGCGAAAACGCGAGAACTCATTTCTGAGGCGAGTCTGAAAACGGCAGTCTGCGCTCAGCCATCGTCCAGTACGGACATGGTCAGATGTATCCAGAGCTACGGCTATATCTACGCCACTCGCTGTGTTAATTGTTATAAATTTGTCGGTTTTGTCAGATGTTGAATATGTGCCGGTGTAATTGCATTGTACAATGTGCTTAGATGAACATAAACTGTAGAAAACGCTGGTATAGGTGAGTTATGAATAGTTTCATTCTGTTCGTCTTTGGTGGAGTGAAGAGAGAATGCGACGGTAATTAATGATAAG
Organism: Cepaea nemoralis; assembly: GCA_014155875.1. NCBI lineage: Eukaryota > Metazoa > Mollusca > Gastropoda > Stylommatophora > Helicidae > Cepaea > Cepaea nemoralis. The sequence goes on from JACEFZ010023837.1 coordinate 140,929, forward strand.
GGTTGAGCCAGAAGAGGATACCTGCTCAACCGAAAGAAGAACAAAAGGCACACGACGAAGCTGCTCTACACAGAAAGCTTGCGATGCAAGAAACTAGCCATGGGTGATGACTTGATAATAGTGAACAAAGTAATAACCCCTAGGCATCGTAAGCAACCCACTGATATATTTATACGCTCAAACGGAACACACCATGTGCCACATGTACTCACTCATTGGCAACGATCAATAGTGAATTAATGGATGTTGATGTTAAAGCCTTCATGAGCACACAAATAATAAACACGCACCGATACAACTACATGAAATACTCTGCCTGAAAATATATATAAAGGTTACTCATCTGTGTGCTTGTTATGGACTTGAAATGTGTGGATTATATATCAGCCAATGGCATTAACAGAATCATGTCTCAGAAACTGAAATACTTTGACCATATATGGCTTTGAAGAAACGGCAATAAAGGAAGAGGCAGGGGATTACCAACACGAATGGGGATACAGGAGATGTATAACAGCTACTCGTAACTAGAGGTTTAACCAACCTGTATGGCATATGACACGACACCAACATGCAGCACTCCAAACGTACCAACCAATCCATACATCCTGAGATTTCTTAACAACACACTCATTATCAGCATAAAGAAGCAATTCCTTCATCCCTTCCACACCTCACTCATCTAGAAACATATATATGCAACAAAGGCAGGGATCATCCACATAAATGGAATACTCCTTAGAGAAGATAAAGAACCAATATACCTTGGAGTAATATTTGATGGCAGGCTGACATGGAGAAAGCACATCAACAAAGCAGTAGCAAAAGCCAGAAGGAAAATAACAATTCTGAGAAAACTAAGTGGAGCCAGTGGGAAAATACTTAGCAAAGTTTATCAACAGAGCATACGACCACACCTGGAATACGGGTAAGCTGCGTGGTGTTCAGCATCAAAAACCACACTACAAGAGCTGAACAAGGTGCAAAATCAAGCACTTAGAGTCACCACAGGAGGGATGAGATCAACCCCTATAGTGGAGATGGAGGAGATGGGGAGGACACAAGCACTGAGAGAGCGCAGAGATACGAAAACGCTAATACGAGCAGAAAAGTTCTTCAGCTATGAAGAACAGATTTAAAAACTTAGCTATGGGGCAGTTGAAAAGAAGCAGTTTTATCCACCAGGCCAAACGACTCTGCAGAGAAACCACAGATCTGCCCACAGTTGGTATCCCAATGAAAACTATTCCAGAGCGAACTCCATGGAAAGATGAACATAAGACTATCAGTACAAATTCAGACAAAAGTGAGAGGAATATTTGACAAGGATGAACAGAACAGTGTACAGTGCAGAACAGCCACTCTCAGCTTCCTTGATGAAGAATACCCACAGACCTCTGGATCTGAGTCTACACAGATGGGTCAGCACAAAATGCTGCTCAAAATGGAGGAGCGGGAGTGTACATAGAATACCCAAATAATACTAGAGACACGGCCAGAGTACCAACAGGAAAGTACTGCCATAACTATGATGCTTGAGGCAATCAAGATAGCAATAGAGAAATTACTAAATACCAGCCATGGTACACAACCTGTGGTGCTATGTTTGTTTTGTTTTTTTAAATGTTGCATATCCCTTGCAGTCAATGCATTTTTCAGCTGCTGTTGATGTACTAGGCAAATTTTACGTTCAGTAGTTTGCCACTGCTTTCTGAACGACCGGCTCCCATACCAACACGTTATAAGACAGCAAACCACACCCATCAGCCCCACAAGTAGGCATTCATTTTAGCCTAAGAACTAGACAGTAGGCTATCTGTCTATCAAGATCCCACAGACTGGAGGCCTAAACCCCAAATACAGTCTCATCACAGGGGAAATAAAGGCTAGGCCAGCTCTGTGGTGAAGGAGCTATAAATGCAATTCACAATCTTGCATTTGAAACACAGCTGTGGGTGATTTGGAAGCAGACAGTCTTGCATTAGTTTCCATACAAAGATGTGAATGGAGGTAATTCAGAATGCAATGGCAAACTACTGAATGTAAACTTGCCCAATAATTACAAACAGCCAAAAATATGGGGTGTTGACTGTACCGTCCTGTAAAGGATATGCAGCTAACTTAATTGTTTAAAGGCTAGCGGATTGACTTCACCCAGCTGGATTTTATTCCGTATGACTCGGTCTCTTTTCGCAGAGCGACCTGCTGAAAGCGTCACATAAAGCATGAAATCCAGAGACCAGTGACGACCCTTAGGAGTCTTCAAACAAAAATAAAACTGCGCACATGAACTGAATGAAGCAAAACCATGATCTTCAGACCACACAGCAGATGACTTAATTGCTTTACCACGTTGACCCACGTATACACAATCTTCAAGGATCTACACTGGCCAACATTAGTTAGTTATTTATTTATCTGCTGAGGCATCATCATTGCACTCCGGACAAATCCATAGGTGCCAAGACACCACCCCCACCACATGCATTAGCGCCCAGCGGCTAATAGTGCCAGTTCTATGTTGGTTGATGAGGTCCCTCATTCTCCTGATGCGCCTCTCGTGTCTGGCCTTGCCAATTCTAACTTCCAAGTCCTTCATGTTGGATAATGAAGTGGATTCACTGACGTCAAAGTACTCCACTCTCGACATCTCATTAACCCTTTACAGGGTGGAACGGCCATTTCCGTCCGATACCGTAAACAGGGCGAAACGTCCCAAAACGCCTGATACTATTATGCATTGTAAAAATGCGATCTCTCGGCTTTCTGACACTTCCGACGGCTACTTTCGCTTTCGCCGATAGCTTGACAACATGGCTGCCATTTGTAAGCGCCTACTATGAATTTGAACGGACTTTTACGGACTTTTTTTGGATAGTTTTCGGGGTTTTTTAACGCTGTTTTTCAAAACTGATTTCGGCGATTCTTCAAGTGATAGCCGAGATTTCGCTAGGTTCAATTTAAATGACATTAAAGAGCACAAAGTTGACTATTAATCGGAGCTAGATATCAATGCAAAGCGTAACTTTGCATTAGCAGTCTTGAGTCAGACTTTAAAGAAAGTGATTATGATTCTGAAAATGTGTTTGTAAATTGCCGTATAGATGACGGAAAATCACAAACAACATGCTGTATTTCGTAAATATTTGTGTTCATATATGGATTACTGACAACAATCACGTGAGTAACATATTCTGCATGCTTTTCCCTTCATTGTGTTGTTTATTTAACTAAAATCGGTTACTAACACCTTATTTGTGATGTTTTTACTAACGCGACCCGAAATTTTACCGAACCTGAAAAAATCTTGCCCGTTCAGGGCTAAAATACGGACAAGCTTCTGCCCTGTAAAGGGTTAATAGTGTTAAGGACATCAACATGATCCGTCAGCTGGGGATGCAGAGCCAGCAAGTTTATCATTTTGTTCATTTCCTTTCACTCCAGCATATCCCAGAATGAAGATAAATCCACCGTACAGAACCGGCCCCAACCTTTTTGATAGCCCATACAAGGACTGGATGGAAGTTACAGTATTGATTGAAGGAGAAGCTATGGATCTATAGTTTGGATCTGAGAAACCAAGGGTCTTCATCAAAGCAGTCCTACATGTACAACACAGAAAAATATGAATAAAATTTGGTGGAACTGCGGTAAAGCTGTGAAAGTGTTAACAATATAAAATGACACAAAGTAGTGCAGCTTTACATAACAGAATTACGACACATACAGGACGTTGCGGCGACTAGCCTTCATCAGCAAACAAATACACACACAAAACACAACACATAGCCACGGAGAAGACCCTCCGGTAACTACACTGAGGCGTGATGACGGGATGAGAAGAACAAAAAGATGAAAAAATGAAAGCAATGAAGAGAAAATTAAAATTCCAAAAAATTTTCCTACTTACCTGGGAATCCAAACGTGTATCCACGTTCCATGATTTCGGATTCCCAGATAAGTAGGAACATTTTTCGGAATTTTGTGTTTTGTGTGTGTATTTGTTTGCTGATGAAGGCTAGTCGCCGCAACATCTTGTATGTGTCGTAATTCTGTACTACTTTGTGTCATTTTATATTGTTTACATGTACAACAGAGTGCCTCAATACTGAAGACCGTACATCCACCAAATTCTATCGGTTATCATTGATTCCCTCACTTCTCATTCACACACATTATTTCAGTTTAACTCCAAAGCCTAAAACCGTGCAATCATTCACAATGCAACTTCATTCAATAATGCACCACACACAAAATAAAGGCTAAACAAATCTGAGATAACTTGCACCACTGCTGATCACAAACCAACATCACTTCCATTTTACCTTCATTTATCATGGGCTCAATGGTGAAAATCTGGCCTGGCTTCATAATTCCAATTGCTTTGTTTTCTGAATGGTAGAAGTAATAGCTTTAGATATTTAATACCAATAAAAAATGCAAATTCATACAAACATATATAACAGTGAAGTATTAGGGAAAGATGCAAAGATCTTTAATGTGCTCTTTCTAATGTTCTTGCTGATGTTCTCATTTAAAGTGTTGCCAGGGCAGTGGCCATTAATTATGGCCCACTCTTTACAACTGATGAGGGTGTGTAAACATGCATGTGAGGAATCCTATTTTTATTTTTGCCTTTTCCCAAGAATGCAATTCGTAAACGAGCATACCACATTGAAAACACAATTGTGGGCGATTCAGAAGCTATCCGCCTTGCATTGGTTTTCATACAATGGTATGAGTACCAGTCGTTCAGAAAGCAATGGCCAACTAATGAATATAAACTTACCAAGAAATCGCAAACAGCCAAAAATGCTGAGGTTGGCTGCAACATCCTGTAAAGGATATGCAACTAACTTTTCCCCCAAAGAAGGCTTGCAACCAGTCCAGCACCCACTGATCTTCAGGAAACATGATATCATTATGTTTTTCAGAAAAGAATTTCTTCAGCTGGATTCAAACCCAGCAGCTGTTTTAGTTAAAGGTGGACATCACCTCTAAGCCACCTATACCCTCTAACCCAAGTAACAGATTTACATTCTTCATCTTCATGTTAAAGTTGGGAGGTTCAACTTCAGCGCATGAAATTCTACCCCATCTGGCTCAGTCTCTCTCTACAGAATGGCAAGTTGCCTGCTGAGAGCATGGCACAAAGCATTAACTCCATAGTTCCAGTGATGATCCCTTGGCTCTCACACAAAGCATTAACTCCATAATTCCAGTGATGATCCCCTGGGTTCTCACACAAAGCATTAACTCCATAATTCCAGTGATGATCCCCTGGGGTCTTGCACAAAGCATGGACTCCATAATTCCAGTGTTGATCCTCTGGGGTCTCGCACAAAGCATTAACTCCATAATTCCAGTGATGATCCTCTGGGACCTAGAGAAAAAATTCACCTGTGGCCTAAAGAGCACAACAAAAATAAACCTACAACCTTCAGAGTGCAAGGCAAACAATCTGGTCACTCTGCCACAGTGACCCATTCCCAGACAGGAGAGACATAACTGAGCTTGCAAGATAAAGACACTGAATGCTGGATCAGGGACTGAACATAAGCCGTCAACATGCAAGGCTGATGTGTTTACTTTACTACCAATGATTCTTGATTCAACATTGATAATTAAGTCATAAAAATATGCTCTAACCACCACATCAATGTCAACAAAACTCAGAGACAAACACAGAACTTACTTCCATAATGTGGAACACTGGGTGCAGTATGAAACAACCTGAAACAAGTACATTTTATACAATCAATTATTTTATCATTTTTGTATAAAAAAGACATGAACAACACTTACATAATGTAGTGCTTGGCATTTTTCATTGCATCTTGTTAGGTACAAACTACAGAATTAGATTTAGTAGCAAGTGAATAGATGAATCCTTTTTGGCTAAAATATACAACACACATAATCACTGAAAGTACTTGAATACAATGCATGAGTTACCAAAGTAAACACAGATTCACTAAGAAGTCCTTCTGCTTACACAGCTTGGGTTTCAAACATCTAAAGGTAAAAGCTTCCGCAAATCTGATGATGTGCTTGTTATGAGTAGAATACAGCAATCAAAATGCCTTTTCTTTGTTGATATATACAACCAAAATTCAACATGTGCAGCGTGGTGGACAAAGCTGAATTTCATGGTTTGTCAACTGTATGGGATTCTCAGAATAGTTTAAATTTTTTCAATAAGAGGTGTGGCTAGAATTGTGTCACAATTTCTTCTTTCACCTTCAAGATGGAGTATAAGCCCACAACCACTAATTCCAAGCAGGTCACTTAATGGTTGGTTTATGAGGCTGGATCAGACGAAATAATTCTGTCACTGCTGGAGACTGGATCGAGCCCACTGTATTAGCAAACAAGCACACCAACTTACCAACACAGCAATTTACTAAGTGTTTGCAAATTGTATCACACGCTATTACTAAATACAGTCACCATCAGTTCACATCTTCAACAGATGTCATTTTCCCTTTCTATAAATCAAATCTATGATCACAACAAAAGTATTGGGGGTCAGCATGGTGGGATGGATAAGAGCATTCACTCTTAAACTTCCGGTGTGCTGATGCCGAGGTAGTGGGTCCAACCTCGACACCAGTCAGTTGGACTAAAATGTTGGCTTCTCGTCCTTGACTTGGGGATGTAAATCACAGGCATCTCTGAGGTCGGTGCAGGTTCGCCTGGCAACGAGGGACACTGGTAAAAGGGAAAGCTAACCCACACACAAAAATTAGTCCAGTGCACTGGAAGTAGTAGCACGTGCTTGAGTTCAAAGCCAGCGAACATTAAACAAAAACAAAGGGAACTAACCTGTGTATGCCATGCCCACAATAGCTGCGCACCACCGAAAATCCATTAGCCTGGGCATGCCTTTGTATCACATTGCCAATCTCCCGGTACCGCACTCCAGGTTTCACTGAGTGGTCAATTAGTACATTTTACTTAATTTTTTATGATTATGTAAATAACTGGATAACTAAAATGTTCATAAATGTTGTCAACACAGAGAGATCAAATTATTTAAAGTATGAAAATTACCATATTGATTTGAAAAACAAAACTACTGATAAAGAAAAGTAAAATACGTTACATCAGCCAAGTGAACAATGATTTCTGTAAACATAGAATATAAAGATTTACTCAACAGAAGCAAAGCAAATTTCTTGCTCAAATTTATCTCCACAGAAGTTTTAGACAAAAAAAAATCATGTTTGTATGTTGGAATGGGAAAAAAGAAAAATAGGCTGTGTTTATATATTTACCAAGAGATTAACTGTGTATTTATTATTTTATCTTGAATGTATTTGAAGAAACACTCTGCATTCACAAATGTTATTCAATCAAATGATGTCTAATTTACTCAAGTTTAGTCAATTGTGTTTATAAGCTAGAAAAATAAAATGGCAAGTAACGCAACAATGTTGGATATGAAACATGAAATAAGAATCCACATTATTGCACTCAGGACAATCCCACACATGCGCTGTCTCTTTCTTTGGTAGCCAATGAAGAGTTTGCGTGCCGATGGTATTAGTGGCAGCCTGATTGAAAGTCCGCTTGCATTTTCTACGGGTTGAGTGTCGGCCAGACCCTCTGCTCACTCCCTGCATACTCAGCCTTTCCAGATGTGGGTCCCTTAGCTAGATCTGCAGCACTTTTCACTCGATCCCGGAAAGCCTTCGCAACATCAGACTTGCCATAATCTAGCTTGCAGCTAAAAGGAGCAGCAGCCAATCTATCAGCCGGTTCATTTCCTTGCACACTCACACGCTCTGGATAGAACATCCGTATGCTCTTGACCTTTATCATTTTGGGCAGAATATACCAGTTTCTATATTACATATGGAGTTTAGCATGGCTGAATGGATAAGAACATGCATTCGTAAACATCAAGTGTGCTGATGCCAAGGTATGGGGTTCAACCCCTACGCTGGACAGTTGGACTAAAATGTTGACTTCTCATACTTGGCCTGGGGATGTAAATTACAAGTACCTCTAAGTCGGAGTGGATTCATCTGATGGCAAGGGACACTGGGAATAGGAAAAGCTAATCCACACGCAAAATTCAGTCCAGTGCCACTAGAAGTAGTGTATGGACTATGCTTAAATTCAAAGCGAGCGAGCGCCCCAAAATATATATATTACATACTGTTTTGCGAGTCTCACAAGGACAACATGTCATTATGTATTCTTCACCAGCCATTGGAATCCACTTAATAAATGTTGATATAATAATTATAACAACTCTTTCAGCCCTGTTCTTCCTGGCCTTCAGATACCATGTAAAAGTGCTCTTGAGACAAAATCATACATTGTTATTATTCATTTTCTAAGCATGTGTCTTTGCTCAAGAGTTGACTGCTGCTGACAGTATATCACACTTTAGAGCCATGGCAACACAGCAACTAGAATACTCACCTAAGTGCCCAAGGCAAGTTTTCAAAATCCACACTGATGCGGATTCAAATCCTTGACCACCAGGCTGGCAGGTAGCATTTAGCCACTACACCACCCTTTGCTCATGGGAACATACGTCTGTTACCACATTTCCAACATGCCACAAAAACAGGATGCTGTAAATATTTTAGTTTAAACAAGGAAACAGCCTTAATGTTGCCTTAACATAACCATTTGTGTCTTACCTTCATCGATTGCTAGCATGAGACACTCGTATGTTGTCTTGACTAGTTTTTTAGCATTTTCACTAACGTTTCCAACGAAGAAAGTCTCATTAGCATCACCATGGAAACCTCTATGGTAGGCAGAGATGTCAACTGAGGGTATGAGAAGAAAATCAGATTTCATCATATTAGAATGAGGTCAGCAAGGCCGAAAAGATTAGAGCACTAGCTTTTAAACTAGCTGGTGTGCCAAGGTAGCGGATTAAACCCCTACATTGGACAGCTAAACTAAAATATTTACTTCTCGTTCTTGACTTGGGAGACATAAATTACAAGTGACCCTGAAGTCGGAGTGGGTTAGCCTGATGGCGAGGGACACTGATAACAGGGAAAGCTAATCCACACACAAAAATCAGTTCAGTACACTAGAAGTAGTAGTATGAGTGTGGACAACGCTTGAGTTCAAAGTTAGCAAAGGGAAAGAAAAAGTAATATTCTAACGAAGGTCATTTCTCATTGTGTTCATTTCTTGATTGGCATTAGCATTCGCTACCAAATTTTGGCTTTAACACCACAGCTTTCTTCTTCTCTTATTTCATTCACTTGAAATTTGTCTGTATGTGCAATGTTGTCTCTTGTATGAATTTGTCTTTTCTAATTCACTCAGTGATGAATCCATCTTCCACTATTGTTTGTCTAGGCCAGAAAGTTTTGCCTAAATATGTTATACTTTAGGCAGTCTTGGTGTATTTGATCTGCTGTCTGCGGTGCCAATCCAGATGTGCACATGGCTGATTTGCCAATAGTAAATTTTTAATACATGTGGTTGTGTAATCTATTTGTCCTGTTCTGGGACGCAGAATAATGATTTGTTCTGATTTGTCCATAAGGTAGTAGTTGTCTTGAGCAGTTTTTGGTGGCTTTCTGACTGATTTAATCATTCTTTTCTTAATTGTGTCTTGAAGGTCTGCCTGGAATAATGATCACAAGAACCCTGATACAATGTAGGTGACTGTTCAAGATGGTGAACCATCAGCACCCACGCTTATGGGCACGATATATGATAATGACCGGCTCTGTGGCGAACGCTATTCGCAACCCTGCATTTGAAATACAGCTGCAGGCAGTATTTGGAAGCAGGCCTTGTGTTGGTATGAGTGGCTGATCGTTCAGAAAGCAATGGCAAACTACTGAACATAAACTTGCCAAGAAATCAAAAACAGCTTTAAAAAAATGCTTGGGTTGACTGTGACGTACTGTAAAGGATATACAACTAAAAGGTAGGACATGATGATGATTGACATGGAAGTCTTGAGTGCAAACAAAGAAAAAGATTGTAAGTCATTTCACTAATCTTGCAGTACCCATTTTACAAGGTCCGCCCCACCTTAAGTGCTGTATTGGCTGGAAGAAATCTGGTCACCACTGGTGAACAAACCCACAATGTATGTGTTAGCAAGCATGAACACCACCCATTTTGCCAAAACAGATTATGACCAATTATGCAAATAACAATCATATTTATTAAAGTATTAATGGAAGCTTCTCCACCCGCAAGACAGAAATATTCCAACAATGTGCGGTAATGTAAACAAGACAGGCCTCCTCACACACCTCCATGCACATTGGGTATACGGTGCTAGTCTAATATTTTCATAGACCAACCAATCAAAACTCAATGAGTGACATGGTCAACACCATGCCAGGTGTCTTCACTTTCCACGCCATTCTCTGGGAGCCCGCGCCAATTAAAAACATCCACTTCAACAAAAATCTGATCACTTGAGCAAGCATGTAAGTCACTGTGCTACCATGCACTCCCAAACCCACGCCAGTGCATTGTACATCATCATTATGTGCCATGCCAATTAGTGTGGGCTGTCATGTTTCACTATCTGACATGATCACCAGAGTCCTGGATCAGCTCTGTGTTCTTGTCTTGACCATACCATGTCGTCAAGCCATCAAGTTATTTACTTCTCTGCCTTCCCGTTGTTCTTTCCTTCTCAATCTTGCTAGATGTTGCCAATCTTGCTGGATGTTAATTCTTCTCATAACAAGCCCAAAAAATTGTTTGTCTACACCTAATTTCTCTAATCAGTTTACAGTTTTCATTTGCTTCGTGCAGGACTTGCTCATTTTCAGTGCATTGCTATGGCCAGTATTTGGAACAACCCCCACTGCTGTTGCTTCAATAGCGTGAAGATTTTCAAAGTTGAAGACCGCCATCAGAACACCTAAGTATAAGCTCACCATTCATGATATCACCATCCTGCAAAGGCCTCGTGTCGGGAATCCCGTGACAAATGACTTCGTTGATTGAGCTGAAATATAAAAAGTCTCTCGATGAAATAATAATAAATAAAACTGCAATTGGGTTCAGGCGAATGATAGATTAGGCTGGGGTAAAGAAATAATCTTATTGGGGTATTATATGGTTGTGAACAGAGGCACATTTGCTCTTTGAACAATGCTCTGTCATTATTTATAGCAGAAGCCAAGCCATTTATTGTAGAATTGATCATGACTGCCTGAATTTTGCTGCAAAGCTGTCTACAGGATCAGGAAGCGTGTGTCACAGCAACCCCTCTCAGTCACCTCTTGTGATATGTTTGGTCAGTTGTTACTATGTCTTTCCTTCCAGCCCTGGTATAAGATGGTATTGTACAGGCATTTTGGTTGTGTACTGTGCCTTGTGACTTCTACTTCCTGGTTATGCCTTCTGTGTGCCGATCAATGGCTTCAAATGTTCCCTTGATGGTTAGTACCTACAGATGAATAATTATGGTTGGAGTGCTGCGACGACAATCTCAGTGTCAACATTAACCTTCATGTTACTCCTCTTCTTCGTAGCTCGTCGGATAGTTTTCTTTGACGTAAATGCATTGAGTCAGTTTACACCAGAGTTGCAATATTTGCATCTGTCAGCCAACACATCAGACTTCTGCGGGTATTTATCAACCAGGTTAACCTTCGCAGTTGTTTCATGGAAGTTGTACAATAAAAAACCTTCATGCTACAAAGACAGTAAGTAAACACCCCCAAAAATAATAAAGTTTTTTAAAAAAAGGACCATGTTTCATGCCTCAAGGCTTATTGTGTACATGGTGCTAGCCTCATATTTTACAGACCAACCAGCACTCAGTGGCTGATGTGCCACCTCTACCCCCTAAAACATTACTTGTACCCAAGTTACGCTAGGTCAACTTGGGAGCACTGGTCAGTTTTTAAAGATTGCTGAAGACACTTTCCACTGGAATTGCTACTGTAAATATTAAAGTTTTTACTAGATGCGTGCATGCTATTACCGGATACTACCATCATTAAAAAACAAACAAATTAATCGTAAAAGAGACACTTACGTGCAACAAGACTTTGGAAATTCAAAGTAGTTCAGTGGCGATGGATAGCAATCCCTGTCAATGGTTGCCTGAGGAATAGATGAGGATGTGATCATGAAACTAGAAATGGGTACAGCATTAAACATGACAAAGAGATCGAGAGAAATAGAGAGAGTATATCATAGTAACCTGAATTTCTAGTTTCATTTATCCACTTGTAATTTCAATATAATGAGCGCAAATTCATAACAACTCAGGTATACTGACATATAACAGCAAAACACAGCTAACCTATTTAGTTTCTCACAGAGTATGCTATATTTAAGATTACAAATAATCATTTGCTTCCTTTTTTTTAGGACAGAGACTGAAATGTTCCCAAAAGTTAAGTTGGATTTGATTTAGGAAAGAGAGTGAGATGTGTGAGATGAACCACAGTGCAACGAAGTCTGACCCTTGGCCTTTAAACCTGAATAAGAGTTGCTGTTTTTATTAAACATGCACACAATGCACTGTTGCACCAGCCAAGCTGCCATCTTGATGACATCCGCGCGTGATATTTACAAACACTCGTGTGCGTTGTACCACCCCATAATCTTGTCAATAACCTCTGCTTTCCTGATTACCCACTCTTAATGAAAAGAGGGTGCCTGATAAGAAAGTGGATTAATGATACTGAAGACAGTACAATCAAATGGAATTGACACAATCCAGTACCATCAACTAGGCAACCCGCAAAAAATAGTTGCATATCCTTTACAGGACACAGCAGTCAACCCAAGCATTTTTGGCTATCTGTGATTTCTTGTCAAGTATACGTTTGGTAGTTTGCCATTGCTTTCTGATTTTCTGGCACTCATACCTTTGTATGAAAATAAACACAAGGCGGTATGCTTCCAAGTCACCCATAGCTGTGTTTCAAGCGCAGTATACAGGATTACAAATTGTGCTCGCAACTCATTCGCCACAGAGCCAATCACAAACCTTGACAGCAAAAGTGGAAGATGATGATGAATGAAATGAAATATTGGACGCTATATAATGAATGCTACAAACCTCATGAACCACCTGGTCGATCTCATCTGTGGTGACACCCACACTTGTTGCCTCTGCTGCCACATCCAGAATTTCACGAGTTAGCTGAATACAGAATAAACTCAGTTAAAATCTACACACCAGCTGAATGAAAATAACTCAGCAACCAGCTAGATTCATTTCAATACATTATAAAGAACCAGTAAACAGTTACATTCACCTGAATACAAAATAAACTGAGTTAAATTCTACACACTGCTGAATAGAAATAACTCAGTAACCAGCTAGATTTATTTGAATACAATATAAAGAACTCAGCAAACAGTTACATACAAAATACTCAGCACAACTCAGTAAACAGTTAGTTTCAGTCAGCCAAATACAGATGGTGGGTGGGTGTATTTTGTTTTTAAGGCGAGAGTACAGCAGTGCTTGCTTGGCTAGTAAATCCTATTACAGCTCCAGCTGATCTGAATGGACCAGCTGAGGATAGGGGCAACACCACAACAGTGAGAGTTGACCGTCCTATGAAAATGCCTGGAAAGTTAACCTGCATCAACAAATGCCTGCAGAAGTTGGATGTGTTGGCCGTAAAGGTGCAAATATCGCAGCTCTGCTGTAAACTGGTACAACGCAATTATGTTTAAAAAAATATTCAGTATGAACGCAGAAGAAGAAGAAGTACAGCAGTGCTAATGTAACATTATCGTTAAATATTCTGAGTCTGTTGCAAGATTCTGCCACTTTTTGAATTCCACACATTGCCTAGTGCTATGAAAGCCCACCTTGCCTTTTGTATTCTTAGGCATAATGCATAAACTCAACAGAACACAAGCAACACATGTGGCTGATAATCAAACATTTTAGTTTTACAGCAAACGTGAAGGACAGCCATCTTTACAGGATGTCACAGTCAATCCCAGCATTTTTTGGCTGTCTGGGATTTCTTGGCAAATTTACGATTCAGTAGTTTGCCATTGCTTTCTGAACAACCGACACTCATACCCTTTATGAAAACCAACACAAGGCAGTCTGCTGCAAAATCGCTCGCAGCTGTGTTTCAAACACGGCAAGCGGGATTACGAACTGCGTCCATAGACTCTTCACCACAGAGCTGGCTATGTATGTTAAACACAGTGCTAACATCAACTCAGATACCTTGCATACAACCCGCATGGCCTCCTGGTCTTCATCACTGAGTACTAGTATGTTTGTTGTCCCCCGGATCTGTTTTTCACTTTCCGACACACCTGCCATGAAAAACAGTTAACACAGTCAACAAGAATATCAGGGGACACATCAGCAATTATCATATAAAAACATACAAACATACAAAAAGAGAGAGAGAGAGAGAGAGAGAGAGAGAGAGAGAGAGAGAGAGAGAGAGAGAGAGAGAGAGAGAGAGAGAGAGAGAGAGAGAGGAGAGAGAGAGAGAGAGAGAGAGAGAGAGATATGGGGGGGGAGACAGACACAGAGAGAGAGAGAGAGAGAGAGAGAGAGAGAGAGAGAGAAAGAGAGAGAGAGACAGACAGAGAGAGAGAGATATGGAGAGAGAAAGAAATATGTGTGTATGTATGTAGGACTCTGGGCAAACTTATAGAAGCTCAGTCTCCTTCAGCATGTTGTTACCATGCTCACAGTCATACACACATATGTACCTATAGCGTGCATGAACCATATAAACAAACACTTCACTCATTAGTTACCATATGTGTCATGACAAATGATTACCTGTGGGATGGTCAGCATAATCGGGTCGCATAATATTGTCTGGCACAGACCTGGTAGCACTCTGTAAACAAGAACACAACATATTAAGACAGGAACTCACAGTGAAGAGAATTAAAGACAGTGATAAATAATATGGCAAGGGTTTGGAGGAAGATGCAGGGAATAGCAAAGGACAGGAGGGCCAGTTTGAGTTAGTTGAGATCCTATACTCCAATGGGGGAATAGACGGCAAAATATAATGAAGCTTTTTACTAGATTTTTGTAGTTGTGGCGTTAGTTCGTTCGCTTTGAACTCAATCGTAGTCCATACACGTGCTACTACTTCTAGTGTCACTGGACGTACTGGTGAATTACCTCACCATCAGGCGAATCAACTCTGACTTCTGAGGCACTTGTAATTTACATCCCCAAGTCAAGGACGAGAAGTCACTATTTTAGTCCATCTGACAGGTGTAAGAGTTGAACCCACCACCTTGGCATCAGCACACCGGAAGTTTAAGGGTGTGTACTCTTATTCATTTGGCCACATTAACCTCCCCTTTCTAGACGGCAAGCACTCACCAATGTCGTTGATCTCAATGCTACAGAGTTGTCTGCTCTTGGGTGCAAAATGCCTTCATACTAAGATGCAGAACCTCTGTAGCTGTTCCACAGTTAGTAGATGCCGGAGCCGCTTTTACTTGACAGATAAATATACAGAGGACTTAAGAGAGCGGATGAGTCGTTTCATAAAGTTGACAAAAATAGATGCATGGGAGTGCATGCTGGAGACTGATAGCTACACATTTGGCATTGGTAAACTTCTATGAAATGTCAGTAAGATCATCTTGATTGTTGTTTTCTTTGAATTTATTTGTACTGACATCTGACAGAGAAGGTGGTGAAGAAGAAAATAATGATGATATTGTGGATGATACACTATTTTAATGGAAAAATAACATTTTGCGTTTCAACCCTAATGCAGTAATGTTTATGACCTTGTTTCTTTTAATCATCTATTAGTATTATGGTGGAAAGTAATAATTTACCAGTGGATAAGGACGTAAGTTTCCAGTGAACCGAAAACCTGGCCATGGGTTGTACTGTGTTCCGTCATTACTTGAACTCCCCTCTGACAACAGTAATGCAGGTTAAATATTAAAATAGTAGAAACACTTTCAAAACCAGTACATAATAACAATAATTATTACTTTAAAATAAACACACAAGATGCACAATAAAATTAAGCAACATTAAAATTGATTTACAGATATACAATGATTGCATCAAAACGACATAATAAAGCATCTCACAAACAGGTTGTTCTCCACGGTTTAGTTTTGACAGGAGCCATGTTAGACATATGAGAGAGAGAGAGAGAGAGAGAGAGAGAGAGAGAGAGAGAGAGAGAGAGAGAGAGAGAGAGAGAGAGAGAGAGAGAGAGAGAGAGAGAGAGAGAGAGAGAGAGAGAGAGAGATGTATGAGTAAATGTTTGTTAGTGTGTTTATGATTTGAGTGGGTATATGTAAATGTGAGAGAGTCTGTATTTGTGAGTTGAGTTGGTGTATAATTGTGCGAGTTTGTGTAACTGACATATATATGTATGAATGTGTGTATGTGTTAATACACGTGTGTCTACGTGCCTGCCTGCCTGCCTGATAACATGGTAATATGCACTGTTTATGTTTACAGCATTCATTTGACAATGTTTCTATGTGAGTGTAACATGCACAATAGATAATGTATGTATGAAAGATGAGTGGTTGGAAGAGCCAAGTATAAGACAGGCCCGCATGCCCAATCTATGACTTAAATTTGTTTGTTGGTTTGAATATGCCTCTCCACAGATGTAAAGTTGCAGCTCTAGTCTTACAAACCCTGTTTCAGAGTATGGACAGGGCAAGGACAGCACTGCAACACAGTTCCCTAACAGCGATGCTACTTTAATACCAACCACCTGAGCGATTCTCCAATAACTTAAGAAGATTGCCAGGTTCTGTGCTGAAAATGTTTTGAATGCATTCTCAATAACATTCATCCTGACTGTTGATGATGACATCGAGCACAGAGCACGCACTCTGGAGCTCCAGCAAATGATTTTTATGTATTGTTTTTACATAAGGACATTTATTTTGTGTGTCTTGTGCTTATTATCTTCAATAAGACAACCATACGAATGGAAGTCAATAAGAAAGTCACAAATGGTTGTAAAAAAACATAACTAACTATGACAACAGCTCAAAACCCGTTTATTTTTATACATACATTGTCCCTTTATTTCTCAACATAATTTCCACCAACATTGATGCACTTATCCAAAATAAAGTTGAATTGAATTGAATTGAACTGAATTATCCCATCGTTGTATCAGTCCTCCCAAACCGGCTGCATAGAACTACATGCTTTGTTTTCTAAACCATGTTTTCACTTCACATTCAACTTCAGCGTCATTTGCGAAATGTCTCCCGCCAAGGTGGGTTTTCAGTGGACCAAAAAGGTGGAAATCGCTAGGGGCTGTAAGGTGGATGTTCCAGAACTTCCCACCTTGGTTAATGTTCTCCTGAGTTAATCGAGCCGTATGTGGTCTGGCATTGTCATGAAGAAGCAACACTCCTCTAGTCAGCAGTCCTGGATTTTTTCTTCACATTGCATTATGAAGCATCGATAGAACTTCACAATATGATTCAGAATTCACATTGTCACCCATCTTCTTGAAATTGATTAAAAGCACTCCTTGACAATCCCAGAAAACTGTCAGCATAACCTTCCCTGCTGATGGCATAACCTTGAATTTTTGGACACAAGGCGAAGAAGGATGTTTCCATTGCATTGAAGCACGCTTTGATTTGGGCTGGTAGTGATGCACCCATGATTTTCCTCAGTAACAATCCTGTTCAGCATGTCTTCTCCTTCATCTTTATATCAACAGAGATAACGCAAGGACAGGCCAAATCAGTTCATTTTGTGTTCCTCCTTCAATTGTCTGGGTACCCACCTTGAGCACACTTTCTTAAATTTCAGTTGATCATGCATTATTCTGTACCATGTGAGCAGCTTATTGCAGATGCTACAGAGACTATCGTTACTCGCCTGTCACCTCTAATCATCTCCTCCACCCGCTGCACGAATGCTTCTGTTGCAATTTCAACAGGACAATCAGATCGAATTTCATCAACAATTTTAGATCATCCTTGAGAAAATTTTTCTACCCAGCTATGCACCGCTTTGCAGGACAACCATTTGTCAGCATAAACAGGAAGCATTTCCTTATGAATGTCCTTTGCAGGCAGTCCTTTTGCCCACAACAGCACGTTGCTCTTTGGTTGTTCACTCCGTAAGTACAGTCGTCATTTTGTTTATGCACTGTGCATGAGACACCTAGCGCCACCTGATGAACGAGAATATAAAGTTCGATGTTGCTGTCACCTAATGACACCTGTAGAAAACACCACCTACATTTACCTGCCATCCCACAGAACTGTGTGACTTACTTATTGACTCACCCTCGTAAAATGTCCTTAATTTTCACAAGTGAATAACAATAAAATAAAGATTTCTTAACGTATGCATAAGTAGAATGTAAATTAGAACAAACAAAATACTAACTTGCTAGTTTGTGAAGCTTTTTATGCTCACCCCAAGATCCCTTAAAACAATCCTTTAGATAGAAAATAAAAATCGATTAGCGATTATTACATTCATTTCAGTATCTGCACATGATTATAAAACTAGGATTGAAGGAGACACTGAATGAGACCAAGGGCAAACAATTAAGGTATAGTGATCATATTAAGAGACATTATTCCTTGATAAAAGGAAGAGTGAAGGTTTTCTGGTTGTAAGAATCAACATCACAGGACTCTGGACAAATTTAAAGAAGCTCAGTCTCCTTCAGCATGTTATATTATCTTATCAAGCTCTGACGATCAACGCAACACTACACACTGGGCATTCACATGCATGCTCAATCCTTCGATGCAGTAGCCATCTCAAAGTACCTCTACGTGCTGTTCTCATGTGAAGCTTGTAATATATCTCCTCTCTTGACTTTGATGATGGCATGAATGTGCTTGACAAGGCTGTTCTTCCTGGTCGGGCTAGCATCAGACTCATTGGTTATCAGCCAGCTGAGCCTGTACTGCATTGAATATTTCAGCCTTGCCCATGCTTCTTCCTGATTGTTCTGGTGCATTATATTCTGGTCTGAGCATTTATCACCCTTTACTTCGGCATGTCTGGGTGCACATATCCAAGTAAGGCTTCGTCTCTTTCCGCAGGGCGGCCTGCTGAAAGCGTCGCACAAAGCACAAACTCCGTAGCTCCAGCAACAACCCCCAGGAGTCTTCGAGAAAAATGCACTTGTGAACCGAAAGACGTAGCCAGGAATTGAATTAGAACAACACTTTGCATGTCTCGTTTATTTCAATATTATCAAGAGCCTTTCTGTGCCCAAAGAATTTAGTATAAAGCACTGATTTTGGACTTAAATTTGTTTCCTCCAAATTCATTGTCTATATCTTTCATCTTGACCGATTGGGTTGCTGAAAGATGTTGGCTCTCCATCTTTATGTTGTCATAAATCATATTTTAACTGATTCAGTGCAGATGGATAAGGATGATAAATTGTCATACTAGGGCCACCATGTTATTTGTTTTGTTTCATATCTTCCAGTTTCAATGCTCAGTGAACAGAACTTTACATTATACTACTTATTCATTTGATTTTGTACCAGGTTTGGCCCAAACTTATTGTTTGTTTGGCACTGAATTAGTTACTGTTACAATTCTTTATATCTTATAGATTGTGACTTTACGTAACTGTTTCAGGTAGGAGTTGATATGCAGTTGGGCTTAGAGTCACAATGAGTGTTTATAACATGGGTTAGAAAATGGTGCAGAACTGACTTTATAAATGGGGTCCCCAAGGTGATATAGTCAAGCCATCTATCTCGTGGTAATGGGTTCATTTTCAGTCGGCATCTGTCAGGCTACCAGTATAATTTTTTTTTAGATTCCTGGGATCATTACTTGAGCTTTGAATTTCACGCTTTGTGTGATGTTCTCAGCAGGTAGCTTGCCATTCTGTGGAGAAAGACCAAGCAAGAAGGGGTAACACAAGGTGCAAGGAAAGGCAATCCTCATGCCTTTAACCAGACTCATAAAAATCTGGCAAATTGGTGTGCAGGGGAACCAGTGGGTAAAACAGTCTACAGACTGAGCTTGGGATTTATTCTCAGAGTGGCATTCCATGGGGGTATGTTATGTTAATCACACTGATGGAAAGTGGCGAAATTCATATGCCAGATTGGGCCAGCTGAGAAAAATAACTTTAACATGTCATCTATTTCAAAGACTAATTTGCTTGCTCTATACCCCTGTCTCAAATATATGGCTAGATCACTGTACAATCTATACAATATTCAGCTTCTCAATTAATTGATTCAGTGCCAAATAAAACGTAGATTCGGGCCAAACATGTTACACAATTAAATGAATTCTAATGTAAATTTCCATTCACTGAGCATTTAAATTGTGGAAGATACCATGAAACAAAACAAATAACATGATGATTTGTGTGGCGATATATTATCCCTCGGCACTGAATCAGTTAACATGCAATGGCTATGATTAACAGTCATGACCATGTGACGTGATGATGACATACAAGTTAGTTGCATGCCCTTTATTTTACAGGATGTTGCAATCAACCCCAGCATTGATTGACTGTTTGTTGTTATTTAGCAGGCAATTTCTACGTTCAGCAGTTTACCACTGCTTTTTGAGCTGCTGACTCTCATGCAGTCAAAATCAATGCAAAGCTATTGGCTCCCAAATTGTCAGCAGCTGATTTCAAACCCCCAACCTGGTATTTCAGGAAACTGTGAAACTGCATTACCTAACCCCAAAAATCACACATAATTACAAGGGTCTGGTCCTTTCTGTGACCTCCGGATAATTATCTTGACCTCGTAGATTGACTATTTGTCCTGTGCACATGTCTAATGATATATGTTATAATTGTTATATTAATAGTGGCTTTATATTACAATATATTTAAGCTTGCTTATTCACTTATCATTTGACAAAGTACAACGAACGAACGAACAGACTTTATTTTCAAAGGGTAACAAATTGGGCACTGCAGGCCCGTCTTACATTCGGCCCTTCCAATCACTCATCTTTCTTTCATCAACAGTGCATAGGAAAAAAAAACATTGTCACATTACAAAGCAAATCAAGAAAGTCCTTGAAGTGATTCCTGGTGGTTTAGTATACTTTCTTCCTTCTGGTGTCTTCTAATTCACTGGACTAACTCTAACCCATTTCACTGGTACTTTTAGTGGCACTACTTTACAAACCTAAACAGTCTGATAATAATAATCCTCCCTGCCCAGCACACAAAATACACATGTTCTTATGATCTCAAAACATTCATTTGACGGAAGGATTAGGAAGGTACACAGCACATGGAACTATTCTCATCAGTTATTGAGCCAAATTTAATAATAAAATTATAAGAATGTCTTTCACCTGGGAGCAGAAAAAGGAGCCGGGTATTCCTAGTTTGATGCAAGTAGGGCACTGAAGCTTGGCGGCCCCACCGCATCCCGGGGTCTCGCAGACTCGAGCAGCAACAACCACCGACATTTTTCATTCACCGACTGTCCTTCCAAGCTTACCTCCCCTAACAAATGGAGCACTCATTAATTTTACTAGTTGACACAATATAAAGCATGGAAAAAGAACTTTTATTTAATTTATTATGTTTAAAGGAAATATTACGATAAATAAAAGCTAGTTTTTTATGTTTTATGAAAAAATATAAATTAAAATTCATTATTAGTAAGAAACAACACATATGGATGGATCCTTGTTTCTTGACGCTTCCGGCACCAATATGGCTGCATACACAAACGCCAAGAAATCGATTTTGAAAAACGCAACAGAACAGCGTATTAAAAGACCTGCAAATAGTGACGAAGGCGTTATTGGTAAATTATAATGAAGTATTTGATATTGCACTTTAAACTTATAATTATATGAAGAGGCTGTGGTACATTAACTCAAGTCAAACCGGTATCCATTTTTATTTAACGAAGTGTCTATTCGCAACCAAGTTGCGAATAAACGAAGTCTCTATTCGCAACCAAAGGCTAGTCACGTGACATACTTGACGTCATCGGTTCATGTGTTTGACTATATTATACATTTGTGTTAAGCTTTCGTCGTGGCCCCAGTAGCATAGCTATAACTTATAAGTATCTCCAACCATGGTTCGATTCCTCGCCAGCGAAATTTTTTCTTTTCATTTTTCAGAAATTAAGTGAAAGCGACAAGATAACTATGTACAAAGACAGTTATTCGGCATTTTGACAAAATTAGCTAACTTACTGGTAACTGATAGTAATTAATAATTATTTATCCGGTAAATCGGTAGGAAACTGGAGGACAGGCGCTAGTCACAGGTGCTGGAGCTTCAATTAACCTTCTCCACGACGCCTAACGGCATAAGTGGAAGGCAACAACAACACCAACTTCTGGAATAAATGCCGTGGTTGATTGTGATGTCCTGTAAAAGACATCCAACTAACTATACCTTCTGAAACCCCAGGAAGGTTAACCCGGTGAACAAATGCCCGCAGAAGTCGGTTGTGTCGGCCTAACGGCGCAAGAACGCAGCTCTGCTGTAAACAGGCACAACGCAATCACGTCCGGAAAAGAACTCCGGATGAACGCAGAAGAAGATACCTTCTGAAACAAACATGAATAGTCGCCGGGTCTGTAGTGAAGTGGTTATGAATGAATTTCGTAATCCTGCATACCGCGTTCGAAACCTAAGCATACCGCCTTGCGTTGGTTTTCATACAGAGGTAGGAGTGCCGGTAGTTCAGAAAGAAATGGCAAACTACTGAACATAAACATGCC
Source organism: Cepaea nemoralis (assembly GCA_014155875.1). NCBI lineage: Eukaryota > Metazoa > Mollusca > Gastropoda > Stylommatophora > Helicidae > Cepaea > Cepaea nemoralis. The sequence continues at coordinate 163,577 of JACEFZ010023837.1, forward strand.
CGGAAATTTAAAAACAAACACATTCTGTTGATTTGCCAATCCAAGCCATACATCACAGTGTCAGGATTAATTCACGGAAATAACCAGATATATCATGAGAGATTTCTGAATTCATATCTGAATTTGTTGTTGTTTGTTCGTTCGCTTTGAACGCAAGCATAGCCAATATACGTTCTACTACTAATAGCTGCCACTACTGGAGAGTGCACATGGACTTATATTTGCATGTGATATTATTTTTCCTATTACCATTGTCCCTCACCATCAGGTAAACCCACTCAGACTTCAGGCAGGGGCAGACTTGGGCATTCCCCGCACATGGCTACTTAATTGTATAAGCTTCTACATTGGTTTGTTAGATGTGTACTCACTCCATATTGTTTAAGGATTTCTCACAGCTTGTTTGTATCTACTCTTGGTTGTGAATAGAGATTTCATTTATTCAGCAACTTGGTTGAGAATAGAAACTTTGTTTATTCGCAACTTGTTTGCGAATAAACTCACCCTTTATTTAATTATATGATTATTTATTTTGAGAAGTTGACTATCCAGTATAAGAATAATAATAACAGTCATGCTGGATACTCAACTTCTCAAGCTTTGGTCATATTTCTGGAATCTGTTCTTGAAAAATTCTACTGAATGGTATCGCAATGAACCCTGTATGTCCATTTTTTTTATAGTTAGTTAGTCGACAGATCATCCTCGTTGCACATCGAACCATTCAGTCCATAAGTGCTCGGATCCCCTCCTCAGCAAATCCCGCAGCGTGTAGCGGCTAACGATGCCAGTTCTGTGTTGGTTTATCAATCTTCTTTGGCTTCCTGCGTAGTGTTCTTGTTTGGCCACCCCTCTTTTAATTTTCTGCTCCCGCAGTCTGGCCATTGTTGTAGATTCACAGTCATCACTTGGTTCTCGCAAAAATCTCATTTCTTGTAGAGCATTCAGAATGTCAGCCTGGTCCATGGCGCATCCGCCCTCCACAGTAGCCTCACCTGCGAGCTTGTCAGCCCGCTCATTTCCTTGTACTCCCGCATGACCTGGCACGAAGATGAAACTAATCTTTGCCAGCCGAGACCGCTTCAGAGGCAGCAACCATTCTCTTCGGATCGACCCCTCCTCTATCCTCTTGATCATGTTCATTGAGTCGCTAAGGAAACAAGCCCTAGTGAATGTCTGTGTCTCGAGCCATGTTATTGCTTTACTTACTGCCATGACTTCCATGGTCAGGCTACTTGTGGTTTCAGTGAAAGCACCAGAGTCCTCCTTCACAATTCTCCCTCCGGCCCGAGCTGTAAAGGCCCATGAGCTTCTCACATGTCGGACGACCGACCCATCTGTGTAGATGACCCGCGTCACCGTCTAGCGAATTCTCGAAAATCAACGCTTGTACTTCAGCCTCAACAGCAGCCGGATTTTCTTGTCTGCATTTTCTATCTAGTTGGATGCAAACTGAAAAGGATGTGCAGAAGTCTGTTGGCACTTGCACCCACTCCTCGCCAGGTTCTAAGTCCTCAAGTGAACACACCTGTTGAAGAATGTCTTCGGCTTGACCCATCCACGACCGTCCTCTTTTTAACCTGCTGCCCTTCACCTTCCTAATTTCACTATGCAGTGGATGTTGTGTGTTTGCGTTAATTCTGAGGTAGGCGCGTGCCCCATTTTTTTTATAAGTGGAGATATTAATATTTCCTTCTACTTCTGCCTTCGTCCGGAATGTTGTTTTAGATGTCACTGCGTTGTGCATGTTTACAGCAGAGCTGTGGAGTCTCCATGGTGAAGTGGTCAAGCCGTTTGACTCGGGCTCCGAAGGTTGTGGGTTCGATTCTGGGCCGCGTCCTTCGGTTCACAAGTGAAATTTTTCTGAGACTCCTGTGGGTCGTCTCTAGAGCTACGGGGTTCGTGCTTTGTGCGACGCTTTCCGTGCAGCAGAAAGAGACTGAGCCATATGGGATAAAACCTGCTGCAATGAAGTCGACCCTGCAGAGCTGCGATATTTGCACTTTTCAGCTGACACTTCCGACTTCTTCATGCATTTATTAACAGGTTACCTTCCCAGTGTTGTTTGTCCATAAAGAATGATGATGACCATTTATTTCATCCAGTGGGGTTGAAAGTATGGAGCCGTGAGTTCTAAGATGGCTGATAAGGCCTATTTTGGCTCGAAATGTTCTTTGACAATATGGGCAAATAATGCTTGATGTTCCAGGAGGAGGATCTCCTGCGGTGGTTTTTCTGTCCAGCCTTTTCTTCACAGCTCTTGCAGTCCTTGTTGCTTCACAAGTGACTGCACCCTTGCATAATGATGTACGCTGCAAATTTTGGTCTTTGGTAGCAGTTTTGAGTCTCTCATTCAGGACAATGATATGGATTCACTGGCATCAAAGTCCTCCATTCTCGACATCACTCTAAGGGCATTAATAACATCAGCCTGATCCATGGGCTGGCCATTAGCCAGAGTTAGCAAGTTTATCATCTCGTTCATTTCCCTCAACTCCCGTAAGTCCTGGAATGAAGATAAAGGAGATTATGGACAATAGACCTCCGCAGCGATTTTCTACTGTCTACATACACAACCAAGGGAGTCTCTGTGGCAAAGTGGTCAAGCCGTTTGACTCGTGCTCTGAAGGTTGTGGGTTCGATTCCGGGCCGCGTCCTTCGGTTTACGAATTAAATGTTTCGGAGACTCCTGTGGGTCGTCGCTAAAAGCTACGGAGTTCGTGCTTTGTGCGACGCTTTCCGTGCTGCGGAAAGAGACCGAGCCATATGGGATAAAACCCAGTGCAATGAAGTCGACCCTGTCGACTTTTAAGCGACATACACAACCCATCTCAACCTTTCGGATCATGCTCATTGAGTCATTTAGTACACAAACGTTGGTATAATTCTGTGATTCCAGCCATATGAAGGCCAGTGTTGCTGCCATCACCTCTATTGACATGCTGCTCGTGATCATAGAGTGGACCCACTGGCTTCTTGAATGGTTAGGACCGCTGAACGTGCTGTGAATACCCACACACTTCTCTGCTGCTACAGATCCATCTGTATATATAGATAAGCACATCAAATTCATCTGAATGCACACTGATGAGCACGCTGACCTCTGGATTGACAGCAGCAGAATTGTTATCTCTGCACCTTCTGTCAAGCGTGACAATGTACGTAGGAGAAGGTGCAGTTAAGAATCTTGATATTGGTAAGACTGCAGACCTGCCTGACATCTTCTGCCAGACCCATTCATTATTTGCCTCTCTTTAGCCTATCACCTTTTTCTCTTATTATGGCTTGATGCAGAGGGTGCTGCTCATCTGCACTTATTTTCAAATCTGCACAAGCCTTCCAGATCTTGATCCAGTGGGTCATAGTCGGAAAGTCAAGGAGGTATCTCATTGCTGAACAGCAAGTTTGTCTCATAAAGCCCAAAATAATGCGCATGGCTTCATATTGTATCTTTTCAAGTCTTCCAATCTGTGTAAGGCTGACAGTGAGTACGACCTGGGCATACTCAATGGGTGAAAGTACCAGTCCTTGGAACAGAAGTATTAAGTCTTTGCTCGATATTGACAGTTGCCATAACTCTATTTTCTGACAGACGTTTTTGAGCTTTTATTATAACATAATCGACATGTTCTCTGAAGGACAGACTATAATCAAACCATAATTTTCTCACCCATTCTCACTGCTGGAAGGTCTTTTTTAAAAATATAATTGTTTAAGGAGAACCATGCCTTAAGGGCACTGGAACCAACACACCATGAGGAAATTCAATCTAGCTTGCCCTTTATGGTACAGGTAATAGCCTATATTTACCCTGTAGATACACCAGAATGCCATCCACAAATAATGGGTCCTTCCCCTACCACCCAGTTGTTGTTCAGTAATAATAAACACATTGAATAATGCTGGTGTCAGTGGTGAACTCTGTGGCAATCTTGGACATATTGTTATCAGCTCAGAAGACCAACTCCTATATCTTAGAACCACGTTTGTTTTGGAGCAGGGCTGGATCTATCCATTGTATAAGGTAAGGATATACTTCCAGTCTGGGGAGGATTTGTATCGAGTACTCGAAGTATAGCAGGCACTGTGGCAAAGGGGTTATGAATTAATTTGTAATCCTGAATACTGCATTTGAAACACAGCCGTGGGCGATTTGGAAGCAGACAGCCGTGAGTTGGTTCCAATATAAAGGTATGAGTGCCAGTCATTCAGAAAGCAGTGGCAAATTACAGAACGTAAACTTGACAACAAATCACAAACAGCCCAAAAAATGCTGGGGTTGACTGCCACATCCTGTAAAGGATATTCAACTAACTAACTCAAAAGATACTTTATTGTATGCATCCTCTAAGTCTATTGTGGCCGCACATGTCTCTTCTTGGACCAGAAACCCTTCATAAACATCATGGGCAAAGACATTGAGCCACGACTCTTTCTGTATCCTCCAAGCAGCCGAGTTGTTGCAAGTCACAAGCAAGTCTGTGTGCTACAGTTTTCTCCAGTGGCTTTCCTGCAGTGTTCTGCATTGTTATGATTCTGTAGACGCTGATCTTGGAATGGTCTTTGTTCAATTCTGGCAGCAGTAATAAGTAGCTGTGTAGACATTCCTCTTTGATCTGTCCACTTTGGATACTGGCGTTGAATTCTCTTGCCAGTCATCATCTCACATCATCAGTAGGTCACCATATCAGATGCCATCCAGACCTGGAGCAGTGCTGGGTGATTTCTTGAGCATGCATATATTTTCTCAGCTTTGATTCTTGAGTCTTCACCCGTCCCACCACACTCGCACAACTAAGAGTGTGTCATTGTGGTCCTCCATCTTGCAGGCACATCTTTCTGGTCAGTCTGCTCCATGTAGCGTGCAAGAAGGGCCTTTATCCGCGTCCATTTTTTTTTTTTCAGTGTGATATCTGTGCTTTAGTTTAGTTAGTTTAGTTTAGTCAATGGATCAACATCACGGCACATGGGTGCAACCCATAAGTGCTCCATTTTCCTCCTAACTCAAATCTGAGTCTGGAGAAACTCAGCTCAGTGCACGAACTCCGTAGCACCGGCGAGGATCCTGAAAATACTTTGGGTAGATTTTTAACTCGAAATTTTGCCCAGGCAGCGCCGTTAGGCTACTCTTTTTCGATTTCCAACTGCCAAGGAATTTTTTACGTGCGCATCAATACACACAGGCGTCCGATCTCACTACCCAGATAGCAGGGGAAATTTATTACTAGAAAGAAGTCCACGTGAAAAAATCCCAGCATCACCGGGGCTTGAACCCGGGACCTCCAGCACTCGAGGCGGACACCATACCTCGAGACCACGCATCTTCCCTCGTCACTTTTTTTAAATCTGTGCTTTGTAAGTCTGAAATCCCCTGCTTTGTGCGGCACCATTCATGCTCTTATGAAGGTACCAGAATGGCCTGAGAGACCTCTTGAAGCACACCTTCTTGTAGAATTTGTTACATTTCTTGACATTAGTCTGTTTGGCGCATGATTTTAATAAAGGCGCCATCCTATGGACATCATTCTTCAGAATTGTCAGCTTGTGAGAATCGGCAGCGGTTTGCGCCACGCTGGTAACTTACGGGGGTATGTGAGCCGGTCGTACAGAAAGCAGTGGCAAACTACTGAACGTAAAACTTGTCTAGTACATCAACAGCAGTTGAAAAATGCTGGTGTTGACAGAAACATCCTGTAAGGGATATGTAACATTAAAAAAAAAAAAAAAAAATACCATGCTTTGACACTCAGCCTCTTTTCCAGCCATGCCTTCTTGACCTTTCAGTTCCACCATGATGGTTGCAACCATCTTTCTTTTCTCCTGCAGTAGGAGTTTAGTTTTCTTCATCTAATCTTGCAAGTGGCGTCCTGCCTCGTGTTGTCATACAGTAAGGCATTTATCTTATTTTCTTGAATTCTGGCCCTGTTTTTCTCAATCAAGATGACAGAAGGGTAGTGATATCCCAGTGTGCACCACTGGCAACTGGATGCAATGGTGGACAACACCAGGGCCAAGTCAATAACACTGGCAGAATCACCTGGTAGGGTGGCTATTCTAGTGGCCTTCCCATCATTCAGACAAACTAGGGTAGCAGAAACCAAGGCATCCTCTAGATCTTCCCCCTGGTTGTTGGTGATGTCTTTACCCCCCTGGCTGCTGCTGACGTTGAAGTCCCCACGGTAGATAATGTTCCTTTCCTCTGTCGCAAGCAGGCTCCATCACTGCGGCACATCGACCTTCCCGTTACAAGCATAAACATTCACAATGACCAGCGGCACTGAAGTCATGCACTTGCAGGACATCAGTCTTCCACTCTGACATATCAGCCTCAGACTCCGATATGTTATCCCGGACAAGAATGACCTGCTCGAAGTGCCGCAAACCTGTGACAATCATTGTCCCATTGCCGAGATGTGTTTCTTGTAGAGCCACACTGTCATTCCAAATAAAGAGGTTTTCAAGAATGGGTCAGTGTTAATTAAATGAGGCACAATTCTAGTAAAGTACTCAAACTTTTCTAATGCTTTAAGGCTGCCAATTAATTAGCATTAATTAAAAACCTTATGCAAAAATAATTATAGGCTAACAAACCTGTCAAACTGTATTTTATAATATGAACTGGCGAATGAACCTAAAGGTCACATACCTGTTTCAGTACCATGTGTCATGACCTTAATTAAAAGTTTTACATGGCCGTCATTCAAAATCGGATGCCTACGAATCTGTGAAATATTTGTTGCGACAGTAACACAGGTAAGATTCGAGGGGGACAGAGCAGCTGACAATTCACTCATGTTGCCTAGTATGGGATGTAGAGGAAATGAAGACCTTGTGTCTTTGTGATCACACACAAAACAGCCGCACACACACACACACAGTCTCTATCTCTCTAACTGTCTCTGTCTCTCTCTGTCTCTCTCTCTCTCTCTCTCTCTGTATTAACATCTCTCTCTCTCTCTCACACTCTCTCTCTCTCTGTATTAACATCTCTCTCTCTCTCTCTCTCTCTCTCTCTCTCTCTCTCTCTCTCTCTCTCTCTCTCTCTCTCTCTCTCTCTCTCTCTCTCGATTTTCAGGCCAAGGTCAGTTTGACACCTTGATTGATTGATTGATTTAGGAACCGACATCACAGCATTCGGGACATTCCCATAAGCGCTCCGTCTCCATCCTCAGCAGCCAGCGAAGAGTTCCAACACTAATAGTTCCAGTAAGTTTGACACGTTATGGAGAAGAAACCTTTGATACTAACTTGCAGAGTCGATGGATTAGTTAACTGATTCACTGCCAAACAAAAAGTGGGTCTGGACCAAACAAAAATTGATGGCAGAAAATGGGAAGTAAGAATGCATCATCATAATGATGTAAAAATGGTTTGGAGTGTCTAGTTGGTCATGCATCGAAGTACACTTGTTCCTGCAGCGAGGCGCCGTCGCCATTTGGAGGGACAGGTTCTAATCCTGGTCGGTAACTATAGCTTTCAATTTTTATGTTGTCTAGTGCGTCCTCTAGTCTCTACTTCTTTCCTATCCTTCTGTGAGCACCAATATTACAACGTGTGTTTATTTTTGTAAATATTTTTTAAATGGTAGCAGATATATCGTATTATACATCAAATTAAAGAAGATTGCACAAGGAACATGTCAGTATTGATAGTTTTGGGAGAAGTTAGAAATATAATAATGTTAAATTTTTTAACAATTTAGAATAAAGGGGTGGCAATTATTAAAACTTTCACTTACCAAGGCACTATATCTCTGTCTTTGATGATAATCCAATTAAATTTACTGAATAATGTTAAACACACCACTTTTCTTCACCAATATCACAAGAACTGCTCCTTAACTCCATCAAAACACAATTATAACGTCATATTTTGAAGCACATCATTTTCACACAAAATTGAAAAAGTCATGAAAACATGAGGCAGATTTGTACTCATTAGAATGAGAACCAATATATACACTGTTTTCTGTTTATTTATAATTATTTAAATACTGCTCAGCTTGACGGGGAAAGAAAATCCTAACCTGCACAGTTCGCGGCAACTGCACTAGCCAGGCGACCTTAATTCCTCAGGCTCAAAGACCCCAATGCCATACACCGCAAGGTACTATATTGGCAGTAAATGACAGTTTTTGACAGTTTAAATGACAGTGACTGCTCAGCTTATTTGTGATAGGCAAAGCAAACCTAGGGGCACAAGTGTGGCCAATAGAGCAAGCATAATTCGACATGTGTCATATCATAATGATGACGAATTTTCATTGTAAGTTTTTTTTTTTCCCCATATGACCACCTGCTAAATATATTTAACTGAATAACCAAATTAGTGCACTTGCTATCAGTTTGAAAATCTTTCACAAAATCCTTTAAATCAGAATAACTATCATCTAAAATTGTTTAAAACGATAATTTGATGTAAATCTATGAGGTTGGGAACCATTTCTAAAATCCAAAAATTAACAATAAATATTTCTCAAATTTGTGAAACTACACACTTCTTTTCCAACATTTTGGAAAAACAGATCTTCTACAGGCGTAAATATTCATTTACCGGGCATTAAAATTGCGGAAGATAAGGGAAATGAAGCAAATAATTAACCAGTTAATGGGCTCATGTCAGTTTAGAGTTGTTAATTTCAGGTGATAAAGTGGCTCACAGCAGTGCACAATCAGTTAAGATTAATGCAAACACGAATCAGTCACACACACACACAGTCTCTCTCTCTTTCTCTCTCTCTCTCTCTCTCTCTCTCTCTCTCTCTCTCTCTCTCTCTCTCTCTCTCTCTCTCTCTCTCTCTCTCTCTCTCTCAATTTTCCAGACCAAAGTCAGTTTGACACCTTTTGGAGAAGAAACCTTTGATACTAACTTGCCGATGGATTAGTTACGACTGTTGTGAAAACACCAATTTCAGATGCTAAATGTATATTTGTTTGATACCTTATTTCAAATGCTGAAACATCTTTTACTTGGATTACAGTCCACCCAAAAGAACAAAAATTAGACAGAAGCAGATCATGTCCATACCTGGATACCATCAACAGGTGAGTTAATATTTTTGTTTGACATAATGTAATATCCTCTTGAAGTTTTAGCATTGTGTTTTATTTTTCAAATTCTAAGTTTCATTTTGGAAGAGGATCACTTTCCTGGCACATAGTTGAATCGTATTTTGTGAGTCCGTTACAATCACAGACCAAACTTATAGAGCATCTGTTGGGTTTTGTTCCCCCAGGACATGATGGTGTGGTTGTAAACGAGCAGGCAGACACATTGGCTAGGCCCGCACCACTTGGTGGGGTATTGGTGCATAAGGCAGACGTGGACGGAATCCTGTGTATAGTGCAGAAGAACAGATAGATCATCTCTGCTTGGAGAGAATGGTGCTGCCAAGAAGGACCAGAGTATCTAGCAGGCACTCAGGACTCTGAGGAAAGGACCAGAGTATCTAGCAGGCACTCAGGACTCTGAGGAGGAAAGGCCAGACGAACACATCAGGCTGCTACTGTACCATTAGTATTGGGACTCTGCTGGCTGTTGAAGATGAGGATTTAGCACGTATGGGAATGTCCTAATTTCAGTGATGTCGGTTCTTGACTCAACTCAACTCAACTTTTATTGCTCGTATATATCGCCATAAGTCTTCTGCCATATATTACACAAGTATAATCCCAGTGCAACGCACAAACTCTGTAACACCGGCCACGGTCAAAATATGTGTAAACCAGAATCACATTCTCTGTATATTCTTTTGTTGGTGGGCTTTCTGATTTTAATATTTGGCCTCAGCAGCGGCCTATGCGGCTTGCTTTTTTTATTTTTAACTGCTGAGGTAAGTTCCTGCCACATGTACAACGGGCATGCAGGCTTTCAGTTTTTCATCATTGTCTCAAAAGACTAGATTTCTAATCCACTGCCCAATGGTCAAGAAAGTTTTTTATCCTTTTCCTATTTGGTCCTTACCATCTGCACCATGAATTGAACTGGGTCTGCACAAATTATAGGTATATGTCGGACCTTAAAGCCACTCCGTCACCCTCAGAATGTAAATACATGCTTTAAACATTTAGATCACCATTTTTTTTTCCATATAAGCGTTAAAATAATGGAAAGTATGTGCTACAGATTTTAAATAAGTAATTGTCATCCTCTTGCTTGCTCTAAAGGTTTTTGCAACATTTGTCCCAGAAAAAACATCTCTGCCACCACCAGGCTCTGCCTGACGAACAAATTAGCAAGATTGATTATTTGGTTGTTTCGGGATTTGAAATTTAAATATTGAGCACAACCCACTACTGGCAACGCCGATCGCACCCCGGCACGAACCTGACGAGCTCAAACGAGAGTGAAACTCGAGTATAGTGCTTCCATATTGACGTGGATATGCCTTAGGTTCGTGCCGGGGTGCGATCGGTGTTGCCAGTAGTGGGTTGTGCTCAATATTTAAATTAGCAAGAGACTGAGGGCAGCAAAGATGTGCTTCCTAAGATGAATGTTGTAAATTCCTTGGACTACCAGAGTACCTAACATTGATAGCCTGAAGAGGCTAATGAAAGTATAATATTATGGATATAATAAAGAGACAAACAGCATTCTTTAGTTACATAAAGAGAAGAGAGGCATTAGAAAACATTGTGACAACTGGAAAGATCAGCGTGAGGAGAGAGGCGGTGATAAATGGTGCTGGATGGACTGAAACGGTGGCATGGCGGCATATCATCAACAGAGTTGATCTGAATCACCAGGGGCCGAGATCTGTGAGGAGCATGTATGCTTGCACCAGTTGTCATGGCACTTGATGATGACGCTTTTAAATGGTCTAAAGAGTTCCCCAGCAGTTTATATTGATAAAACTGCTATATTGCTAAGCTCCTGTCCATGCACTGTGCTGAGATTCTCTTTGGATAGCAGACAATTTTCTGGGGAGAAAGGGCAATGAGGAAGGGAACTAGCCCTAAAACCTTATATATCAAACCCTAGAGATATGAAGGCCTAGCACTTCACACCCAAAAAGCAGTAATTGCTATGGGACACTGCCTTTTATAATAGTATTTCAAAAATGTACTGTGTATTTAGCAAAATAGCTCCTGTATTTACTTGTTTTCTTGACTTATTTAATAATATAGCTTTATAACAATGTTAAAGTTGTTTTCATATGTTTTTGCTTGCTAGATCTGTCCTTGATTTTGATTTTGAGAAGCTGTGTTCGGTGTCCCTTTCGCACATCAATGTATATGCTTGCTTGGTGTGCGGCAAGTACTTTCAAGGTATGTGTTTCATTGTATTTTTCTATCTGAGCTGTCATTATGTTATATACGAGGGGGCTTCACATGAAAACCTTAATCCTCCCAGTGACTCTTTGAGTTACCCAAACAGGTGGAAATCACTTGGGGCTAGGTCTGGCGAATATGGGGGATGTAGTACACACTGAAAGTGGAGGTTTTTCATGGTTTCAAAAGTTGCACGGAAATATAGGGGCCGCGCATTGTCATGTTGCAAAAAGGACACCTTTACTCAGAAGTCCATACCATTTGGATTTGATTGCGGGTTGAAACTTCCTACTCCATTCATACACTTGCTGGACTGACAAGCATGCATCACCATACTGGACCTTTATTCACCAATGAATTTCTATAGGTTTCGCCCCTTCACTGATCACACAACGGATAACAGTGCTCCTCTTTGTTGCATGTGAAAAGTGGGGCAGCCATCTTTCAACTGTCCTTATGATGTCACCGTGATGTCAGGGGCTTGACACTCTTGACATCCTTAACAACAGTATTGACATCCTTAACAACAATATTGACAGGTTACAAGACAGTGACACAGTTGTTGTAATTTCTATCACACTTTTAAGATTTTCATTTGAAGCCCCCTCATAGAACCTGTTTTGCTGTATGACAGCGGGTCATGGAACTTAATGAAAAAAATTAGGAAAAGCTTGAAAGCAACAGAGTTGTGGTTCCTGAGATAATGTTGTGAATACCTTGGACTGCCAGGGTAAGTTTGCCTTAGAAGAGGTTATGAAACTAGAATAGTATATACAACTATAGAAAAGAGACAAACAGCATGTGATGAGAAGAAGGGCATTGGAGAATATTGTGACAACTGGAAAGACTGCTAGGGAAAGAGGTAAAGACAGGCCAAGAGAAATTATGCTGGATGGACTGTACAGTGGCGTGGAGGAAAATCATCAGTAGAGTTGATCTAAAGCATCAAGTATTGAGATCTGTGGAAAGATATGAAAGCCTAAGCCAGCTGGCAAGGCACAGGTTGTGTGGGTTTTGTTAACAAATACTAAAATAACTTTTGTTTCCTTATTATTTACTGTTGCTTTGTTTCATTAACTATTACCAGGGATAGTAAAATCCAGGCGCCTGAAAATTTTTACCTGGCGTCTGAAATTTCAAATTCAGTTCTAGAAATATTTTTTTAAAACATATTTTGAGTCCCTATTATATGTCTTATCTTTTTTTTTTAATTATGAGTATCGTTTATGTTTTTGTTTTTGATGTGTTTTCTGTTCCTGTTTGTCGTGATATCTTCGACTGGGCCTCCAATAAAGGACATGTAATGGTTCATTTCAAAATATATAGCTTTATCTGAGTTTGATTCTTGTTTTTCTTAGTCTGTGATTTTAAAAAAAATTTTAAAATACTGACTCCTTGGGAAAAGAGGCCGACTCCGGAATCATGCTTCAATTTTTCTACCCCTGGCTATTACTTTGATTTGCTGGTATTGACTGTTGCTTAATTTCATTGTTATGTCTTTATTTATTCACAGGTCGAGGAAATAACACTCATGCCTATACACACAGTGTATTTGAGGGGCACCATGTGTTTCTTAATCTGGCCACACAGAAATTCTACTGCCTCCCTGATAATTATCAGATTATTGATTCCTCTCTTGATGATATCATTGTAAGTTATAACTATTAAATCATTAATATCTCTCTTGAAGTTATTATCAATCATTGATTCTTCTCTTGTTATTATCATTGTTAGTTATATTAGAACTATCAGATAATTAATACCTCTCGAGAAGTTATCAATCATTGATGTTTCTCTTGTTATTATCATTGTTGGTTATATGATAACTATGAGAACATTGATTCTTCTCTTAATAATATTGTATATTATATAATAGCTATTAAAATATTGACTTCTGAATTTGTATGGATATATACCTAGAAGCAAGCTGAAATTTGTATTTATAGCTACACCCAAGAGACTAGGAGCAGTTGAACGGATGAATTTCATACATTCAGTCTCATAAACCATATCACCAGACTCTTGCTCAGAATTATAATGAGAAAAACAAGAAAGAAAATAAGGATGGAAAATAGTTAAGAACGGTTTGGATTTGTGGAAGGGAACGGAACAAATAATGCAGTATACACATTATGAGCATAGTAGAGGCACGGAAAAACCTTTACTTCTGTTTTATAGATTACGTTGATTAGATTTGATAAAGTGAAACATAATGAAATGATCAGGATATAAAGTGGGAAATTATTTGCATATTGATCATTTAAATTATTAGCTGGCGCTGTGGCTAAGGTGTTGCGGGCACATTTGTAATCCTGCATACCGTGTTCAAAACACAGCTGCGGACGATTTGGAAGCAGACTGACTTGCACTGATTTTCATGCAATGGTTTGGGTGCCAGTCGTTCAGAAAGCAATGGCAAACTACTGAATGTAACCTTATCGGGAAATTACAAACAACCAAAAATTGCTGTTAAGGATATGCAACTAACTGGCAGACGTGACGTGAACTTATCATTTAAGTATATATTGTTATCATTAATGTTCACATATTACATGCGTTATTATTTGTGAACTTAGCTTGTGATGACATTGATTGTTTTGGTATGAATTGTCCACATATTAGTTACTGACTATTGTTTTTTTTTTCTCATTTCCATCCTATTTACGGGACATGGCTGTCAACACCAGCATTTTACTGCCGTTGTTGTCTTGGCAAGTTTACGTTCAGTAATTTGCCATTGCTGTCTGAACAACCGGCTCCCATACCAACACGTTATAACACAACGCAACAGTCTGCTGCCAACACACAGCTGTGTTTAGAACACAGGTAAGCTTGCTTATGAATCGCGTCTGCAAGCCCTTAGCCACAGAGACCGGTTACTGACTATTCATTTATTCTTTCATTCATTCATTCATTCAGTAGCATGTCCTTTGCAGAACCTCGCTCCCATAACAACCTTCCGGAAAACCTCCCGATCATAAGCAAGATGTTCCGCGTTCGATACACCCATCTGGAGATCATCCGCCACATCCTGCACCCATCTTCTCTTTGGCCTTCCTTTTCCTCTCCCAGGCATATACCCCTCCATTATTGTTCTCTCCAAACTTTCGTGACATTTCAAGTGACCAAAATATTTCAATTTTGTTTGTTTTATCATCTTTAATAGTCAACCTTCTTCTGAATTCAGCTCTTGAAGTATGGGTGCATTTGCTCTTTTCTTTACCCAAGATATTCTTAGAACTCATCTATAACATTTATATTCAAAGGCGTTTATGCGCTGTTCAGCTTGTTTAGTAAGTGTCCATGTCTCACAGGCGTATGTTGTAATGGGAAAGATGTATGCTCTTAAAAATCTAATTTTTATAGTTCTGTCTGTCCTACTCCATAATTTATTCAGTTGTTTTAGTCTTTGAAGAGCAATTGATAGTCATTGTTTAATTTCTTTCATTGTGTCACCGTTGTTGGTAATCACGGTGACACAATGAAAGAAATTAAACGACTACTGCTAACCGTAATTCACCACATATTGCTTGTTTTATACACTAATTGTTAACATAATGTTGGTTAATGTACTAGTTATTTGTATGTGAGTTTTCAACATGAATTTGTCATTTGAATTCCAGTCTCTGTATAGAATTGCTTTTTTATCTTTCTGCATTCTAGTATGTACTCAATCCGACATTCACTGATGTCATGATAAGAAAGCTGGACAAGAACTCAAAACTCTCCCGTGCCTATGATGGAACTACTTACTTGCCAGGTAAGAAAACATCAGCTGTTTTGTTTACGTTTATTTAGGTCTCTGTTATGGAACAAGTTTGCAGTTGCTTTCCTTCCCAGTGGTCACCATACTGTTGATGACCATAGCTATTCTCTCTAAAAATAGATCTTCTGCCTACCATCGTAAAATTTGAGACAACAAACAAAATAACAACAAACTGGCCAATAAAATCTAAATTGCAATGAGGAAAAGTGTGTTAAGGTTCTGCTTGGAACCTGTACTTTTGTATGGATGTGAAGCGTGGACAAACAGCAGAAATGCTGAAAAACATCTGATGGCAGTGGAAATTTGCTTTCTGAGGATAGTGCAAAGAATACCAAGGACAGACAGAAAAACCAATGAACAAGTCCTACAAGAAACAATTGAAAACTGTAAATTGATTGGAGAAATTAGAAGTAGAGAGCCAACATTTTTTGGACAAGTTATAAGAAGAAATAAACTAGAGAACTTGGTGACAACTGGCAAGATTGAGGGGGAGAAAAGGGGAAGGCAGAGAAGTAAATATATTGATGGCTTGGTCACGTGGCATGGTCGAGACAAGAACACTGAGCTGATCCACGACTGCCCACGCTTATTGGCATGGCACATGATGATGATGATTATGGGAAATGTGTTTATTTACTTGCATGGTCGCTAACGTACATGTAAAATTTTAAGTTGCTTGACTTGTGTCTGCCAGGGTGTTATTTTTTAATGTTGGGAACGCTTTGGAAGAGAAAATAAATCTAACGGATTGTTTCAATATAAATTTGTATGTCTTGAAACAAATTAGGTGGTATATAGAAGTGGAGGCAATCACAGCAGCAATCCACTGCTGGAAGACAAAACAGCACACGCATGTCTTGATTGTAAGACTCACAAAGTATGATGAGAAAAGTGAAGACGGGCATGCTTCGGTCAGTGTGGCAGGCTTATATTACACAGTCAAAAATAGAGAGCATCTGTTGGATTCTTGTCCCCAGGACATGCTGGTGTGGTGGGAAACAAGCAGGCGGACAGAATGGCTGGGCTTGCACCACTCAGTGGGGTATTGATAAGGCTGACTTGGTAGAGACACTTTGGAACTGTGTGTATAGTGCAGACCAGATAGATCATTGTGGCCTGGAGAGAATGGTGCTGCGGGGAGTGACTAGAGGATCTGGGTGACACTCGGGGCTCTGAGGAAAGGGCAGACGGGCACATAATCATACTACTATTGGTGCCATTAGTATTGGGGCTCTTTACTGGTTGTTGAAGATGAGGACGGAGCATTATGGAAAGTCTTGAGTGTTGTGATGTCAGTTCTTGACTCAATTCAACAAATTAGGTGGACATTTCTATAGTCGTTCAGACTTTGATATGGTAAATATCACTTGAAAGTTATCCTGTATAGTTATTACACAGTAATTCCAAATTAGGAATGCTTTGGCAAACCCACAACAAAGTTAATTACAGCCTGACAGGTTGAAGAAATGCCATAATCTATTTTTGATTCCATTTCTTGAGCCACATATTTAAGTCAGATTGTTTTAGACCTGGCTGCCTGTATTCTGGTATCAGTTACATCATCATCATCATTATCGTGTCCAAAAAGTTATGTTTGTCTACTTTTAATATGTGGTATTCATCTGCTTCCAGAATGCCTGCTTTGTTTTTATAAATCCGACCACATTGTCTTTCCATTTTTCTCAGAAACCACATTTCTGCTGTCTGATTCTTCTCTTCTGGTGTGCTTATCACCTACGCCTGTCACACATACAACAGTATACACTCACTCTTTCAGACTACATTTGACAGTTTTATTTTGGTGAGTATGCTATCCATCTTGCTAAATGTCACTTTTGCACTGTGATCCTTGTTCTAATCTCTTAATCTCTACACATCATCTTCTGTCTAATGTTTTGACTGTTTCAAGATGATGTTTGTTACAGCAGAGTTATATGTCAGTATGAATTTTCTGGTGTCTCTTTTCAGGTATTGTCGGCCTTAACAACATCAAAGCTAATGACTATTGCAATGTTGTCCTTCAGGTGGGTATCTTTTCTTATTGTAACTGCAGGGTGATATCTGTCATGGCATAGTGGTTAGTGTACATGTTTACCAAGATGATGGTCTAGGTTCAAACCCAGTACTGATAAAATGAGCACCAAATAATTTTCAGAATTGTGTAGAAATTATCTGAGAAGAAGAAATGGTGAACATGGCACATCATCACCCGTTTTCATTATGCCCCAATCTAGTATATTAACAAAGGTTAACTGTGGTAGGATTGACTTGGTTGAACTGGGTTTTACCTCAGCCAGCTCATTCTGTTTGTAGAATGGCGAAGCAAAACTCTGTAGCTCTTTTGATGACCTCCGGGAATCTCTAGACAAATTGCAGAAAGGTCTGAATGATGGAGAAGACAAACCCAAAACCTTCAGAATGCAAGGCAGATATCTTGACCGCTTCACCACTGAGACCTAGTATATGCGAAGACCTATTACACCCCTGCAGCAATATTTGCTTTAAAAATTACCTTGTTTTAAATACAGAGAGTGCCAACATAGCCCAAATGTAAGTTTAAAGTTGAGTAACTTTATGTTAACAAAAACTTTTAAGCTTTAATAATCCCAGAGGCAGACAGCTATAGAATGACCAGGAAGCTTCAGGACCAGTCTGCAGGCCTGTTTGGTGCCTGTGCTCACTGTTCTCTAAGAGAACGAAAAACGACTTGTGAAATGTGTTGCTCATTTGATTAGAAGATCATATGGCACAACACTAGTAAACAGACAGAAGTAACCATTGTCAAATTATCAGAGCATGCATTCAAGAAGAAAATATAAGCTTTTGGGCTTAAATGTTATAGACAAATTCTTGAATACGGTGAATTACAAAGAAGGAAAATGCTGATATTCTACAAGGTGTGAACATCAAAGAAAACTCGCTCGTAAATAGTATCATGTCTGCAAACTAAAATACCCTGGCCACTTCAAACATCACAGTCATCTAGGAAGAACAGCATTGGGAGGCGTGGTTTTTGGAAGATGAATCAGGAGCTGACTAATACTGCTGTGGACATTAGCCCTTTACAGGGCACAGGTCTTTCTGTTTTGTAGCTCTGAACGGGCAACATTTTTCAAGTGTTTAGTCAGATTTAGGGTTATGTTAGTAAAAACATCAAATCTAAGGTGTTAGTGAACCGATTTTGGTTAAATTAAATACAAAATAAAGGAAAATAAATGCAGATTACTCACATATTAAATAAATGATCAAATGTTGCCAGGAAGCCACACATGAACACAAATATTTACAAAATACAACATATTGTTTGTGATTGTCAGGTCATCTATGCCACCCTACTTTCTTCAGCCACATTTTCAGAATCAGAATCACATTTTTCAAAGTCCAAAAGATCCGAAGTGTGTACACTGCACACGCTATCTAGCTCTGGTTCATAGTCAACTTCGTGCACTTCAATGTCACTTAAATTGAACCATGAAAAAACCTCTGCTATCACTTGTAGATTCGTCAAAATCCATTTTGAAAAACAAACCATACAAACCCATAAAATATTAAAATATCCGATCAAATTTAAAGAAAACTCTTGCAAATGGTGGTCCACGTTATCTACCTATCGGCAAAACCAAAAGTAGACAGTCGGAAGTCTTGTGGTCGCGTGATTAAAACGCTTAGTAGTCACGGACGCTTTCGGCCGTTATGCCCGTTCGGGAGTGAAGACGTTTTCGGCTGTTATGCTCTGTAAAGGGTTAGAGGCATGAAAATGTATCACCCACTGAGTGCTGTCTGCTTTATAAAAATATGGGTCTAGAATTAATGCTCAGTGCACCTAAAGACATGTAACAGCGCCCTTTACTTTAGTTACCGTTGTACCCAGGTGTGATGCATTCCTTGTACTCAGGTGTCATGCACTCCTTGTAGCTAGGTGTGGTGCACTCTGTTGTACCTAGGTGTGGTAAACTCTGTTGTACCAAGGTGTGATGCCTTCTCTTCCCAGACACTTCCCTGAAAATTGTCTGGTGCCCTTTTTTATGTGACAGGGTCAACCCCAGAGACGTACTGGTTGGGAAAAACCATCCTGCTTCTGCCTGGGATTGAATCTAGACCACTATCTAAAGACTTGTATCTACCTTCAGATCAATCAATCAATCAGGTGCCATCTCCACAATGAAGGTTGACTGCAGTGGATCTCCAATACTGTCTGTCTCTCGCCATGATTGTACATCCTATCAGACTGCTGTTCCTCCATCTCTTGATGTTATCTTCCCACTTATATCGTCATCTACCTCTTGCTCTCTTGCCTTCAGATATCAGCTGTTAATTTTTTAAATGCTCATATGTGTGTTTTGGTAAGCATATAAAAAAAACTAGTAAGTGCCCTATTACACGCCTTAAGGCATCGTGCACATGAAGCTACATCCATATTTTTTTAATAGGCCGAGTGTCACTCAGTGGTTGATGTGGTTGGTATCACGCTGGTTGCGTTTACTTTCCTATACATCCTTGGTACCCATTTTAGGCTGAGTCAACCTGGCAGCCAAGATACATTTTTAAAAGAATCCTAATCCACCCTTCTGTGGACCCAACTCATGGCCATCTGGTCGGCAGGCAAAGTCTCCAGCACCATGCTACCTCAGCTCCCTCTGTATGTATATGATTGCCTTTTTATAGACTTTGTTTCCACCGTGTGAAGATATTTCATATATTGTTGTCTCTAACAGTCTCTGTCTCACGTTGCTCCTCTGCGGAACTATTTCCTGAAAGAAGAAAACTACAAGAAAATCAAGCGGCCACCGGGTGACATCCAGTTCCTGCTGGTGCAGAGGTTTGGTGAGCTGATTCGGAAGCTGTGGAATCCCTGTAACTTCAAGGCTCATGTGAGTCCTCATGAGATGCTTCAGGCCGTGGTGTTATGCTCCAAGAAGAAATTTCAGATTACAGAGCAAGGTGAGTGTACAGTTTGTCCACGCAGACTTTGTTTTGTCTGCCTTGGAATTTCAGGTCAGTGTGGCCAAAAGGTTAAGAGGTATCACTGTTAAAACTTCCTGTGTGCTGGTGGTGTGGTGATGGCTTTGTTACCTATACTGTTCAGTTGGGCTTAAACGTTGACTTCTGATTCAGGAAGCAGTGGCAAACTACTGGATATAAAATTGCCTAGAAAATAACTTGGGGTTGATTGTAACATTCTGCAAAAGACATGCAACATTTATTTTATCTTGGGATTTAGGCATACCTTATGATCTTGTTTAGACTTTCCTCATCTACCATAGGACTTTCAGGTGCCCAATCACTAAACACTAAACAAATAGAAGTGAACATTTTAGAATGTGCATTTTTTGTGAATGAATCACTAAACACTGAACAAACAAAAGAGAACATTTTAGAGTGCATTTATCGTGTGTAAATAAATCACTAAACACTAAACAAATAGAAGTGAACATTTTATAGTGCATTTTTCTGTGAATGAATCACTAAAAACACGAGGAGGGGCTGGTAAGCTTTACAAGAATGTGATCATAAGTAACAAAATGGACGTTGCAGCCAAAGCTTTCATCGGCACACTTAACAACAAACACATACCGATACAGCTACATGTGTATATATATATATATATATATATATATATATATATATATATATATATATATATATATATATATATATATATATATAAGTTACTCATCTGTTTTATTTGTGGACAGTGTTAATCATCTTTTCTGTGGCAACATAAGGGTGCTAATCATGGACTACCTCACAATTACTCAAGAAGAAAATCAAGGCTCTTGAACTTAAATGTTATAGTAATAATGAATACCATGGATCACGAGAAAGAGGAATACTGATATTTTACTAGACCTGAATGTTGAAGAAAACCGGCTCATAATTATACCTCGGAAACTGAAATACTATGGACACATGTCGCAGTGGTTTAGAAAGAACAGTAATCAAAGGCTGCTTTTCTAGAAAAAGAGGCAGAGGTTTACCAACACAGTGTTAAATATGGGGCATCAAAGACACCATGGGCATGAGAATGCAACTGGCAGACACCTATTATTAAGATGTCCCTAGTTGAACAGGCAGAAGGTAGGAACCAGACTAAGAGACAAACAAAACTGCTGCCCTAAGGACAGTTTCAGGTTATGGAGGCAGACCAGTTTGAAAATCAGATATTCTAGGTAGCAGACCTAGTGGGTTAATTATTTATTTTTTGGGGTTTTTTATATATTTAATTTTCTATTTACAAAAGCTCCTTGACCATTCTGTTATGTAAGCATTAACCTAGCCTAATCAAACACAGTATCAATCTGAATACATACAGCGTATTGATGAAACCGTGCAACATAATTCACTTTGTGATAACATGGTGATGATGATGTGATTGTTTTCCCTCAGGTGACACAATAGATTTTCTGTCCTGGTTCTTGAATGCCATGCACTCGGCTCTGAATGGCACCAGAAAGCTGAACAGTAGCATCATCAACAAAACCTTCAGGGGAAAGATGAGGGTCTACTCCCGCAAGATACCCAATGTGGATCTCGTAAGTGGCTGACTGGCTGTTCAGATTCAGAGATAGTAATTGTCCACTTTTTGGGGTTCCATTGTTTGTTCAATATCTTTTTAACATATGGTCTTTGTTAATGTTTTTAGTAACATTTTGTATTATATATAAGTGACATCTTGTCAGTGTGGACAGAGATCAAAGAGACACCAGGAATATGAGTTAGAGGATATAGTCTACACAATGTAAATGACACCGCAATGTTAGTTGAAAATGCAAAAGATGGTTAGAAACTTTTGGGCATTGTAGTAATAGACAACCTCCGGTGCACTGACTGCAGGGTGGTGGGATAAATCCCATCACTGGTCAAGTTTGGCTTCTCGTTTATAAAGCATTGGCAAACTACTGAACATAAATTGCCTAAGAAGTCAACCTAGGGTTGGGGTTGATTGCAATGCCCTCCAAAGAACATGCAACATGTAGATTAGTAATAGAGGATTCAAAAAAGAGACTTTCTGTGAATATCAAGAGAACAGAAACAATGGTCATATCACAGAAAAAGTTGACACCAAAACATGCTATAACAATAGAAGGGGGAAATGCTTAACCAAGTTGATAAATTTAAATAGAGAGGGTCAGTTCTAAAATTGGATGGAAGATGCTAGAACAGAGATTAAGAGCAAAATTGGTCAAGCAAAAGCTGCATTTCAGAAAATGAAAATTATCTAAGTTTGGCTGTTTGTGATTTCCCTGCAAGTTTACGCTCAGTAGTTTGCCATTGCTTTCTGAATGACCGGCACCCATACCATTGTATGAAACTAACACAGGGTGGTCTGCTGCCAAATCGCCCGCAGCTGTGTTTCAAATGTGGTATGTGGTATTACGAATTGTTTCAAATGTGGTATGTGGTATTATGAATTGTTTCAAATGTGGTATGTGGTATTACGAATTGTTTCAAATGTGGTATGTGGTATTACAAATTGTTTCAAATGTGGTAATACGAGTTGTTTCAAATGTGGTATGTGATATTACGAATTGTTTCAAATGTGGTATGTGGTATTACGAATTGTTTCAAATGTGGTATGTGGTATTACGAATTGTTTCAAATGTGGTATTACGAATTGTTTCAAATGTGGTATGTGGTATTACGAATTGTTTCAAATGTGGTATGTGGTATTACGAATTGTTTCAAATGTGGTATTACGAATTGTTTCAAATGTGGTATGTGGTATTACGAATTGTTTCAAATGTGGTATGTGGTATTACGAATTGTTTCAAATGTGGTATATGGTATTATGAATTGCGTCTGTAACCCCTTCACCACAGAGTCTGTTAATGTAAGAAAGAGAGTGCTGACATGTTATATGGAACCTGTTTTACTGTATGGCAGTGAATGATGGAATGTGAATGAAAACATTAGAAAGAGGTTGAAAGCAAGTGAAATATGGTTCCTGTCAAGTGGGGGAAATAACAACTAAATTACATGTGTATTAATTTCACTAAATATACACAGCTTTGTAAATCAATAAAACAAATACATTATTAGCATCTTTAGTTTGCCCAGATTGAAGATAAGTACGGTCACATATGGAATATTGATTGGGACACATAGATAATAGCCACTCACACATGATGCATTGATGGGTAGACATGAAGAATAGCCAGTCGCACATGACATGTTGATGGGAGACACATGAACAATCACACATGATGCATTGATGGGTAGACATGAAGAATAACCAATCACACATGACATGTTGATGGGGGACACATGAACAATAGCCAGGCACACATGATACATTGATTGGTAGACATTAACAAAAGCCAGTTACAAATAATTCATTACTTGGGATACATACAGAATAGCCAATCACACACAGTTCATTGCTTAGTAGACATGAAGAAAAGCAAATCACTCAGTGAGTTGCATAGGACAGAAAGAGTTACAATTCTTTTATAAACGTGTTTTAATGAAAATGTTTTCCCACTGGGCATTGGGTTGGGCCTTTTAATGATGAAATATCTGAAGTCCTTAAAGAAAACATTACCAACCCAGACCTGATCACAGCCATTTCGTATATGCCATGCTAAATCAGACCTGGTCACATTCTGGGGATGAGAGGTTTCAGTACAGGTAATGCACACCCCTCTGATGTCTGAGCTTGGAGAGAGAAAGTCCCATTGCATGAGTCGCCAAGAGATTCGTACTTTGGTTGCAGCTGAGGTGAAAAGTTGACACCAACCTTGAATATGTCAAGTGCAACTTAGGCCCCAGCACTTGCAGATTAGGCCAGCTCTTCCTGTTATTGCCACCCATCATGCACATCAAACTCCTAGCCAAGCAGTTCCGGCACAACATGAAGAAAGATGGTCGTGTCATGATGCTCAAGGTCTTCCTGGAAATGCTTGATGCAGACTCCTGAGGTAGTTTTATAGATGCAAGACCTTGTCAGGTCTCAGGCAATCTGAATGTGAGTGCACCAAACATAAGAGTTGAGGCCCAGAGGATCCACCAACCAATCAGTGCAAGTGTTTTCACTGTTAAAATGCCTGAAGTTTCAATTAATGGGTGATTTTGTTTCTTCCTGCAGAGTGAGGATGAGAAAGCCAAGCTTTTATTGGAGGTTGGCTACCAGGGTAATCATACAGACTTGAGCTCCTGCTTTTGTTATATTGTCATCTTGTTTTATGTTGAGTGTCTTATTCATCATCATCATGTGTCTTCCTGAATGACATAGGCGTTCATGTTTTTTTTAAACTCAAGCGTAGTCCCTACACACTATTTATAGAGTGGATTGAATTTTGCGTGTGGATTAGCTTCCCCTATTAACAGTATTCCCCACTCTGACTTCAGAGGCAGTATGAGAAATGATGCTGAATGGCCTAGGACAACAGCATGGAGGATTAACATAATTGATCCAGAACATCAGGGACAGAGATCTGTGGAGATACATGAAAGCCTGCAGGTCCGCATGGCCGAATGGATAAAAAGATGCATTCTTAAACATTTGGTGTGTTGATCCTGTGATAAGGGGTTCAACCCCTAGACCGGACAGTTGGACTAAAATGTTTACTTCTCGTCCTTGACTTGAGGACATACATTATAAGGACCTCTGAAGTCGGAGTTGGTTCGCCTGATGGCGAGGGACACAGGTAATAGGGAAGCTAATCTACACACAAAATTCAGTCAGTTGCTACTAGGAATAGTTTGTATGGACTACGCTTGAATTATTTCAATTATTGCCAGGTTAGTGGTTTGTGGTCGCTGCCTCATCCTCATAACCTGTGCACTGAGGATACCGTTGGTATTTATTCTATTTGGGAGGAACTGAGGTCGTCAGTTGCTACACCTTGAGAGAGATATTGTGGAGGGGATCCTTGCGCTTATAACTGAATGTTTATTGATGGTGATCTGTTGACTAACTCTTTGACATCTTTGATGTTGAAATTTAGATGTTTTCAAAGTCCCTTAAAAAGTTTTTAATGGCGCTGAGGACTAATGTAGTAGTGGTAACCGAAATGTAAATTATTTCCTTGTTTTAATATCACTAAAGTCTGTTTTATAAGCACTAAATAAAATATAGAACATTTTGACATGTTTGTAATTATTGCATGTTTTCATCAGAAAAAGTAAAAGAAGTGCCTTGATTTTTATCTGATATTCCACCTAAATATTGCATTTTTTAAAAATCAGAACAGGGTGAGGAAATGTCCTAGTTGTATCTTACCTTTGACCTGCCCCCTAAATATTGCATTATTTTAATCAGAAAAAGTAGAAGAAATGCTCTGGTTTATGTGACCTGCCCCCTAATTATTGCATTTTTTTAAAATAAGAAAATGTTGAAAAAATACCCTGGTTGTGTCTTACCTGCCCTCTAAATATTGCATTTTTTTTTATCAGAAAAGGTTGAAGAAATGCCCTGGTTGTTTCTGACCTGTGATCTACCACCTCCTCCACTTTATCCAGATGAATCAAGGGAGAACATCATTCCACAGGTAATTTTACAAGTTGTAATGATCTATTGTTTCAGTCGCTATAAACTGATATCTAAAATGATGAAAAGTATCACAGTATGACTTAGAATTGACACCACAAACATCTGCTCAGATAATCAATATTTGTAGTTGAAGTGAGGGGGATCAATATTTCTAGTCAAAGTGAGGAAATCTGCGTTTGTAGTTGACATAAGAACATATGTATGTCGTGTGGTAAGGTCTGCTGACTCGTGAAATCACTACAGCTAGCAAACAAGGGAAGACTGAATAAAAAATGCCTTCAAGTTTCCCAGCTAAAGAAAGGTTTAGACTGAAAAAACTAGGAAAATACTGCTGGTGGAAGATTTACTGTGGTAAAGGAAGAGACTTAATCTCATATTGTTCCTCTTGTGCCTTGAGGTGTAGAGGTGAAGCATAAACAGCGGGAGAGTTTCCATTTATGGGTTTCGTATATCGAGATTCCCATGGATTCTGTTATTCCCTCTGTCCACGTTTACATGGTCGACCTCTTTTTCTGGTTCCATTATATCTGTACATCATTGCTTGTTATGGTAAACTATCAGTTGGTAGCTTAGGTATGTGGCTAAACCATTTAACTTGCTGTTTTCTAATGAAATCCAGTTCTACTATAACCTCCCCTTTAGTCCTGATTTCTTAATTTCTAATTTTCTCTCTTCTTAATAGATGAGTATTCTTCTCAGGAATTTAATTTCTGTTGTAATTTTTCTTTTCTCTTTTTCTGTCATTGTCCAAGTTAGGCATTGGTAACAGAGTTGGTAGGAAGATTGTGTTGTAGAGAGTTTTTTTAGTATATACAGTTACGTGTTCATTCTTTAGTATTGGTGCCAATTGTCCAATGAGTAAGTAAATCTCAACAAGAAAATCACAATCAGTAAACCTCAACCTAAAAGACTTGGTTTCCCAGCAGCCTGGATAAAGAAGGTGCATTCAGTCATGTTTATGTAATAATACTTTGTTACTAAATAAATAGTTCACTGACATGATGCCTGTTTGCCACACTATCCAGGTACCATTTGCCAACCTTCTGACCAAATTCAATGGAGTGGCAGAGAAGGAGTACAAAACACACAAGGACAGTACCATGAAGAGATTTGAGCTGACGCGGCTGCCACCTTTCATCATCATCTATTTCAAGGTTTGGACGCGCATACATCACCTGCTCTGTCTCCACAGCTCTCTTTCTCGTGTTGATGTACTCTTGTTGTTTTCTTTGTGTGCTGTGAAAGTGATCATTTATAAACTAAAGAGAAGGAATATCTTCTTTAGCTTCAGTTTTGTAAATAAAAGTGCTTAAAAGGCAAGTGGATAAGGTTTGATCACATATGACTCTGTCTCTTTCTGCGGGCAGCCTGCCGAAAGCATCACATAAAGTGCAACTCCAACAACGACCCCCAGGAGTCTCAGAAAAATTGCACTCGTTAACTGAATGACGCAGACTGGAATTTAACTCGCAACCTTCGGAGTATGAGGCAGGCAATGTAACCACTCCACCACTAAGACACTCAGTTTTTTTTTTTAATATAATCCACAGCTGAATTTGGAGTTAACTCTGCTCACGTGTTTATCCCTACGCTGATGTCCTCAGCAGAAGCATGAGGGTTTTATACCTCAATCTTTGACAAGTTCTTTTGATGAATGTTAGCAATGTCATACAATTGCCATAACAGTATTAGCAGAGTTATACAATTGCCATAACAGTATTAGCAGAGTTATACAATTGCCATAACAGTATTGGCAGTGTCATACAATTGTCGTAACAATATTAGCAATGTCATACAATTGCCATAACAGTATTAACAGCATCATACAGTTGTCATAACAGTATTAGCAGTGTCATACAGTTGTCGTAACAGTATTAGCAGTGTCATACAGTTGTCGTAACAATTTTTTCTGTGTGAGTTAGCAAATGCACAGAAATGGTCTTTGTTATGAATGTGAATACAGTAAAATGAGCAATGAGATTGCGGGAAAACTGGATCTGTGGTTGTTGAGATGAACATCAAACATCTGTCTTAAAGAGAAAACTAATTCTGAAGGATTGACAGCTCCAGGTGTCACTTGATCTTTCATCATAGCCATAAGGAAACGACAAATGAAACATATGAGGGATTATCAACAGAAGATCCAGAACAACCAAGGACAGATATCTGTGGAGAGACATGAACGTCTACGCCAGCTGGCATGGCACTTGATGATGATGATGAGGACCAACAGAAGAGATGGCATATTGGCTATTTGGGTGAAAATACTAGGTCAGTTGGACTAAAATGTTGACTTCTTGTCCTTGACTTGGGGGCGTAAATTACAGGTACCTCTGGATTCATCTGATGGCGAGGGACACTGGTTATATGGAAAGCTAATCCACTTGCAAAATTTAGTTGAGTGCTACTAAAAATAGTAGCATGTGTATGGATTAGGCTTGAGTTCAAAGCGAGAAAAGAAAAAAACGACAACTTAATCGTAAACATCACAAAGAGACAGTCCAAAACAATGTTTTCCCGTAGTGAATTTGAATAACGAAGACACAAACAATAGATTGCATGATTTATTGCCTGGCGTATTTTGCTGCATCTCGTCAGGTCAATGAAGGATTTATCTAGTTAATTCACGTAAGTTGTGTGATTTATGCAGTATGTACCTGACGAGATGCAGCGAAATATACCAGGCAATAAATCGTGCAATCTATTGTTTGTGTCTTCGTTATTCAAAGAGACAGTCCTCATTTTTGACCACATTATGAAAAGAGTAAAACTGGATATGTGTATGAAAAGAGATAGAGAGGAAGTTAACTAGAGAAGATTCTAACAGCCTTTTGTCATGAGATGGAAATGTGTGAGCACATGAACTGATACATGCTTTTGGTGATCGCAAGATGTGGAGAAGCCCACACCAGTTGGCAAGACACTTGGTGGTGACCAAATTAAAGATTCAATTTGCAAGAAATGTTTGATCATTTAATTTGATTAGGTCACAGGCATGGTTGCTGCAGCTGTTTACTGTTTTCATTATCATCATTTCATCTTGTTCCTCTTGTACCTTGCGTTACCGAGGTGAAGCATAAGCAGTGGGAGAGTCCCCCATTTATGGGCTTCATATAACAAGATTCCCACGGACTCTGAATTCATATGTAATCTTTTGTTTAAATCCATGATTTTATTCATTTACAGAGATTTACCAAGAATTACTTTGTGTTTGAGAAAAACCCAACAATTGTCAACTTCCCTATAAAGTAAGCACAGATGTTGGTTGAATTGTTACATGTTAAGTTATAGTGAGGATGCGAATGTTGGATAATAATGTGTTACATCTTTTTTTTTTTATGTTTTCATATTGCGAATCTGAATAGTGAAAACACACACGTTATGTTGTACAATTTATTGCCTGGCATATTTTACTGTATGTCAGGTGCATACTATAGAAATAGGTCAACATAAAATGAATCCTTATAGTACCTCTGCAAAATACTCATGGATACATTTGAACAATTGGACGCTATAGATTTAAAATATAAAGACATGGTATCCATGGATACATTGAGAAATCATGTGTTGTGCAATGGCAAATCAGGTACTTGGACTATTACTATTTCTGACGCATAGAAAGGTGCAATGAGAAGAGAGGCATTCAAGAACATGTGACAACTGGAAAGATTGAGGGGAAGATAGGCAGAGGCAGACCAAGAGATATAATGCTGGATGGATTGAGACGGTGGCATGGAGGAATATCAGCAGCAGTTAATCCAGAAAACCAAGGACTGAGATCTGTGGAGAGTCATGAATGCCTACCCCAACTGGCATGGTACTTGATGATCATGAGAAAGGTGCCTATATCTGCTAAAGCAATTCTCATAATTACTATTTTTGGCTGACATTATTCTACCAATGTCAGACATGGACACTTACTGGGAACTAATGAGCACAAAATCATAACAACAGAGACGAGATGCCTTAGAAGAACTGTGGAAGTAATTATGAGAGATTGAATTAAGAATGAGGAAATTAGAAGACAACTAGATCTGAAACCAGTCATGCACTTCATTAACGAACAACAAATTAAATGGTTTGGTCACCTCACAACAATGCTATGGCACCATCTACCATAAAGAGCCACATTGAAGAAATATGGTGGATACAGAGCTAGGGGAAAACCACATAAAAGATGGAGTGATAGTATCAAGAACAACCTTAGAGAAATAAAGACCAACTTACAAAGCACATTGGAAAGAGCGCACAAAAGATCCTTATATCTCTCCTCAACACTTCGTTGAGGTAAATGGAGGAAGAAATGAAGAAGAGAAGATTCATGCGTACAGACTTTCTATCCACTAACATTCCCTTGAATGAGACACTGAAGATCAAATGCAGATACATAAAAGATCAGAAACAGAAACTAAACATAGCAACACCTACATTAGAGAGACTATTACCGCTATGCACAAGTAACATCAAATTAAACGTCCTAAAAAAATCACACCATCAAATTGGCGGAGTGGCTACGGGATGTCCTCGACGTTCTTTTCTGGTGAACACCTTTATGGCATTGTTAGAAAACAAAATAGATCCTCAGACAGCAAAAACCTGGTTCTCTTCCTCTGTTGGGTTGAAGTGAGTTGAGTCAGTAACTACATCATAGCAATCAGGACATGCTCATGCATGTTCCATCCTCATCTTCAACAGCCATTTTGTAGACAGTATAACTATCACCACAGACCAACATCTAACATCATTCCATGTTGTTATACACCAGACACATGAGAACATTTCTTGACTCTTGGGGCTTGACTAAATAGACCATTCCTGGACATTCTCATTAGACCATTCCTGGACATTCTAATTACACCATTCCTGGACATTCTCATTAGACCATTCCTGGAAATTCTAATTAGACCATTCCTGGACATTCTGATTAGACCATTCCTGGACATTCTCATTAGACCATTCCTGGACATTCTGATTATACCATTCCTGGACATTCTAACTAGACGTAGAGAAGACAGCATCATCCAAAGATCGGTGTGCCGCAAAGAAACAGACATCTTGGTGACCTTATTTCCCTTGAAACATTGGTTTTGGTGATTTCTTCTTCTTTTCTTCTTTTCGTTCGCTCGCTGAAACTCGAGCATAGTCCTTACACACTGTTTGTAGTAGTAGAGGACAGAGTTCTGCGTGTGGGCTTGCTTTCCCCTTTATCGGTGTCCCTCACCAATCAGGCGAGCTCACTCCGACTTCAAAGGTACTTGTAATTAACGTCCCCAAGTAAAGGACGGGTTTTGGTGATCTTATTTCCCCAGTAACATAGATTTTGATGACCTATTTCCAGAGAAATGATTTCTTCCCCTCAGAAACATTGATTTTGATAATTTTATTTCTCCAGAAATGTTAATCTTGATGACCCTATTTCCCTTTACACATTGGCTCTTGCAATTGTATTTCCCCAGTAACATAGATTTTGATGATCTTTTCCCCCCAGAAACATAGATTTTGGCGATCTTCTATCAACTGAAGCTCGATCCCTGCACAAACACACGACTTATGACCTGGCAGCAAACATTGTCCATGATGGAGAGCCAGGCAAGGGGAAGGGTAGTTATCGATGTCATGTCTTGCATAAGGTAAATATCACATTGTCCTGGCATGTATTTTATTTCAGCATAGAATCATCATCATCATGCGCCTTGTAAGTAAGTCTGGTGGTATAGCAGGACTATGGGGGAGATGGCCCAGTTGGCATTCTTGTTAATAAGAACAATATTGACAAGTCTTTCTTTTTCTGTGGGAAAATTAATGACGACTAGCCCTGTGCGATGGTGGTGAGGTAGTGGGTTCATAAACAACATTGATGATAGATTGTCCTTCTACATTGATGGTAGATCATCCTCCAACATTGATGATAGATCATCCTCCAACATTGATGATAGATTGTCCTCCTACATTGATGATAGATCATCCTCCTACATTGATGATAGATCATCCTCCTACATTGTTGATAGATCATCCTCCTACATTGATGATGGATCATCCTCCAACATTGATGATAGATCATCCTCCTACATTGATGATAGATCGCCCTTCTACAGCCTGCTCAATTACAAGAGGAAGGATAAATTAAAATATTTTGCACACGTGAAGTTGTTGTTTTGGTAAATGTTCTAACAGATTTGTGGACTGCTTTCCAGGGTCAAGGCAAATGGTATGAAATGCAAGATTTGCATGTGGTGGACATACTTCCCCAGATGATCACTTTGTCTGAGAGTTACATACAGGTATGTGTTTACAGAATGACGCCTAAATGTCACACTTGTATGTGTTTACAGAACGATGCAAAAATGTCACACTTCTGTGTTTTGATAGAAAGATGGTGAAAAATAACATTTATATGTGTTTACAGAACAATGCTGATGTGTGACACTTTTATATGTTTACAGAACTATGTTGAAATGTTACACTACTGTATGGTTAGAGAACAACTTTGAAAAGTTACACTTCTGTGTGTTTATATTTGCCATTGTGGCAACATACTCCAGCTTTCCCCTTTTCATTACAAGCCCAAAGAATATGGACTGACTACTGACGCTGCTAACCTGTTTTATATCTAAGTTATCTTCTTTCAAGATATATTCATTGCTCGTTCAATCCATCCACGGCGGTCTCATCATTCTTTTATAGAACCACATCTCTGCAGCTTCCACATAGTTCCTCACTTGTCTGCTGATTGTCCATGATTAGCCTCTGTACATCAGGATTGGCTCAATATAGTTCTTAGAACTATTTTTCTCACCTATGTTGACAATACAACAATGTAATAGACAAGTAAATGAGAATATTCTTCAACAAGTGAATCGGTACGGCTATCTCGGAATATTCATATCTGATGGGAAATGCTTTGAAGATATTAGAACAAGAATCGCCATGGCGAAGGTAGCCTTTTGCAAGATGAAAAACATACTGAACAATAAAAAGATGTCAATTGAAACGAGAAAAAGAGTTGAGGGGATACATAGAGCCTGTACTTTTGTACGGATGTGAAGCTTGGACAATGAGCAGTCAAGCTGAAAAACATTTAATAGCTGTAGAAATGTGGTTTCTGAGGAGAATGCAGAGAATACCATGTACAGACAGAAAAACCAATGACCAAGAACTACAGGAAACAAATGAAAATCACAAATTGATTAGAGAAATTAGACATAGAAGACCGTCAAAACTTTTTGGGCATGTTATGGGAAGAAATAAATTGAAGAACTTGGTGACAACTGGCAAGATCGAAGGGAACAGACCAAGGGGAAGACCGAGAAGTAAATACCTGGATGGCTTGGCCTCGTGGTATGGTCGAGACAGAAACACTGAGCTGATCCATGACTCTGGTGATCGAGTGAGATGGCAGAACATGACCGCCCACGCTTACCAGCATGGCACATCATGGATGGATGGATGATCTATTGGAGGGTACTGTAGCTTATATGTAGCGAAGGTAATAATCTTTTATCAACAACATCAGTAATTTCTAAAAATTAGGAGGCTTGGTGTTCCTTGCCAGTGAGAAGTCCTGATCGTTCGGGTCCCATCGATTGACGGACGTCAGTCGCGGCGATTGGGCAATCTTGAGCATAGCCTACGATGGGTAGCGTTGTGATGTTCTGTTATGATAATTTGATGTGTCCAGTGTGTGCCGCGTGGTTACACACGCGTGATCCGGGACTGTTTCCGGATCCGGTCAGGGATATGCACTACTGACGAGCTCAAATGAGGGCGAAACTCGAGTATAGTGTTTCCATATTGACGTGGATAGGCCTTAGGTTCATACCAGAATGCGATCGGCGTTGCCAGTAGTGGGTTGTGCTCAATATTTAAATTTCAAATCCCGAAACAACCACATAATCAACATCAGTAATGTTCCTTTCACTCATATCCTTTATACAAGTATCTTCATTTAATGTTACTTCAGAAAATTATACGGTTTTCCATATTGTGTAACAGATATTTGAAGTGCGGAAAGACATCCTCAATCCGACCTTCAACCCATCTCTCAGCAATGACGTTGATATGGATGATGATGGTCCAGCAAGGGCAGGCAACTCTGAATTACCAGCAGATAAAAGAGAACAGACAAATGGTTCTTCTAAAGATGGAACTAAGAAAAGTGGTGATCAGGCTAAACATGTTGCGTTTGCAAATAAAACACAGAACTAGTGGGCTTGTGTGTTTCTTAATAAAATAAACAATTAAGTGGTGGTTGGTAGATTGAAAAATAAAAATCTGGCATGTTGATTGAGTTATTTTGTGCTTAGATTTAATTTTTCTGTTACTTTTCAGTGTTTTTACGTACAGTAAAAATACTAGAAATTTACCAGAGCCGTATGAAAAATAATCCAAATTAAACCACATTGATTGCCGTATTTGAGCTTGGAATGTTACCTGAAAATATTTTAGCTTATTAGAATTAAATTATAAGAAAGCAGAGATTATGGTCATCTCCAAGGAGAAAACTTTACATTGTGACATCCAAGTAGCGGGTGCGTTGATGTAGTTGCCAAGCAGCTACGCTATTAATGTGTTGAGCACGGTTAGACGAGGGTTCGGTGCCCACTGAAGTCAGGAAGAGACTGACCACCTATTTCTCTGTGCACTCTGGCCTGTAAAATGTGACAGCTCTAGCACTTCACCGACCTATACCAAGTTCCTGTTTTTGGATTATTTTTTTTTAAATATGTAATTAAATGGGGAAATTCTTAAGTGAATCGAAACAAATATCTTGGAAAAGTTATAACATCTAATGGCAGGTGCCTTGTAGAGATTAGAACAAGAATCGCTATAGCAAAAGTGCCTTTTGCAAGATGTTAAAGATACAGACCAATAAAAAGCTGTTAGTTACAGTGAGAAAAGCGTTTGGAAGTGCAATATAGAACCTATACAGTTGCTTGTGTAACATGGACAATTAAGCAGTCACGCTGATAAACATCTAATGACAGTGGAAGTGTGGTTTCCAAGGAAAATACCATGGATAGGTAGAAAAACCAATGAGCAAGTGCTACAAGAAACAAATGTAAACTTTAAACTGAGTAGAGAAATTAGATGTGGGGAGTTAAGGTTTTTTGGGCCTGGTATGAGGAGGAATAAGCTGTCCAGATTGATGGGAAAAACAGCCAGGGGAAGGCAGAGATAAATGTGACCACATGACGTAACTGGGACAAGAACACTGACTTGATCCAAGACTGGTGATCGTGTGAAACATGACTGCCCTTCTTATCAGCATGGCAAATGATGA
The DNA here is from genome assembly GCA_014155875.1 of Cepaea nemoralis. Classification (NCBI taxonomy): domain Eukaryota; kingdom Metazoa; phylum Mollusca; class Gastropoda; order Stylommatophora; family Helicidae; genus Cepaea; species Cepaea nemoralis. The sequence goes on from JACEFZ010023837.1 coordinate 198,385, forward strand.
CGATGATTAGAATGACATCTAGTTGTCAACAGGAAGAACATCTCACCTTACATATAGAACATTACATGCCAACATGTAGAACATCTCACCTTGCATGTCAACATAGAACATCTCACGTTACATGTCAGCATATAGAACATCTAAAACATGTAGTTTCTCCATGCTGTCATGGTTGTTATTCCACTGGCTCACCAATGCAGTAGTTTAGAAGTCAGGGGTGAGATATGTTATATCAGCATACAGCTGCTAGCCAGCTCCATGGCAAAGGAGTTACAGACACAGTTCGTAGTCCCGCATTCGAAGCACAGCTGCAGCCAATTTGGCAGCAGACCGCCTTGTGTTGGTTTTTTTTGTTAAAACGAAATTGTATGGGTGCCAGTCGTTCAGAAAGCAATGGCAATCTACTGAACGTAAACTTGCTCAGGAACAGCCAAAATATGCTAGGTTTGACTGATGTCCTGTAAAGAACATGCAACTAACTTTCTTTTGTACTGCTGCTAGACCAAACCTAATTAAATGGGAAGTGAAGATATCTGTGAGGATGTAAATGAGGCCGCACAATGCTGATTATGCCTTTATTAGTCAGCAAAGGGTCAAACATCTTCATGGTGGTTTTTAATTTTTGCTTATGGCGTTCGTTCAGAAAGCAGTGGCAAACTGCTGAACATCCCAAACAGGCAGTAAATGCTGGGGTTGACTCCTATGTCCTGTAAAGGATATACAATACTTTTTTTTATGGTAGAATGGTAGCATATTCATGTTCTGCCATTCCACATGACTCCACACTTGGCTGAGTCCAGTAAATTCAGATCTGGCCTTTCACATGGCTCCACGATTGCTTCAGTACAAAATATGTGGCCATCCATAGGGAACCAGACTTTCATAAGAATCCACATTTGTGTGAGTTTAACAATAAACACAGTTCCACACTTGCGTGCGTTTAGCAATCCATTTACATGAGTTAATCCACAAGGCTTCACACTTACATGAGGTAACCATCCACAAGGCTCCAAACTTGCGCGAGTCTAGCAAACCATGGTAGTATGTGTTTGGATGTATATACCAAATGTAAAAGCAAAATACAAAATTGTATTTTCCTAGAGAGAGAGACTTGTCTTCAATTTCTCTGATGAGATATGTGTCCAATAATATGGGATGGGCCAGAGTAAGAGAATATGAGAACCTTTGTTATAAAGTGAGTTTGATCAACACAAATCAAAGGTCTTGTGCTAGTAACTAATGGTCGATTCGGGTCCAAGGAGTTTTGTCAGAGACACGTGGCTTATAAAAGAAGTAAACACTTGTGAGTGCTGCCAAGTCTGTGAAAGCAGCAGCCACTTGAGACGGTGAGAAGGTAATCTTGTTTGTTATTCCCAGCAACCACGTAAGGGGGTCATTGTACGAATGTTGATTGTATGTGACAGGAAGGAAAGCCATTGCCTTGTAACATGCTTCATTACTTCATTAAAATTATGTTGCTCCTAATTATGTGAGTTGGTCATCTTGATTGTGTTTCATGTCTATATAACATCTTGATTGTGTTTCAGCTTTACATATGTCAATATACATCTTCATTTGTGTTTCAACTTTACATGTCACTATATCACATCTTGATTGTGTATGTCAGTGTTGCACATGTCACTATACACCATCTTGATTGAGTTTCAATGTTGCTTACGTGATTATAAAACACCTTGATTGTGTGTTTCAATGCTGCACACATCACTATACAACAAATGTTGGTTGGCAGCAAAAATTCTCTCCTACTATGGGACATTCACACACTGGTTGGGAACCTCCATAATGAAGTGGTCAAGCCATTCACCCCACTCTGAAGGATTCAATCTCTCATGGATTCATTGTCAGACTGCACTGTGCAGACCACAAGAACCATTTTTCTGGAGACTTCCTGGGGTCATCAGTGCAGCTTGTACTTTCTGTGATCGCAGCAGGCATCTTGCAATTCCACAGAGAGAGACTGGGTCAGATGGGTGAAACCTGGTGCAATTAAACCGATCCTCTTGTCTATTGTCTGTCATTTAACCTTTTTTGGGTAACAGCGGTTTTGACTTCCCGGTGTATAATTTTTTTTAAACAATTTCTAAGTACTGTTCTATGGCTGCACCTGAGTAATTCGTCTAATATATTTTAGTGCTCCTACACATGATAGCAACTGAAAACAAATAATATTCCTATCTACTGACTAAAATGCCAAAACTATCAACAGAACATTCAATCACAAATTTCACTCCCTTAAAAAACAATTGACATTAAATTTTCACACTTTAATTGCAGATATATTTTAACAAGAACAAAAATAAAACAATGAGCAGAAATATACAGTTCTATCTGGTAATCGATAATATTTTGTGTAGGCATCAATGTACCGAACATTCGTCTTCCCTCCTTCTCAAAAGCATCTATCATGGAAGATTCCTCACATCGCAATAGCAATTAGGTGGTTCCAACCGTGTGCAGAGAGAGAGACTTTAATAGCTCCATGCTTGATTCCCCACTAATAGTACCATACGCAATTCCCACTCCATTTGTTGCATACTCAACTCTTTGAATCCAAGAGTGCCATATTCACTTCCCTGCGTGCCATACTCACTTCCCCACTCTAACAGTTTTAGAAGTATCACAGGATGCATCACCAAAATAAAAGAAATGGTATGATAGAATCAATGTGCAGTTCAAGGAGAGAACTAGACAAAAACCAGCAAACCAAAAGGTGAATACAAGATGCTGGCACTAAATAAGCCATACACTGAGAAAACCTGAGACTAATATAACTAGAAAGGCCTTGGTCTGGAATCCACAAGCCAAAGAATAACAAAGGAAGACTTAAAAACACACGGTGAAGATAAGTAGAAACAGAAGTCAATACTACAAGGAGGATAGGGACAGAGCTGCATAAGACAGCTAATGATATGAGTGTTGCCCAATGAGGTAAAACAGAGAAGAAGACAAATCACCAGGCTGTAAATTGTGTTGCTAGCCAATCTATCTTCCCCCCCCCCCCCTCCCCTTTTCTAACTCTTCTTCTATTTTATCCCCTCTCTCTCTACATCCACATTTCTTGTCTGCCGTTGCTGAAATTATGGTCAAAATACACAAACCTTGTAGACATTAAATAACATTTGAATGTTAGTGTCTGTGTCTGTATTTTAGCCAAGCAGACTCGCTCATGTCCTGTAGTATACACCTGATAGAAGAACAGTTGCAGATGTCGGGAAATGTTCCTTGTTCACAGATGTGGTGGAGGGGGAGCACGCAAGAGCAGCTATTTGTTTAACTCTTTGCTCCAGACATTACCTTTAACTCCTGTCCTATACCATTATTTTAACCACTGCTTGGGGCTGCCAAAGTGAAGTAAAAAAGTCGGAGGTACGCATGACGAAATGGATAAGAGTCCCCACTCTCAAACTTCGGTTTGCTGATGGCGAGGTAGCGGGTTCAACCCATAAAATGCTGGCTTCTCATCCTTGACTTGGGGACGTAAATTACAAGTACCTCTGAAGTCAGAGATGGTTCACCTGTTGGCGGGGGATACTGGTAACAGGGAAAGCTAACCCACACACAAAAATCAGTCCAGCACTACTAGAAGTTGTGTGTATGGACTTCGGGGAGGGGGGTGGGTGGAAGGTTAAAAGTAAAAGAGTTCAGCAAATGGGGACCTAAAGCACAAACTGTCAACCAATCACAAATCACCATCATCATCTCAAATGTGCAATTCTTGTAAATGATATTTATCAATGGCCTTTCTTGCCATCTTTCTTCAGTTTCATCTCTCCTAAAATTTTGTGTAGTCTCTTCTTGGCAGTTTTGAGTTTTTCTTGCCTGATGGCTTCCTCTGCTGCTTTCTTTTTCTGGTGCTGCTGCACTCTCTGCCTCATGGCTCGGTGGTTGGTAATAGCTTTGTCCTTGTAGACCGCCCTCACTCTCTTCATGAAGTTTGCAATCTGGCAGGAAATAAGATCATAATTATGTGGCTGATATATACTCAAGGTTTACAGATAAAGGCTGATCTTAAGGTAAGAAATGAAAATGAATTACAAGAATAGAAAGACACTGAAACCACCAAAATTTAGCAGACAGGACTAAAATTAATCAAAAAACATTGACAAATGCATAGATTAAACAATCCTGGGTCAGTGATGCTGTATCTAATTCTATGCTATATAACCATTCTCTCATTTGATTAAACAAGGCATCTGCCAGGGAGTAAATTGATGCTCGTTTCTTTCCACAGCTCCCGTGGCATTCTTTACTTCGATGATTGATAGCAGGGAATGCCTGCTGGTTTACACACGGCCTGGTTGAGCAACACATAGCTTTCATGGGCCATGTGCGCTAAGATAACTGCACACGCCCGGGACGACAATCTCGTTCTTGCCGCGCCACCACTGTACTGATTCAGTGGCGCTATCGTTGATATCTCTAGAGATGCTTACTCTTGATCTTGTGGACATCTCTCCCTCAACTTCTGATGGCCGTTGAGTCTTTCCATCTTGTACAGTCTATAAGTGTTAACTACTGAGACCAAACTTGCATAACACAACTCTGGCATGGGTTTTTCCACACTCTATTTTACTAGGACTGTACACTTGACATGTCGATAACACAGTTGCTCCACAGAAAAGTCACAGATATACATAACAGTGCCTAAACATTCTATTATAAAAGAGCGGCGTAATGTTAGCCATGCTCTGTTAACTCAGAACTAGGTCCGACTCTGACACTAGCTCTCGTTCAACTGTTCGCTTGGCGGAGAGCTGTCCCCTGCCCAGCGATACACCTCGCTATTTCCGTGGAAAGTGTGTCTTACAATCCTCTCGATGTTCACATCTTGTCACAGGACTGTGCAAGACTCTAAGTACCTGTACTCAATAACCCATGGCCTGACCCAGGTCCATGGCAGCATCTATAAACCCAACAGCTCTCCTGAACCTAGACCTAAGGCCTATGAAGGTACTGTTCAGTCTGTCTCTGCAGGGTGACCTACCGAAAACATCACACAAATCATGAACTCTGCTACTCCAGCGATGACCACCAGGAGTCTTTGCAAAAACTGCACTCTGAACTGAATGACTGGGTCCGGAATCAATCCTACAACCTTTGGACCATGAGGCAGGCAGGCTTGAGCACTTCCCCGTGGAGACCCACTCCATGGCTGTGTCAAACAGCCTGCAAGTAAGGTCGCCTGGTACAGAGGATATGGGGTCTACTACTGAATCTGTTGAGAGAGCAAAAGGATATCCTAGGGAAAAACTACATCACAGAATTATGCAAGGACATCGAGATGGGACACAGGCTTATGTTGAACTGAAGAGAGACTCATTACAGGAGAAAATGGAGGTACATGGTCAGGCAACTTCTGTACTAGTCTTTGAACTGATTGACCTATAAATGAATGAATCTGACACTTATTGCAGCGGAAAAATTTGGTACAATTTATACTACTGGGAGCTGATAAATGCAAAATTTGAAACTGAGGTTGTAAATGTGGCTGCTGAATCACACTGCCCAAGTTGTAAACCAATATCTCGTATACCTTCCTTGACTTTATTATTCCACCCTGCTGTTTTCTTATTACCATGGATATGTTTAGTCTCACATGGTATCAAACCATAACCACAAACTGCCACAATAATGTTAATATAACAAAATGACACTTCAAACCAACAAAAAACACTTATCGGTTTCATACTTCAAACCAACACAAACACCCATGGGTTTCATAACAACCAACCTTGGCTTCTGCTGGCTCCAAGACAACTGCAACCCGCTTTGGTTCTTCATGTTTGATCAAATCTTTCGGTGTGTCCTTGAACGGCAGACGCTTTTTCAGTTCCCTTGGAATCACCAAGGGTTTTATTTCCCGCTCTGGCCTCACAATTGGCTGTTGAATTATGGGAAACAAATTAGTACACAAATGGATTAATATTGATAGATATGTGCATAAATAAAACTGACATGCAGAGATTAACAAAGCAGCAATAAATTATCAGCTAGTTTTGAGAAGCTACAACTAATGTAAGGTAGACACTTGTCCTACTATTAAGTGTGTTCATCGATTGGTGGAGCGGCCTTTAGACATAAAGGTTAGTCACAAACATGTTGATAAGCAGCCATGGGCCAACACAGATGGTGGTCATTGAGAGGAGGCAAGTTAGTAGGGTCGCTACATCTATAAAATAGCTCAAAATTCTATGAGTTGGTTACTGTCAGGTAAAAGGTGCCATATGCAACCTCTCTCTCTGCTGCCTAGCACAGTCTGTATTTTTAAAAAATAAAGGCTACTAGAATCAAACCAATGGAAGTCAAGAAGTATTTATCCCTTTATAATAACAATTTAGTTTCATAATTAGTTGTATTTATCCCTTTATAATAATAATTTTTTGTATTTATCCCTTTAAAATTATAATTTAGTTGTATTTATCCTTTTATAATTACAATTTAGTTGATTTTAAAAGTCGTTTAAAAATCGACAGGGTCGACTTCATTGCACCGGGTTTTATCCCATATGGCTCAGTCTCTTTCTACAGCACAGAAAGCATCACACAAAGCACGAACTCCATAGCTCTAGCTCAGGCTCTAATGAAGCCTGAGTCAAATGGCTTGACCACTTCGCCACGGAGACTCCATTTAGTTGATTTTGCAGCTTGTCTTTTTTTCTAGACGTATTGGTGTTACCTTTCCTCTGGAGTACACTAGATAGGGTGAGAGAGGGATCATGCTGCATGGGCAACACATGGTTTCTAAATTCAGCCCAGGCTTTGTGTTAGGGAGAGGTATAACTCCATTTTACAAACTATCGTCTGTCAAGGTGCCAGTCATAATTACAACTTAGTTTTACGATTATAATTACAATTTAGTTTTATAATTAGTTGTATTTATCCCTTTATAATTACAATTTAGTTTTATAATTAGTTGTTTTTTAAAATGTTGCATATCCTTTGCAGGACGTTGCAGTCAACACCAGCACTTTTCAGCTGCTGTTGATGTACTAGGCAAATTTTACGTTCAGTAGTTTGCCATTGCTTTCTGAACGACCGGCTCCCATACCAACATGTTATAACACAATGTGACACGGTCTGCTGCACAAATCAGTCGTGGCTGCTTTTCGAGCGCCTGGTAAGCGGCTCATGAACTACGTTCGCAAGCCTTTGGCCACGGAGACCGACTGTTGTATTTATCCCTTCATAGTTACTATTTAGTTTTATAATTTTTTTCCCCAGCATATCCTTTACAGGACATCGCTGTCAACATCAGCATCTTTCAGCTGATTGTTGATTTCTTGGCAAGATTACGCTCAGTAGTTTGCCATTGCTTTCTGAGCGGCCGGCTCACATACCCCGTAAGTTACCAACATGGCAAGAACCGCTACCAATTCTCGTGCAAGTTATGTTCCTCACGTGGATATACAGGATTACGGAGAAAGTCGCTAACTAGACCAGGGAGACCAGCAGTTTTATAATTAGTTATATTTATCCCTTTATAATTAGAATTTAGTTCTATAATTAGTTGTAATTGTCCCTTTATAATTAACAATGAGTGAGTTAAAAACCGACATACTGCACTCAGGAATTCCCATATGTGCTCCGTCTCCTCGTTCAACAGCCAGCGAAAAGTCATACTACTTATCGTTCCCATCACTATCTGATTTAAAGTACTCCTGGTTTTCCCTCTGTTTTGAGATTCTTCCAGAACCTCTACCAATCCCCCGCAATCTCATTCTTTCCACATACAGGTTCTCTATCTTTTCCCCCGCCTTCCCCACCTGGTCCCACAAACACATGACTACCTCCCCCTTGTCCATAGGAAATTAACAAATTGGATCTGGTTAACGATGTTAATGGGGGTTTCTTCCACTGAAATCAGCTTGTCTGGTAGAGAGTGTTATGTGCTACAGATGCTACAAGTTAAAAATAGCTGAAACATTAGTGTATGGAATGCCAGAACACTTATACAAATGGAAAACATCAAGAATGAAATGGGCAGAATAAATGTCAATATGTGAGGTACTGTGATGGCTAGGCACTAGAGAAAGATCTTTAGATAAACAGAAATTATTTGTTAAGGAGCTAAGGAATATAAAAAGAGAAGTTCTGGAATGTCCCATGGGCTGTGTCATCAGTTCTTAACTCGACTCAGCTCATATAATATTGACTATTTACAAGTATTGGAATCTGTTGTGTGAACCAATATAATTCTGCGGAAGACACATGAAAGAAGAATATTAACCCTTAAAACCCTACACAGCCGATTAGTCGGCCCTTGAGTCGCCATGTTGCTCTATTCAAACTGACGACGAGGCCGATGGTCGGCCTTGTTTGTAAGAACTGCTTTGATTGGTGTGCTTTTAATAGTACAGGCCAATCAAATGCTGCCATGTAACCGTCAGCCATTTTTCTTGTGCAAACGACAGCTTACAGCACGCGTTTCTAACAGAGGGATTTAAATTTGTGAATTTTAACGCAGATACCCAGTTTTTCGTGGATTTGTGATTTCTAAAATGGCCAGCTTTGAACCCGAAGACGTACTAGCATTGACTAGCTCTGATAGTAGCGATTTTGACAGTTCAGGACTATCAGATAATGACTGTAGTGATACGGAAAGTGCCGATGAAGGACCAGACCTCGTGTTTCCATGGATTAAGTGTATTGGGACTGAAGAAGACCGTGATGATCCATACCCATTCATGGAAATGTCCGGACCAAAACACATGCCACCAGATGGATAGCCCACCTATTATGTATTTGGAGTTGTTTCTCACACTAAATCTTATTACATTGTTTGTGAAAGAAACAAACAGATATGCCAGGCAGTTTCTTGATAGTGAAGTCCTCAAGAGAAGGTCTGTAGCTCACAGATTGGGTTGAGGTTACTTTGAATGAAATGAGGGCCTTCATAGCCATAAGTCTCAACATGGGTTTGGTTCAAAAGCCTACGATAAAAGTCGTACTGGTCAACTGAACCATCCCAAAGAACCCCTTGGTTCGCAGAGCTAATGAGTAGGGACAGATTTGAACTTATTCACAAATTCTTTCACATGGTGAATAATATTAGTTTAGCCAAACCTGGGGAGCCCGGTTATGATCCTTGTGGAAAGTTTAGTCCTCTCGTTGAACATGCAAATAACATGTTCCGACATTATTACACCCCTCATAGATGAGACTTTGATTGGTACTAAAAACAGAACACAGCTAATACAGTATCTCCCAAATAAGCACCATCATAAATGGGGAATAAAGCTTTATATGTTATGTGATTCTCATTCTCGGTTTCTCCATTTATAAAGGCAATTATAATATTACCAATGATCAACAAGCAGCTGATAGTGGATTAGCCCATAGAGTTGTGATGAAACTATCTGAATAAAGGATACCATCTGTTTGTTGATAATTTTTTTTCAAGCATGCCCCTTGTCAAAGAGCTGGGAGACAACCTGACACACCCCACTGGGACGCTGAGACACACCTCACTGGGATGCTGAGACACACCTCACTGGGACACTGAGACACACCTCACTGGGATGCTGAGACACACCTCACTGGGACGCTGAGACACACCTCACTGGGACGCTGAGACACACCTCACTGGGACGCTGAGACACACCTCACTGGGACGCTGAGACACACCTCACTGGGACGCTGAGACACACCTCACTGGGACGCTGAGACACACCTCACTGGGACGCTGAGACACACCTCACTGGGACGCTGAGACACACCTCACTGGGACGCTGAGACACACCTCACTGGGACGCTGAGACACACCTCACTGGGACGCTGAGACACACCTCACTGGGACGCTGAGACACACCTCACTGGGACGCTGAGACACACCTCACTGGGACGCTGAGACACACCTCACTGGGACGCTGAGACACACCTCACTGGGACGCTGAGACACACCTCACTGGGATGCTGAGACACACCTCACTGGGACGCTGAGACACACCTCACTGGGACGCTGAGACACACCTCACTGGGACGCTGAGACACACCTCACTGGGACGCTGAGACACACCTCACTGGGATGCTGAGACACACCTCACTGGGATGCTGAGACACACCTCACTGGGATGCTGAGACACACCTCACTGGGATGCTGAGACGCAATAGGAAAGGAATACCAAAAGGACTGAAAGTGAAGATGAACCCTGGAGACATAATTAACTTCAGACAAGGATAAACTCTTGCCACTGCCTTTAGGGAAAAGAAGTCTCAAAATAATGCTGTTCTACTGCTGTCCACTTTGAACAAGGCAGAGACTGGAGAAGTGCCACTGCAGAAACGTGGTCAACATGAAGGTGGAGATGCATTTCAAACTGTTAGGAAGCCAAGAAGTGTTCTGGATTACAACAAACATATGGGTGGGATAGATCAGAATGACATGATGTTGTACTGTTATCTGGATGAGAGGAGGACTGTGAAGTATTGGAAGAAAGTAACTTTCAATATTCTCTCAAGAATGATGCTGAATGCATACATTTTGTATAAAGCTCATTCGACTGTAAATGTGATGGCTAGATACAAATCCACCACATTAGGAATTGAAGCACTTTGCGAGGAATATCGTACCTCACAAGCGATGAAGTCCCTGAAGCTAAAGGGATATGTTCCGTTTCGTTTGTTGTGTGTGCAGTGACAGAAAAATTCCTGGAGGGCGGAAGCAAGCCCGGTATTTGTGCAACAAATGTCAAAAGGGACTTCATGGTTGTTGCTTTTCTAAACATAAGTGTTCAAAGTTATTCTAAAGTGGTGTAGGCATTCAGTGAGGAAATATTAGGTGAGTACCATTTTTTATAAATGTAGTTTATTACAAAATATTATGATGTTATTAAATATTTTATTTTTCACAAAATGCAAATGAGGTCACCAAATTTGCATAAACATGAACAAAATAACTTCAATCATACACAGAAATACACTTTAGGTTATCCTCTTCAAGAATATATATACTTGTATATACCTATATAGGGTTCTAATATTTTTTTTTGAATTTATAAAATTGTCACTTCAGTCATTTCTGTACTCCAAAAAAATTGCTCCGTCTTCTTCAGAGGGAAACTAAAATTGGCCCAATGTTGTTCCGTCCTAAAAGGGTTAAAGCAAGATCAGGAAGAAAATAACAGAATACATAAAGAAATAGTAAACAAATGCAAGGAGGCTTTAAAAAAAACTCTCACGGATCTAAAAATACAAAACAGCAATTAAGAACTGAATAATGGACTCAGAAACAGTTATCTTATTAGTTCTATTTTCTTTATATAAGCTTGTCTTTTGCAACCATCATTTTACTTTATATGACCATATACAGGCTCCTCTGAGACAAATTAAACAGACATTAGTTTTACCTTATACAATGAGTCTGTTTTCTGTGGCACTGGTAGATTCCTCTCATATCGCAGCTGGCCAATGGTTCGCATCCCCATCCAGGCTTGCTTGCTTTCGTGTGACAGGAGGAGGGAAGTCACTGGCATGATGAACTTGGGGATCTCCAGCTTTACCCAGGCTTTCAGGAACACTATATCTGTAGAGATAATTGTATGTTACTGTGATATACACCAGGCTTTCAGGAACACTATATCTGAAGAGATAATTGTATGTTACTGTGATATACACCAGGCTTTCAGGAACACTATATCTGTAGAGATAATTTTATGTTACTGTTATATACACCAGGCTTTCAGGAACACTATATCTGTAGAGATAATTTTATGTTACTGTTATATACACCTGGCTTTCAGGAACACTATATCTGTACAGATAATTGTATGTTACTGTTATATACAACTGGCTTTCAGGAACACTATATCTGTAGAGATAATTTTATGTTACTGTTATATACACCTGGCTTTCAGGAACACTATATCTGTAAAGATAATTGTATGTTGTTATATACCCCTGGCTTTCTTGAACACTATATCTATGGAGATAATTGTATGGTGTTATATACCCCTGGCTTTCTTGAACACTATATCTATGGAGATAATTGTATGTTTTTGTTATATACCCCTGGCTTTTTTTAACGTTATATCCGTAGAGATAATTGTATGGTGCTACATACCTTTGGCTTTCAGGAACACTATGCCTACAGAGATAACTGTATGTTGTTTAGGCCAGTTCATGGGTGGTTCAAGGCTGGCTGATTTTTTTCTCTAAGATATGATTGATTGATTGATCTAGGAACCGACATCACAGCATTCGGGACATTCCCATAAGCGCTCCGTCTCCATCCTCAGCAGCCAGCGAAGAGTTCCAACACTAATAGTTCCAGTAGCAATCTGATTATATGTCCGTCTCGCCTTTCCTCCGAGCGCCGAGCGTCGGCCAGAACCCCTCGTCACACCTCGTTGTCTCATTCTTACCAGACCATGGTGCTCCATCTGCTCCTCCGAGGTGTACACGTGCTCCCACAAGGCCGCAACCACGTCTGCCTTGTCCTGCATCAATACTCCACCAAATTTTGCCGAGCCAGCCAATCTGTCCGCCTGTTCATTCCCCAGCACACCGGCATGCCCAGGAGAAAAGATCCAGGTGATGCTTACTACCCGTGACCTCCGAAGCGAAGCAAGCCACTCTGCGCGAAGCCTACCTGTTCTCACCCTTCTCAGCATGCTTTCTGAGTCAGTTACAATCACAATGTGTGTATGTATCGTGTTTTCTATCCAGCGGAAAGCTGCACTGACCGCCTCCACCTCCATTCTTAAGCTAGATGTAGTGTTTTCATACGCCAGGCTCTCCTGCACCAAACGCCGACCATTAGTTTTTGCCAAGAACCCCCAGGCACTTCTCCTACCTCTCAACACTGACCCATCCGTGTAGATAATCACATCACCCGGGCGAGAATTTTCATGAATTAGTTGCTGAATTTCCACTTCCGCTATGATATGAGATAGCCAGTGTCAAACCAACCACATTTTTTAGTCGCCATTTATGACATGTTCAGACGTTCTACAGTGTTACTATAATCTACAGTGTTACTATAATCTACAGTGTTACTATAATCTACAGTGTTACTATAGTCTACAGTGTTACTATTGTCTACAGTGTTACTATTGTCTACAGTGTTACTACTGTCTACACTGTTACTATAGTCTACAGTGTTACTGTCTTCACTTCCCTTTTGAAACGTCGGAAATACATGGTCGACACACTGGGAAATATAGGACCTACACTGGAGCTTGTTCTAGAACTTTCAATATATTCTAAACTAGAAAGAAGAACAAGAAGCAGCAAAGCAACTACCAGACCAACATAAAAGCCAATTCAGCTACTCTTATACCGCATGCATACAAAATTCAAGATTGGCGCAGCAGACAGAAGATCACATACTCCAAGGCTGCTCAAAATACAACATATCTAGGTAAACCTTCTGGTCTAGAGAGACGACAGCGGATAATAAACTCTATGGACCGCTGAGTGAACTAAAAAAGATAATGAAATTCATATAAGAGATTTCATACATTGCAGATGAAAGAAGAACTACTTTTCTAAACATCAAACGACAGAACAGTGAATAGATCGATAACCCAAAAGAACATATACATACCATTCATCCGAATCTTGTCTTCAAAGGTTGCCCTGAATGCCCCAGCGGGGGAGTGTAAAGCTTTCTTGATCTGGCCTCTTAAACCACTGACGGTCTGGATCTTGGCACCTTGGAACTTGGCCACTTCCAGCGCTGAGGTAAACATGTTCTAAACAATACGAGAAACATCTGGTCAGCCGATTCAGACATTGAAATAATACCAGGAAAACCTGAACAGTAGTTTACAGGTAAATGGGTCATCTCGAAGAAGACGGTGAGCACTGCATGTTAGTTAAGTTTCATGGGAGGCAACACTTGCAGTCAAGGACCAACATCACAGTTACCAAGGCCTTCTTATGTGCTCCGTCCTCTTCAACGGCCAACAAAGCGCCCCAATACTAATGGTACCAGTTACAGTCTGATTATGTGTCCGACTGGCCTTTCCTCAGTTTTGAATGTCTGCCAGATCCTCTGATCACTCCCTGCAGCACCATTCTCTCTAAGCAGTGATGACCTACAAGTTCTTCTGCATCATATTCACGATCCCCACCAAGAGGTGCAGACCCAGCCAATCTGACCGCCTGCTCATCTCACACCACACCAGCATGTCCTGGCGAATGTTGAGTTGAATCAAGAACCAAATTCACAGCAGTTGGGACATTCCCACACATGCTCTGTCCTTATCTGCAACAATCAGCGAAGAGTCCCAATACTAATTGTATCATAGGCAGTAGCAAGGAACACTAAAATTAGTCATGACTGATACTCATCATGAATTAACATAAAATAGAAACACGGCAACGGAAATACATGTACAGACACAAGTGAACATTTCAACCAATACACGTACAGACACAAGTGAACATTTCAACCAATACACATACAGACACAAGTGAACATTTCAACCAATACACGTACAGACACAAGTGAACATTTCAACCAATACACGTACAGACACAAGTGAACATTTCAACCAATACACATACAGACACAAGTGAACATTTCAACCAATATACGTACAGACACAAGTGAACATTTCAACCAATACACGTACAGACACAAGTGAACATTTCAACCAATACACATACAGACACAAGTGAACATTTCAACCAATATACGTACAGACACAAGTTAACATTTCAACCAATACACGTACAGACACAAGTGAATATTTCAACCAATACATGTACAGACACAAGTGAACATTTCAACCAGTCTTTTTTTTCTGTTCTAAACCAACATCATGTGACGTAGTAATTAACACAGATAGTGTAACAGAGTAGCTTAGGAGTAAAGAGTTAAGGAATGCTGCGCATTCCTTGACTAGTGGGAAAACCATAGCAAGTGAACGTGTGTGCACGAATGAAGAAGTGTATCTAGGCTGGGACACACGTCACTTGGGGGCCAGCTAGCAAGAAAGGAGGAACATGTAAACATCGGGATTTGAGCTTACCATCATTATGCGGTAGTTGAACGATTCGACTAATAAAGAATGTTCTAAACAACGGAGTCTTGTGTGCTGTACGATCACGTGCCTACTAACCTGTATGTAACACTGTAATACAAGTCATGCATCTCCTAAGATCTCGGTGCTGTGAATCAATTCTAGTAATTATACTCCAAATGCCACTTTTCATTTTTTTTAGTATGCCCATACCTCTTCTACCACTGATATTCCCAGTTGTCATGATGTTTCCCAATGCCTCTCCTCTCATTACATGATTATAGAAGAATGACTTGTTCTTACATATGTATTTAATGTTATATTTTGGAGTCTCTATGGTGAAGTGGTCAAGCCATCTGACTCAGGCTCCAAAGGTTGTGGGTTCAATTCTGGGCCGCGCCCTTCGGCTCACGAGTGCTTTTTTGGGGGGAGAATCCAGAGGTCATCGCTGGAGCTACGGAATCCGTGCTTTGTGCGGCGCTTTTGGCAGTTTATTGCGCAAAGGGGCCAAATGGGATAAAACCCAGTGCAATAATGTTGACTTAATCGACTGTAAATAATTTTATACTTTCATGGGCCTTTTTTCAGGTACTTGTTAGTTACATATACTGAGTGCATAAAAGATCCTTACAACTTCCCCAACATCTCACTGACTTAGATGGAGGAAAAGAAGAAGCAGAAGTTAGTTACTCTGGCAGTTCAAGATATTCACAAGATACATCTCAGAAACCACATTTCTGTTGCCTACAAACCTTTCCTAACTTAATCGGTGCCATTCCACAATTCACTGTCACACAGCAGAACAGGTGTGTCAACAAACAAACAAAACAAAACATCAAACAAGAATGATTCGCCAACAACATGAAATGCCATAATGTATCAGTAAGAAATACAAATATCTCATATAAACAAAGATAATATTTGTATATACAAACTATTTCACATGTTGCAGCAGCAATGGCGCAATGTCACAATTATACTTTTTCTTTCAGTAACCACCATGCTTGTTTGACTGATAACAATGAAGACCTGTCCGAGACACTTCAAGATTACCAGATTTGTTAACAATGAAGACCTGTCTGAGATATTTCAAGATAACCAGATTTGTTAACAATCAAGACATGTCTGAGACATTTTAAGATAACCAGATTTATTAACAATCAAGACCTGTCTGTGACATTTCAAGATTAACAAATTTGTTAACAATGAGCAAGCAACCAGGCAACCTTGAAAATACATTTTACAACAGTTTTACACACAGGAAATTTTTAAATATTTATTAGTAATCACAAATTTAGTCGTACAATTTGAACTAGCTATTGTGACAATGTTATTCTTCTTCTTTCATTCACTTAAAATTTGTCTATATCTGAAATGCTGTCTCTTGAATGAATTTAACTCTCTTTTTCAATTCACTCAGTGGTCCATAGAGTTTATCTTCCACTGTTGTTTCTCCGAGCCAGAAGGTTTGCCTGGATATGCTGTCTTCTGGGCAATCATGGATTATTTGATCTGCTGTCTGGGGCATCAAACCAGATGTGTATGTATACACGACTGATTTGCCAATCTTGAATTTTTTATGAAACTGCTATAACAAAATCACTTACCTGAATAAATGCTGATTTTGTAAACACCTTGACTGGAGCGCCAACTAGCTTCAGTTTTTTCTCTACATCACATGACTGGTCTAATTCCAAAACAACGCCTGTAGCAGCGATACGAAAATTCAGCTGACAATAAAAAAAAAAAGAGGATAAGCTGATGATTTAATCTGTAAATAATTCAATGCATTAATGACTTGCAATTCAAGATTTATACTGTAAATAATTCAATAAATGTATGCCTTGCAATTCAAGATCAACGCCGTAAATAATTCAACTCATTTATGCCTTGCAATTCAAGATTTATACTGTAAATAATTCAATGCATTTATATCTTGCAGTACAAGATTTATATTGTGAATAATTCACTGCATTTGTTTCTTACAATTTGAGATTTATACTGTAAATAATTCAATGCATTTATGCCTTGCAATTCAAGATGTTTAATTTAACAAGCGTTAGACCCCGATGGCAGTATCTGCTGTGTGACTACCTTTTATTAATGAGAACACTGTTAGCTATAGAAGGACACAGAGACTAGCATGTTGTGGAGTTAGTTTAACAAGACAATTTGATGGAGAATAACAGCTGGAGACTTGCATTCTATACTTAACATTCATGTAGTTAGTTAGTTAGTCGACAGATCATCCTCGTTGCACATCGAACCATTCAGTCCATAAGTGCTCGGATCCCCTCCTCAGCAAATCCCGCAGCGTGTAGCGGCTAACGACACCAGTTCTGTGTTGGTTTATCAATCTTCTTTGGCTTCCTGTGTAGTGTTCTTGTTTGGCCACCCCTCTTTTAATTTGCTGCTCCCGCAGTCCTGGCCATTGTTGTAGATTCACAGTCATCACTTGGTTCTCGCAAAAGTCTCACTTCTCGTAGAGCATTCAGAATGTCAGCCTGGTCCATGGCGCGTCTGCCCTCCACAGTAGCCTCTCCTGCGAGCTTGTCAGCCCGCTCATTTCCTTGTACTCCCGCATGACCTGGCACGAAGATGAAACTAATCTTTGCCAGTCGAGACCGCTTCAGAGGCAGCAACCATTCTCTTCGGATCGACCCCTCCTCTATCCTCTTGATCATGTTCATCATGTATATATAGGGAAATAGGGAATGGCTTGTAGTAAACTGAGTTCAACATGACAGCAAATTTGATGGAGAGAAACAGCTGGAGACTTGCATTCTATACTTTCATGTGTATATAGGGACACAGAGAATGGCTTGCCATAAACTTAGTTCAACATGACAGCAAATTTGATTGAGAGAAACAGCTGGAGACGTTCTACAGGTAACATAAAGAGCACAGCGTACAGGGAGATATGGCTCTACACTCATCTGGACAAAACTGCTTTAAAATATTTATTAAAGCACTGAACCTTTTTCCTAGCCCACAGGCCTATTGGGTATATGCTAAAAACCCATTACATTTGTAGACCAATTGGAGATCAATGGATGCTGCAGTCAATATCAGGCATTTTTATTTCCTAGAACATTTCCCAGTTCCCATGTTTTCTAGAATATTTCCCAGTACCCTTATTAGACCGAGCTACCCGGGAGCCTGGGTTACATTTTTTTAACATTCCCAACCCGATGAAGATTCGAACCAGCTGCCTCACCTTCCAGAAATTTTCTGATATCCATTTTCAGAGGTTTGGCAAAACCCCAGAGCTCACTAGTTTAAGATCAGTTTCCACAATGGGAGAGATGTGAACCCAGGGCCACCGGACCAGGAAGTAAATGGACAAGCAAGCACAATGGCAACCAACATTTGTGTGTAATGACACAACTTAAATCATGAACAAACACAAAGTGACCAAACATTTCTCAAACTTACCGTTTTTTCTGCCACAGTCTCAACAGCGAGAAAACCTGTGCCCTGAGGAGTCAGTGGACCTGGGGTGAATACACAAATATGTCAACTTTCAAATCTAATCAGTAATAATAACCTGAACCTATAACAATGAATAATCCTCTTGCTCAGTTTTACTTCTGCTGACACATAATAGTTTAAAATTATACTTTAGGAAAAATGTTTCCCCTCTCAGCATTGGGTTAATTCTGCGGACACATCATCAAGTGCCCTGAGAGCTTGATTCGACATTCATGTGTTCTGGCTCAACTCAGCTGATGACATTCCTTGATGCCACTGTCTCAGTCCATCCAACATAATTTCTTTTGGTCTGCTTCTCTTCCCCTTATCTTTCCAGTTGTCACGATGTTCTCCAATGCCTCTCTTTTCATCACATGACTAAAGAAAGCCGATTGTTTCTTTTTTATTGTTGTATATAATGTTCTAGTTTCATTAGTCTCATTCAGACAATAGTTATTAGTTTCTCTGGCAGTCCAAGAAATTCACAACATTCGTCTCAGGAACCACATCTTCTGTTGTTGACACATAGCTGTTTAAAAATATACTTTATGAAAAGTGTTTTCCCACTCAGCATTGGGTTACTTCTGTTGACACATAACTGTTTAAAAGTATACTTATAAAAATCTTGTCACCCAGAAGAGGATTGTGACACAAAACAAAATAAAAATTTGACACCAGGGTCATTGTGATGGTTGTCACTCACCCCAGAATGTGGCATGGCAGTGGATATGCTTGCGGTGTGTACTTCAGCATGCGCCGTCGCATGTTGTCCTCCAGTTTGTAGTAATAAGGGGATAGTCTGGAACCGACGCCAGCCAAGAGAGATGATCAGGGGATTCCTCGTTTTCAGGATTTTCTTGTACCACCTGTGCTTTTTAATGCGCACCTGAAACATTGTATTCAGAGAAAACAAATATAAAGCCAATTTATTTTTTTTTGTTGGGCGCTTGCTTGGAACCCAAGCGTAGTCCATACATGTGCCACTGCTTCTAGTGCCTTAGACTGATTTTTACGTGTGGATTAGCTGCCCCTATTATCAGTGTCCCTCGCCATTAGGCATCAGAGATACTTGTAATTTACGTCCCTAAGTCAAGGAAGAGAAGACAACATAGTCCAACTTACCAGTATATGGGTTAAACCCGCTTTGCCTCAGCATCAGCATACCAGAAGGTTAAGAAAAGTTGCTCTTACCCATTCGGCCATGCTGACCTCCACCAGGCATACATATTTTAGTTTGCTCTTGCCTTCATTCTTGTTGGTGACCTAGCCACTGTCTCTATACATAGAGATCCTCTGCCATCACAAACATGAGACTATCTATAACCAACAACTACCTGACCGCTGCTCTGAAGCTACATCCACCACCTGCTCCCATATTTTCACATTACCCCGGCCGGAGGATTAAACAGGTACTCCGCCTTGCCCAAGGGTCTCCTGTAGGTTATGGGAAGTAAAGAGGCGCCTTACTTCTCCTTTAATAGGATACACCCCTACTCTTCCACCTGCATGTATATTATCTGTTCTTAAAGAAACTACGGTACTGTCCTACATAACAATCTGATAAAAGTCTAGAACTTTCTAATGCCACAAACTTACATTGACGTATCCCAGCTTCTCCTCAATGTCCGTTGTGCCACCGACAATGACAGGATAGGTGGGGTTGAAGTTCTCAACCAACTCACAGGGCATCTGTTCAAACTCTATTCGCACGTACATTCCAGGTCTGAAACCTTCATACTGCACCCTCTGCTCCTCAGGCAGATCTTCAAATTCAGCTCGGTTTAACTGAAAATACAAATACATTTGGACTGGTTATGAGACTTAGTCAATTTTTGGTTTTAGAACTGACATCACTACACTCAGGCTACTCCCACACATGCTGCATACGCCCTCCTCAAAGGTCACGAACAGTTCTCATGCTGATAGTTCTAGTAGCAATTAGATGAATAGTTGTGTTTGTATACAAGTTGGAAGATAACATCAAAAGAATGAACGAACCAACCATTTTCAAAGGGTCGCAAACTGGACACGCAGGCCTGTCTTACATCTGGCCCTTCCTATCACTCATTTTTTGTTCATCAATTATCTAATGTGCGTGTTATATTCACATAGGGAAATAACATTGTCAAATGAATGATGTGAACATAAACAATACATATTACCATCCCTAGATGGTCTGACAGACTATACAATCAAGGTGCCTTGATTCTGTTGGAGATCTATTGCAGCCAGCCTTCATTGCGAAGATGGCACCTGATTGACCGACTGAGTTGTGCTTATATGCAGGCTGTATAGACATAAAAACATATGGCAAAGAGAAATAGAAACAGAAATGAATGAGGAGGACATAGATAGAGCTGCATAGCATAGCTAAGGATGGGAGCACTTGGAGTGAGTTCGGTAACAGACTATGCCCCAATGTAGGATAAAGAATAAAAAAGGAAAGGAGGTTATACAGCCACAATTATGCATTCATTCTGTGCATTCTGATCACTTGTTTGTAAAAGATTCTTAGATTTGTGTTTCTTTGTTTGCCAAAAGCTGTGTACATACAAGTCTATACACATGTAACGCCACCTACCTTAGCCTGTTCGTCTGTTTCTGCTTTCCATGTATCATAGTACTCATTATCTCCCTTCGTATCATAATCTGTATCAAACATTTCCTTCATTTTCCTTTTCTTCGCCAACCGTTTTTCTTGTGCCGACATCTCGGCCTTTGTCTTCTTTTTCACCTCTTCTTCTGGTTCACCTACAAACAAGAGTTTACTGGCTGTAAAGTGGTGCATTCACTCATGAATGAAATAAACACAGAAATTAACACTAGTAACAAATGTCAACATGGGGGGGGGGGGGGGGGGGGGCCACTGTAGCGCAGCCGCTAGACACTCGCCTGGCGCACTTGTATTCAGGGGTTCCATCCACACTGGTGTGGATTCCCACATTTTTTTTGGGTAAAAATGACCTGGTCATGTGCTGCCAGGTCCATCCAGCCTAACACGGCTACCAGTGAATGACCTGGGAGGTGGAGGCAGCAGACCACGTCACCTGCGGAAGACATGACACGCTGACCACATCACCTGCGAGCGCCGTTTAGTCAATACAAATATATTTCCAGCAACCTGAGCAAAGTGCACCTTAACTTGAATAAAAGGGCCCCTTTTTTAAAAGCAAACTCGGAATATTTAACGGTAATGTTAAACATGTACTGCTTATGGGTCCAAACCCTGGAGAACCACTGTAAATATACTTCAAACAGTCAAACTGCTGCCTGTGCAGAATAGGGCTAAAATGAGAAAGAGTCATCAATGTGGAGCTTAAGGGGAAGAACTAGATGCCAATGTGGTGTCAGGGGGAGAACTAGACAGCAATGTGGAGCTTAGGGGGAGAACTAGACACCAATGTGGTGTTGGGGGAAGAACTAGACAGCAATGTAGAGCTTAGGGGGAGAACTAGACACCAATGTAGAGCTTAGGGAGAGAGTCCAGCAAATCAAGAGGTGAGGGAAAGATGCTGACTTTGGATAGGACATGGACTGAGAAAACCTGAGAACAGATTAACCAAGGTACATGGTAAATGTAATAGAGAGATATCACACAGAGAAGAGAAATATCACACCAAGAAGAGAAATACCACACAGAGAAGAGAAATATCACACCTAGAAGAGAAATATCACACCAAGAGAAATACCACACAGAGAAGAGAAATACCACACCAAGAAGATAAATATCACACAGAGAAGAGAAATATCACACAGAGAAGAAAACTAGAGACAGAGATACCGGGAGAACATGGATCGAGCTGCAGGAAACATCATCACCATGTGCCTTGCTAGCAGACGTAGACATTCATGTCATTCCACAGTTCTTGGTCCTTGGTGCTCTGGATCAACTCTGCTGATGATATTCCTCAATGCCACTGTCTCAGTCTATCCAGCACCATGTCTCTTGGTCTGCCTCTGCCTCTTTACCCACTGAACTTTCCAGTTGTCACGATATTCTCCAATACCTCTCTTGTCATCACATAACCAAAGAATGCCTTGCGTGACGCTTTCCTACAATAAATACATTTATATGCAAACAGTGTGTATTTGATTCCCATTTTCTTCTTCGTCAGACATCTAGTCTGAACAAACACCATCAATCACGACTCTCCAATTCTCACTGACATCCTATATTTTCATTAAGTTGGTGTCGGCTGTTATTTTTTCCCCCAGCTTTTCAGCT
This sequence comes from Cepaea nemoralis, assembly GCA_014155875.1. Classification (NCBI taxonomy): domain Eukaryota; kingdom Metazoa; phylum Mollusca; class Gastropoda; order Stylommatophora; family Helicidae; genus Cepaea; species Cepaea nemoralis. The sequence goes on from JACEFZ010023837.1 coordinate 221,067, forward strand.
GAGCATATACATCATTGTTTGATATAAAAAGAACAAAGAACACGTCTCTGGCCATGGGACATTGAAGACATCTTGAGCGTGAAAATGAATGAGGCAGGAGAGGTGGCTAAAGTTGATGGGTATATGGAGTGATATTCGGCACAGACACCACTTCACGATGATGACACATCTCTAGTTTCATATACTCAGGTGGTCAGTGTGGGAACATATATATTCAGGTGGTCAGTGTGGGAACATATATATTCAGGTGGTCAGTGTGGGAATATATAAACTGATCGGTGAATTAGGGTATGCCTAGTTTACCTACAAAGTGCTGTGGAACGTAATGAGCACGGCAAGGCACATAGAGCGCCCTGGTCATCCACTGCACCTGTAATTGTCTCCAGCCGTCTCGACTTGTCTTGCCACTGGACTCAGGCGAGAGAGTGAGGTCGACGAATTGCGCAACTCTTCCTCACTTTAATCCAATTCATCGCACAAGTCATTCTTCATCCAACATGGGAACATATATATTCAGGTGATCAGTGTGTAAGCATATATATATAATTATATATACATAACTGCTTACCATCATTTTCCCCTTGTTCTTTATCCCCTTGGTCCTTTATTTCATCATCTTTATCGCTCTCTGGGTCATCAGGGACATTTCCATTCTCTGCTTCAAATGTCTCTCCAGTCTGCAGATCCTCAAAGTCACCATACAGCTCATCTAAACAAAAAATAATACACTTCAACAATTAATGACTGTAGAGAAAAATCAACACTATTTGATTTTTAAAAATCAAGACAAAATAACGTCATAGTTACATGATAAGTATGGCAACATGCAGCATAATACCACAATTAATCTCTCTCCACATCCAGGACGCTAACTACTAAGACAAAGAGGTTGGCTCCTGAATTACGTGCACTCTCTCTCTCAGCATGCACATGCTTGTATGCCCCCCCCCCCCCCCCCCCATATTTGCTTTGAACTCAAGAATAGTCCACTCATGTGCCGCTACTACTAGGAAGTGCTCCAAACTGATTTTTGAATGTGGGTTAGATGTCCCTATTACCAAAACTTGCCCAGGTAAGCTGCAGCCCAGACCAAATTTTAAAATTAGAACACCTAACCACAGAAATATAACCTAACCACAGAAATATATAACCTAACCACAGAAATATATAACCTAACCACAGAAATATAACCTAACCACAGAAATATTTATGCTTCTGGTTATCGCTTGTGTGTCAGTGAGGCCTACAAGGCATGTAAAGAACAGCAGCATGGTAACATATGCATATCATCAGAGGCAACCAGTGAGGGTTGGTGTGAGGCTTTTCACCGCACGCAGCAGAAAATCCTATCAATCATGAAGAAGTGAGCTGGCTCAGGGTGGGGGGGAATCCATTGGGAGGTGACAGGCAGAAGTAGAAGAAGAATTATTCTAGTACACACATGGAGATTCTCACTGGGGCTAGAGAGTTCTGCACTGTGCTGGCAACCTCCGAGTGTTGACATTATCCTTGTGTTATCGAGGGTTGAACAACTTATGGAGGTCCTTTGTATGCAAAGATTGTGAATAAACGAAACAGGAAGTCTGAACCTTAGGTCTATTAACCTTACACACAGCAGCCAGTTGACCCCCATTCTGCAGATCTTGACCCTTCACTTTTAGTCAATTATCCGTATCATGGGTGAGGTACTTCCATTCTGCAGACATGATGAAATCATCTCAACTAGAACTTAGGAGGCTGGATATCTAGGATCTGGTGTATTATCTGAATCAGACCCCAAATTATATATATATATATATATATATATATATATATATATATATATATATATATATATATATATATATATATATATATATATATAAAACAGGTTTTTGCATGTGGATTAGTTTCCCTTGCCATCAGGCAAACCCACTCTGACTTCTGAGGTACTTGTAATTTGTCTCCAAGCCAAGGACGAGAAGAAATAATTTTAGTCTAACTGACTAGTATTGCGATTGAACCGGCCACCTCATCATTAGCGCACCGTAAGTGTGAGAGCATGCACTCTCATCCATTCGCCCATGCTTACCCCTAAACCTAAATGATGTGATTTACACGTGACCACAACAGAAAAACATGTTGACATGCATACCATCCTCCTCCAGCCGAGCTTTAGCGTCTGTCTCTGCATCCCATTTTCCAGTCACAAAGGCATCTAGGATCTCTTCCTTCAGCTGGCACACAAATGGCAGAAAAATACTTGTAACATACGACAACTATTTACAAAATGCAAGAAACATAAATTTATCATCAGAATAAACTGGCAGTTACTGGTACTTTGCCATATTGACTGACGATAATTTGTTATATTGTGTTTCAAATAATGCATAACTACAACTCATAGTTGGTTTCAGGTATGGAGTTATACCTCTCCATAGCACAAAGCCTGGGCTGAATTGTAGAGACCATGTGTTGCCCATACAGCACAATCTCTTTCTCAGCCTGTCTTGTTTACTCCAGAGGAAAGGTAACAATTCATCTGGAACAAGACAACTGTAGAAGCTGTCGGATCAGCACAGCAATGTTTCAATCCTAGACTAGTTGGAAACCAAGGCTTAAGACCTAGTCTGCCCTGCCATGACATTTAGTCTTTAGGTCGTATGTCTTCAAACTAGGATATGGCTTGTACCCTCCCAATTGGGCTCATCCGCCCAAAGCTGTTGGCATAATGTGGGTTGTCAGGTTTGGTGATCACTGCCCAACATTGGGCGCTAACAGAAAGCAGGTAGTACCGTCTGACTGAGACACATGACATGTCATGAAAGCAAATATGGTGTCAGCGTGTAAAGCTAGTGTGCTTACATCAAGATGTTTACACAATTGACACAGTAAGACAAATATGGCCTGTCACAGTGTCTAAAGCTACTGTGCTTACATCAAGGTGTTCATACAGCAAGACAAAAATGGACAAAGTATAAAAGAGAAGGGAGGGCACTAAGAAATGTTTTCCAGCACAGTTCGGGGGATGTTTGTGGACAGTTTAAACTGAGGAGAAAACAAAAATAATATAAACAATATAAATTTAATTTTAAATATGGGATGATAGAGGACAGAAGAGTAGCTTTGACTTCAGAATGGCAAACTTGGATTTATACAAAAGACACCCTAGGCGGATTCCCAGCTTTATACAGAAATAAATCTTCATATTGAAGGGCAAAGAAGATTACTTATTCCCAATTCAGAGCACCATAAGTCATCACGAAAAATAAACTGGCCTTAACTTGAATAATAGGAAGACAGAAGTCATGGTGATATCAAAGAAACAGATCGTGCCTAATGTACAATTAAAATAAATGTTATTTTGCGGCAAGAGCAGAAACTCAGATATCTAGATGGAAGATGCATCACAAAGAGATAAAGAGCAGAATAGGACAAGCAAAAATGCACTCTATCAAATAAAGAACATTTTATGCAAAAGGTATTTGTCAGTGGAAGTAAGAAAAATAATACTTGTGTGTTACATGGAACCAGTTGTAACATATAGTTGTGAGTCTTGGATAATTAGTAAACATGCAAAGAAATACCTAGAAGCTTTTGAGATGTGGTTTTTTTTATAGAAGAATGTTGATAATTTCTTGGAGAGCTAACATGAGTAATCTAAACGTTTTGAGAGAGACAAGGAGACAGAGACAACCGATCACAAGCATCAGAAAAAGGCAGTCATTATTTTGGCAAATTTATAACAAGAAGTGGAAAGATTTGTGGAAGGAGAGACACTGGAAGTCAATGGGAGAAAATTACTGCCAGTCTTGTGTGGTGCCGCTAGAGATCGCAAGATGTAGAGAAGCATGATTGCCCACGCCAGATGGCAACGGACTTGATGATGATGATGACAAATAGTCACACAACCACACCAACATAAGACGTCAAACCTCATCAACATCTTTCTTTTCATCTGTAACAATGTGGTTGCAGTCTCGTTTGTTGACGATGTGTTTATCAGCCTGGCTGCCGTCTCCTCTCTGCTTCTTCAATACTTTAAACAGGCCTCCTAGCTCATCATCGTTATCATCATCGCTGTCTTCATTTAAATCAGCAGCTGTATGAATGATAAAACATTGATCATTATTACCTGCATTTGGCTGTTTGTGATTTCTAGGCAAGTTTATGTTTAGTAGATTGCCATTGTTTTCTGAGCGACTTCCACTGGTACCAGTGTATGAAAATAAGCACTAGACAGTCTGCTTCCAAATTAAATGGTGTGAGATTCCGAGCTGCACTCGTAACCCCTTCGCCATAGCCCTGGCTATTACTTGTATGCAGTGGCCATATTATACAACATAAGAAACATCTAACAGTGACCATATTATACAACATAAACACCTAGCCGTGGATATAAGAATTCTGTTAATTAGAATTAATAGTCTTCTTTTTGTTCTTCTACCTTTCGTCTACTAATGGAGTATGCGCCCTAAACTCAATCATCTCTTTGTTGGTTTTTTCGTGATTGGTTGAATTTTGCAGCCACATCTTTCTACAGAATGAGGTCACTAGACTCACGCCAATCGGACAACAAGAGTTGTACGTTACAGAGTTACTACTCTCTGCCTCCTTTATGGGGAATTAATCAATTTCTACCTTCTGGTCGACAATGTTTTCGACAATTCTTCTTCTTTCATTTGCTTGAAATTTGACTATATCTGCAATCTCATCTCGTGTATGAATTTCAATGTCTGTTTTACTTTACTCAGTGGTCCATAGAGTTTATCTTCCACTGCTGTTTCTCTACACCAGAATGTTTGCGTAGGTATCTCATATTTTGAGTTGATAATTCTTAATTTTATTTTCTGGCTGGCAAGATTTTTAACACTTCTAATTTATTCATTCCCATGGGCGATGTTTTTCATCAGTGAGGATAAAAGATCTTCCCCATGCCTTGTGGCTAACGGGTACATGGAGCTAGTCCCCATATTTGTAAAGACCAATCGGTGCTCGACGGGTGATGCCAATATCACCCCGCCAACCTTTACTCCTCAGAACATTCTCAGGAACTCATGTTAGGTGTGGGCGATATGGGGGCCAAAAATCAATTTTTTTTTACATTGTTGAGAATTTGAACATACGACCACTAGCCCCGGGCAAGGGTGACAACCACTGCACCACAACAGCTGCCTGGGAGACATTATGACTGACATAAAATCTAGAAATGACATCAAAAGACAGCACTTACAGTCACCGTACACCATTTTCGAGTAGTTCTTTCTCGTGGTGGAATGCTTCATGGCTGCTCTCTCAAACATATTGTGCTTCCACCGCAACAAACCTAAGGAAGGAACAAGTATCTGTAATAATTTAAATCACATTGAGATCCTATAGCATTTAATCATGAATCACGTCTAATATATTTAATTCATTGGAAAAAACCAGCAGAAATATGTTTGACTGAACAGTGGAATGGTGACACTAGTTTGTTAACTGCATGATTACCATATATATTACCTACTAGCTGCCCGGCCCGGCTTCGCCCAGGCCCTGGCGGGGATCTATCTACCTACCTACCTACTTACCTACCTATCTATCTATCTGTCTGTCTGCCTGACCCGGCTTCGCCCAGCTCCTGGTGGGGAGCATCTCATTTAATTCATATAAGTAGTCATATAAGCTCCCGTTCCCGACTGTCTGTCTGTCTGACCCAGCTTCACCCAGTCCCTGGTGGGGAGCATCTCATTTAATTCATATACGTAGTCATATAAGTTCCCGTTCCCGACTATCTGTCTGACCCGGCTTCACCCAGTCCCTGGTGGGGAGCATGTCATTTAATTCATATAAGTAGTCAAATAAGCTCCCGTTCCCGACTATCTGTCTGTCTGTCTATCTATCTGACCAGGCGTGGTTTCGCCCAGCTCCTGGCGCACAGTAACTTAAAAGAATGTCCTTCCACACACCATCCATTATTTTTAATGAAAACTGTTTTTAATCACCGACATGACACTTGATAGCTTCTTTAAGTAGAAAAAGATGTGATGAATTATTTTTATGAAAACTTTGAAAATACCTTAAAGATTATATCATTATTTATTATAACTGATATGCCTGAAAATAACTATAGACAAAGAGTTTAACAATAGTGCAAGTAAGTCCAACAATATGACTATAAAGTATATAAAAATGTTATTAAAAGTTATGCCCCTTGAAATAACTTTTCTAGAGTGAAGTCCCCCTGCTATATAGAAATTATATAATGAAAAATTAAAAATTAAATGTTATTAAGTGAGTAGCCGATTTTACACTAAGAAACTATTATAGTCGGTTGCACAGGAATGAAAGGAAGACGTGTAGAAAATTTCATCTCAATCGGATGGACCGTTCGCGAACGCATAAACGACGGACACCCATACATACATACACACATCGATTTTTATAGATATAGGTCCGCCCAAAGTATGAGGAATAGAGAAAACTATTGTCACCCTCACCCGCTCCATTTGAGGACACTCTATGGAGATGTGAACAAGGTCAAGTCGGAGAAGAAGAAAGAGAAGATGGCTGTGCAATGAGTAATGAAATGGTCGGAAATGAGCAATGAAATGGTGGGAAATGAGTAATGAAAAGCTGTACAATGAGCAATGAAATGATGGGAAATGAGTAATGAAATGCTGTACAATGAGCAATGAAATGATTGGAAATTAGTAATGAAATGCTGTACAATGAGCAATGAAATAATGGGAAATGGGTAATGAAATGCCATACAATGAGTAATGAAATGCTGTACAATGAGCAATGAAATGATGGGAAATGAGTAATGAAATGCCGTACAATGAGCAATGAAATGATGAGAAATGAGTAATGAAATGCCGTACAATGAGAAATGAAATGGTGGGAAATGAGTAATGAAATGCCATACAATGAAATGGTGGGAAATGAGTAATGAAATGCCGTACAATGAGCAATGAAATGGTGGGAAATGAGTAATGAAATGCTGTACAATGAGTAATGAAATGCTATACAATGAGTAGTGAAATGGTGGGAAATAAGTAATGAAATGCCGTACAATGAGCAATGAAATGAGTAATGAAATGCTGAACAATGAGTAATGAAATGGTGGGAAATGAGTAATGAAATGCTGTACAATGAGTAATGAAATGATGGATAAAATGCAAGCAGTGGGGCTGCGGTTTTTGAGAAGCACATTAAGAATATCACCGGCACAAAGTATAACAAATGGCAAGGTAGTGACAGTTGTAGGTGCTTATGCAAAGATAAATGAAATTTATGGAGCACACAACAGAAGAGGTGGAATGTAGACATATTGGACTGGAAAAACATTAGACAAACGAGGCTGAGGAAGACAGAGAAAGTTATATGAGAACAGCTTACATGACACAGAGGTGTACAGTCATGTTTGCCAATGTATCCAACTGCCAATGAGGAAATGGAAAACAAAAACAAAAAAGACAAATAAACAAACCCAGTTAGCACTTTGATTCTCACACCTGCCAAGTTACAAACAGTCACACCTGCCAAGTTACAAACAGACACACCTGCCAAGACACAAACAGTTCATTGTTACCTTGCCGTCTTGACAGACGATAGTTTGTGCTTTAAAATGGCATAATAACTTTTACCTATGGCGGTAGCGAATGTGACTGATAAGGCCAATTTGCGCTGTAAATGTCCGTTCACAGTGGGTGCATGTGAACACGTGGTCATTTCCACGATCATGCACCATCTTACATCTCAAACGCTCGGTGTGTGACTTATCTGCAATAATTTTCTCCTTTGTCTTTATTCCATTTCTGATGTTTGCCCTATATGCAACACGTTCAGTGGTGACTTGCTCCCAAAGTGCATTATCAATGCCTGTATCAATCATGTCCCGCTTACACACATCTTTGTATCGTAGTAGAGACCGACCCTGAGATCTCTTACCCATCTGTAATTCACCAAAAAAGATGTCCTTTGGTAATCTACCATCATCCATCCTCCTAAGATGTCCTATCCATCTAGGTCTACGAAGACTGAGCATGGAATAAACTGTCACACAACCTGATCTTTCCAATACTTCAGTATTTGTGATTTTGTCTTGCCACTTAATACCAAGAATTCTTTGCCCATGCAGCATGATCCCTCTCTCGGCCTGCCTAGTTCACTCCAGAGAAAAGGCAACACCCCTACATCTGGAACAAGACAAGCTGCAGAAGCCACCAGATCAGCAAAGCAATGCTCTCACTGTCCGCCTGTCGGAGCTTCGATCCTAGACCAGCCGCTAACCAAGGCTTAGGGCCTGGTCTGCCCTGCCATGACAGTAAAGAAAAATAAAATACCTTACCAAATATAAGAACATTCTAAATAACACCCATAAATTCCTTCAACAAAGGACTCACCACTTTCATTATCACTGTCATTTTCTTCATCATCATCACCATCATCATCTTCCTCGGAATCAGCACCGCCAACATCCATGGACTCATCATTGGCATCTTCTTCAGACTCACTTCCTCCATCACTATCATCAGCCATGGGTTTTGAGGTTTTTCTTTTCTTTTTGGGGGGACTAGTGGCCTGTTGGACATTTAGAACATATCATGAGGGTCTTAAGAAAAATAACACAACAGAATAATTCATCATCATCTCATCTTGTACCTTGCGGTGTTGAGGTGAAGCATAAACAATGGGAGAGTTCCTGTTTATGGGATTCATGCACTGATTAAATGCTTCAAAAATGAACTCTATGAAGTTAGTTGCATATCCTTTGCAGGACATCACAGTCAACCCCAGTATCATTTGGCTATTTGTGATTTCTTGACAAGTTTACACTCAACATTTTGCCATTGCTTTCTGAACGACTGGCAGTCCATACCAAGGCGGTCTATTTCAAAATCGCCTGCAGCTGTGTTTCGAACGCAGGATGTCTGATTATGAATTGCATTCTAACCCTGTCGCCACGGAGCCCGGCTCTCTCCATGCATACATACATGATTACCCTATCACAAGATACTTTTCTTTGACAATACTGTATCCTGTCCTTGGCATTTCATACTATACATGATAGGGTGTGAGATGTGCAATATTTGGAAAGAACGACCGACATAGGCTGATGTTCCCACACACACCGGTCAACAGGTCATGTGCACGCTGCTTAAACAGCACTTGGTGGGGTATTGATGCATGATAAGGCAGACGTCGTTGCAGCCTTGTGGGAGCACGTGCATACCTTGGAGAAGCAAATGGATCACCATGGTCTGGGAAGAATGAGACAGCGAGGGGTGATGAGGGGATCTGGCCGACGCTCGACGCTCAGAGGAAAGGCGAGACGGACATATAATCAGATTGCTACTGGTACTATTGGTGTTGGAACTTTTTGCTGGCTGCTGGGGATGGGGACAGAGCGCTTACGGGAATGCCCTTATGATGTGATGTCGGTTCCTAAATCAATCAATCAATCAATAAGTACGCCAGTTGTGACGTCCTTAGGTCAATGTCTCCTCATAATGTGCCAAAACAATCTTGACTGCCTATTCCAATTCCTCTAAACAACATACGGGTTTCATCTGTTTCTTGAAACATGTAGCGCTTTTTTGATGAGAAGTCAATATTTTAGTCTGGTGTAGGGGCTTAACCCGTAACTCGGCATCAGCACACCGGAAGTTTAAGAGTGAGAACTCTTATTCATTCAGCCACGCTAACCTCTGGGTGAAATGATATCTTCAGGATACTCCAGAAATGAACACCAAAGTCATGTGACAGACACAAATCTATCCCATGAAACCTAGCTGTAAGCAAATGTGACAGACACAAATCTATCCCATGAAACCTAGCTGTAAGCAAATGTGACACACAAATCTATCCCATGAAACCTAGCTGTAAGCAAATGTGACAGATACAAATCTATCCCATGAAACCTAGCTGTAAGCAAATGTGACACACAAATCTATCCCATGAAACCTAGCTGTAAGCAAATGTGACAGATACAAATCTATCCCATGAAGCCTAGTTGTAAGCAAATGTGACAGACACAAATCTATTCCATGAAAACTAGCTGTAAGCAAATGTGACAGACACAAATCTATTCCATGAAACCTAGCCATAAGCAAATCCAGGCAATGCTGGCCCATTCTGCTTCAAAATAAATTACCTGGTCATCATCATCACTGTCATCATCCATACTACTCTCAGCTTCCATGCCTGAATCTTTGTCTTCATCATCATCATCTTCATCATCACTTTCATTTTTCTCACCATGCCTGAATAATGGGACAGAATAAAGATGAAAAATAAAAATATAAAAATAAAAATAACATGGCACAAACTACTATGTGGTTTTTTAATTAAAACTTTCACAAGTACTAGGTCACAACATTACAAGGTAGGGTGTCCAAGTCCCTTCCTCACTATTGTCTGGTATTTATTTTACAAGACTGGGTTGGCCCCAAGTGAGAAAGAAAAAAAATCAATTTATTCCACTAATGGGTTATATTCCTCTCTGCAGACGTGAAATTCCAGTACTGTTGTTGCAAACCCATTGATATCATAGCTTGAAGAGAACACAGAACTGTTTGTTAAAAAAAATGCCGGTTGCTGCGCTATATGCAGAAACATGTGGCTGCTGGTTTTCTAGTGACTGCCGCTTCCTTCAATGATGAACTGTATTTTTCATGGCAGACTTTTGTGTTGGCATCCTGGCAGTGGCATTATGCGTAGTATACATGTGTGGGCTGTTGGTTTGTTGAAGCTCCTGTCTGTTCCACTTGTCACATGGGGCAGTGAGGAGCATTTTGTGTGATATTTACTGGCACAGGAATGGGGCATATGTGGCAACCCTTTGCCGTAAAGTCGGAACTGCGACTAAACTAACAGATACTGTGTAGATGATACTTCAGCATCAGTTTAGGAGGAACTTCTCTTTCCAGGACAACATGAACACTACAAGGCTTGCAATGCAGTCTCAGTCTTCCAGGGGTCAGCCAATCTCCTCACTCACGGGAACTGTATATCTGTGTCATCATCCGTGTTAAGGCTATTGGGATCTGAATAGATCATGACTTGTGGGACTGTCTGAGATAGGGTTGACATGGAGATGTATATAAACTGCTAGTACAGATATTACTGGTTGTTGATAGAGCATGAATGACTCACAAAACCTGTAAATGTATGAATTCAAAAACTAGCCATAAGGCAAGCGGTTATACAAGAGATCATTAGATGACCGACACTGATGAACACATACAGTAGTATCAAAGTGCCATTTGAAAAAAAACATAGTGACTTAAGTACAGTGGCCTTGCTTTAGAATACCAGCTTAATAGTTTTTCCGTGTTTAATAGATGTTTTAGAACTTGTGTAGAGACAGAAGAGAATCACATCTTCTAGGCGTGAAAACAGGTCCTTTATTTCACTTTACTTCAAGCATACTAAGAATATGGTATATGGTCCATAAAATCTGTAATAGAAAGGCAGCTGAGGTAAGATTGGTCTCAACCATTTCTCTAGATATTTTTTCCAGCACTAATTGCACGAAGCTAAGCCAGCAACAGATAACTAAACAAAACGCTTAATCAGTGCCTGGTCTGGAGCAGATGGTGATCATGTTCTCTCCCCACTCCTCTCTGCTGGTACATGTTCCTTGTGCCTACCTAGAAAATAAAATACACATGTACCTCTTTCTTTCAAATTCACTGCCTGATATGGCTGGGCCTCCTTTGAAAATGGAAATCTGGCTTTCTCTCATCTTCTCATCCACAGGCTTGAGGCTTTCCATGAGGGCAGCGACCAGTTCTGAGGGCTTTTCCTGGGGAATAAGTACATTTCACATTGAATTGTGCATGCTACAAGTTTCAATTATCTTTCTTAGAAAATAAGGAAATGGTATATCAAAAGAACTACAAATTCTGGTGTTTTTCCCTAGGAAATTAATGTGTGAGTTATCAGATACATAATATGTGGAGGAAGCAATAAATGTTTGTAAGTTGTGTGGTAAGTGATGCAGAGGAACCAGGTTTGTTTGTGAGTTGCCAAGAACGTGAGGTGATGTGTGGAGGAACCAATGTTTGTTTGTGAGTTGTCAGAAAGGTGAGGTGATGTGTGGAGGAACCAATAAATGTTTGTAATCTGTGCGTACATAATGTGTGGAGGAACCAATGAATGATTGTGATCTGTGTGTACATAGTGTGTGGAAGAACCAACAAACCAAGCACACTTAACAACCACGCCAACGGCCAGATGAACATAGTGAACATGAACACAAGCAAAATGTGTGGTCGCAATCACTGCCCAATGTTTGATATGTTGTTTGTTACTGAACAAGCTACAATCTAATGCAAACAATAGTCACACCTCTTCTGTCTTCTGTGCCCCCATGTCGATGTACACAGCATCCTTGTCATAAACGATGCCACCTACACCAGACATTGGTGCATAAATGACCCGTTCTCTCTTGTTTAGGGACCTGCGCTTCTCCATCTGAGGTGTAGGGCATGGATCGGGCAGGAAAGTCATGTCCTTTATTGCATAGTCACCACAACCTGTTGGATAAAACAGAATGAATGCATCTTCAAGAATGGAAACAAGATACTGTACTCAGTCAACCAAGATTTTTTGTTTCCTTTCAGTTTGCTCGCTGTGAACTCGAGCATACATACGCTGACAAACCTGCTATATGCACCAACATACATACGCTAACAAACTGCTATAAGCACCAACATACATACATACACTGACATAACTGCCCAACATATATTAGTCGTTAGTCACGGTTCCAACATCACAGCAAAGGGTTGTCCCCATTATGCTCCATTCCCGTGCCAGTGAATATCACATAAAATGTTTCTCAAAGCCCCATGTGAAAGACAGGAGTCTCGACAAACAACGGCCTGCTCCGGCACAGTGTGCAAAATGCCACCGCCAGGATGTCACCACAAAAGTCCTCTACGAACAGTACAGTTCACCCCTGATGGAATTGGCAGTCACTTTCCCAACCAGATGTTCACCAACAAAGTCTCGTTGTCTCTAGATATTGTTGTTCCGTTTCTAGATGTTTTCTAGCCACCACGCCATTTTTCTCTGATACAAAACAACCTCGAACAGATGTAAAGAAACACTTCAATGTACATCATGCCATCGCCAGAATGCCAATGACATACCTGCGATGTGTACCATAGATTTGGACTTCATGTGTGTCCCCCTCATGTAACCATACAAACTGACTGTGCGGTCACACTTAGGATTCTGTCTGATATTTTCTGGATTTGTAATGTCCTCCATTCTGAAAAAGACAAATATGCACATTAAGTTTAAAATAAATGTAATGTCTTCTTTTTTTTTCAATTTAAACATACATAACAGATACTTGGATGAAAATAAAGGACTGTGGTCACTAAGAATTCCAGATTCTGTTGTTTTTTTCCCCACAGTTGTCTTCTCTCAGCTGCCAAATACATTTCCCATGAAGGCACAGATTTGGCGAGGCTGGCCCAGGGATTAATAGTAGAGCAAACTGACGAGTGTTGGAAATGGCAATAGTAGGTCCTGACATTTGATTTGAGATGGTGAGTGTTTGAAAACAGAGGTACATGGTGTTGAATTAGAGAAGGTGAGTGTTTCTTCTTCTTCGTTCATCCGGAGTTTTTTTTCGGATGTGACTGCGTTGTGCCTGTTTACAGCAGAGCTGCGTTCTTGCTCCGTTAGGCCGACACATCCGACTTCTGCGGGCATTTGTTGACCGGGTTAATCTTCCCGGGGGTTTCTTAGGACATTTGACTCTCACTGTTGTGGTGTTATCCCCCATCCCAGCTGGTCCATATAGAACAGCCAAAGATCCTGGTCAGCCCTCAAGGGAAGGCAGGGGCAGACCATGGGCATTCCCCGCCATCCAAGGAGGCTTCCATACTTGCAGAGCCGATACATAGCGCTCTGGTACTGGGCTCACCCAAGGAATCGTCACGTCCTGCACATGGCTGCTTAGCCTCACTTCCGTATATTGGGCCTTCCGTTCACCATAGGCTGTTCTTCCGGAAACCAGAAGTATGCAGTCTGCAGATGACATCCACACAGTGACCTTTCGATTCGGACTTTCCATGTAATGGATTTGCTAGCCAAGCAATATTCCATTTCGTGCCACTAGGACACTTTTCCACCTTTTATGAAGCCCACACAGTGGGCTTTTGATTCAGACTTTCCATGTAATGGATTTGCTATCCAAGCAATATTCCATTTCGTGCCACTAGGACACTTTTCCACCTTTTATGAAGCCCACACAATGGGCTTTTGATTTGGACTTTCCACGTAATGGATTTGCTATCCAAGCAATATTCCATTTCATGCCTCTGGGTCTTCATGCACCTTTAAATGTCAACCTGTATATAGTTAAAGTAATCTGCGGTCAACTTTAGCTTGTTGATATCTCCATAGAGCTTGTCCTCAAATGAAGCAGGTGTGGGCCAAAATATCTTTCTCTGTTCTGCATACGTTGGGCAATCCTGCAGCAAATGTTTTGCTGTCATTTTTCCAGATCTACAATTACATTCATCGGTATCTCCTATCTTTAGTTTATTGAACAAGTGGTATTTCAGCCTGTTATGTCCTGTGCGGAGTCTGAAGATTGCTACTTGTTCTCTTCGGTCGAGTTTGTAATATGCATCATCCTTCTGATGGCCTGGATGCTCTGATTCCCATTTGGTTCTATAAGTGCTTTTTATCAACCTCTTTGCCTCATTATAGGTTATGTCTATGTCAGGCTGTGGTAGTCGTCCGCCCTCTTTTGCCAGTCTGTCAGCCTCTTCGTTTCCAGGTATACTGCAATGTGATGGGATCCACTGTATTACAACTTTTTTTGATTTCTGGCATAGACCATGGAGTGCTGCTCTTAGGTCAGTTAGTTCTGTGCTGTTATTGCTCTTCAGTATTGAGACAGCTGACTTTGCATCTGTGAAGATAGCTATTTGCTTCTCTTTATTTTCCTCCATCAGGAGCATTTCTGCTGCAGTTTTCAGAGCCTCTACCTCCGCTTTGAAGTTACTTGAAAATTTTCCAGTTGCCATTGAATGTGTTTTTTTCGCTCCATTTTTTAAATTTAGGAGAATTCCTCCTCCTCCATTCTCTATTGAATTTTTGGCTGATCCATCTGTATATGCATGGGTCCAATTCCTGCTTGGGTAATGTTCTTTTATGTAGTTTAGGGTTATTTCTCTTCTTTCGGTTTCATGCTGAGTGTTCTTTTTCTCAATACCAGGAATGTTTTCTATCATCTCAGGCAGTTGCTGCTGTCTCCAAGCTACGCTTCAGTCTTCCCTTTCCAAAACCATTAAATCTGTTGTACATAGGGTGGTCTGTCAATCTTCTAAATTTTTCTGCTTGTTGCTGGGCTCTGCTATCTCTTCTATCCTGCATTGGTTGTAAACAAGTGATCTTTTCTAATTCATTAATAGGCGTTGTCTTCAGGCTTCCAGTTATGATTCACATTCCTTGATTTTGGCCTCTACTTATTTTGTTAAAGTTTGACTTAGCTGCTGTTGCCCAAGCTGCAATGCCATATTCCAGTACTGGCCTCACCCGCCCAGTATATAACTTCTTGAGAACTTTCTCATCTGCTCCCCATGTTGTAACAGCAAGCTTTTTCATGATTGCCATTCTTTGCCTTGCTCTTGTTCGATTTTTCTCAACCTGTGTCTTCCATGTCAGGCGACGATCAAAGGTGACTCCTAGATAGTTTGGATTTTCTTCATGGCGCAATATTTTTCCATTCAATACCAGCTTAGGTTGCTGAGTTTTAGTTGAGAGGGAGAACACTGTGCATGTTGTTTTCTCCTCACTTATCTTCACTAGCCATGATTTTAACCAGTCCTCTAGCGCTAATAGGGCTTGCTGTATTCTGCTGTTAGCTGTACTAATATATTCTTCAGATGTCCATATGGCTAGGTCATCTGCAAAGGATGATGTGTGTACTCTGGCTGGAAAATTTTCCGTGATGTCGTTTATATATGCTAGGAATAATGTTGGTGAAAGAACTCCTCCTTGGGGGACACCTTGCTCCAACAGCATCATTTTGCTGGTTTGTCCTTGTACTTTTGTCCTGGCAGTTCTGTTCTCAAGGTAGTGGCTGATCCATTTGTACATTTTCCCGCAAACATGCATTTTTTGCAGTTTTACTTTCAGTCCTTCCTTCCATACTTTATCAAATGCTTTTTCTAAATCTATCCAGACTGCTAGTGTGTGCTTTTTCTCTTGGAAGGCATCCTCTATTTCCTGAGCTATATAGGTTATTTGATCTTCAGTAGATCTGTACTTTCTGAATCCTGCTTGGTGAGGTGTTAAGAGTTGGTTTTCTTCCAGATGCCATGTTAGCCTGCCATTGATAATGCGCTCCATTAATTTTCCTACACAGCTAAGAAGACTGATAGGTCGATAGCCATTTGGTTCTTCCAGGTCTTTTCCTTTCTTTGGGACTGGTATTAGTATAGCTTCCTTCCATGCCTGTGGGACTATTCCCCTCTTCCTGCTGTAATTTAGGACTGCTAGTAGTTTCTTTTTTGCCTTAGTGCCTAGTCCTATTAGCATTTCATTTGTGATTCCATCCTTTCCTGGTGATGTCTTCTTTTTTAGGGTATTCATTGCCTGTTCCATTTCTTCCATTGTTAGATTTGCCATCATATATTCTGCTGCTGTCTCTGTATATGTATCTGTTTATCTTTGATTGCTTTCTTCTGTTCGGCTGTAATATCAATGTGGTTTGCACTGGCATAGTGTTCCATTAGTGCATTTGCAGCCTTTTTTCCTGTAAGCAAGGCATTTCCTTGTTTAATTGTTATTTGTTTGTTTCTAGGTCCTTCATTGTTCATGGCTTTCACTAGTTTCCATAGTTTGTTTCCATCCCTGTCAAAATTCAGGTTTTCTGTTTTTTTCCTCCAACAATCTCTTGTTGTTTGATTTACTGTTCTTTTATATTTTGCTGAGATGGCTTTGAGAGAGATGTTCGCTTCAGTTGTTTGTTCTCTCTCTGCGGTCTTCCTAGCATCTTCAACTTTGTCCTCCAAAAATTGTAGTTCTTCAGTCCAGTATGGTTTGTAATTTTTCCATGCTCCTCTTGGAATAGACTCAGTGGCCGCCTGTATTATTGCTCTGTTTAGACTTTCCACCATTTGCTTCATGTTGCCATATCGTGTATTTACGTTTTCACAATATTTGTCTGTTAGTATGGCAAATCTGTCCCAATCTGCTCGTTTGTAATTCCAACGGGGCAAAGGCTTTTGCTCCTGTGGAACATACTCCATATTTATTACAAGCTTGATTGGTCTGTGGTCACTACCTGCTAATTGGTCCAGCACATGGCGATCGATTTTGTGGAGGATGTCTCCTGTGCAGAAAGCTAAGTCTGGAGTAGAAGTGGTAATCCAACTTCTGGAGTAGAAGCTCGGTGTGTCATCCACTTTGTTAAGTAGATGGAGATTTGAGTCTATTTCCCAGTCCTCCACTTCATCTCCTCTTTTGTCAGTATCTGGGTATCCCCATCTTTCTGAACGGCTATTAAAGTCTCCGACAACAATGCAATTTGTGTCAGTTATTTCCATGTTTGAGAGTGTAAGATCCTTATCTGCTGGGCTATATAGATTGTAAATTCTTATTTTCACGTCCTTTATCATTATATCAACACCTATAATTTCCGTTTGGTTGTCAGAGATCACAGATACTTCGCTGCAAGGTATTGTATTTCGTGTAAGTATTACAACTCCTCCTTTGTGTCCTTCGCGGTCGAAACGTGTGGCCTGATATCCCTCGACTGAAATTGTGCGATTGGCGTTGAGGTGTGTCTCTTGAATGCATGCCACATCTATTCTATCTTTATGAAGACGCTGTGTTAGGGAGGCTTTCTTGTTATAAACTCCTTCTGCATTCCATTGTAGTATGTTGAGTGTCCGGGGTGTTTGGTCAATAGCTCTTAACCTACTCCTCTGTGCCTTGACTCCACAGCACAGGGGAAGGTGACCACCAGTAGTCATGGGTGGACCCCCTCGAGGCAGGGGGCCCGGCACTATCACCGCCTGATGGGACTTCACGGGATTAGCACCATAACGATTAATTTTCATCTGTGGCATCATGAAATGATAAAGTTACGTTGCACTTCTTTGTCAAGCCTGTGGCTCAGTACATCCGATTTCGACAAGCATTTGTTCGGGATGCTTTCCCTAGCCTTTACTGTCCCCAGTCTACCTACAAGGCAGCAGGTTTGTGCGTCACTTCGTCTGGTCCCTCTCCCTTGACCTGTCCGACATGGGTGACCCTACCAGTAGCTGTGCTACCGTCGGCATAGCTCTTGGGGTCATTGGAACGCTCAAGCCCCTCTACCTCGTCAAGGTGGACGCACGGCAGAGGGGAGGTGAGTGTTTGAAAACAGAGAGACATAGTGAGGTGAGCATTTCCAAATGGATAAGAGATACCTTTCTTAAACATCGGAAGTGCATATGCCGAGATAGTAGGAAATACCTCATCACCTGTTAGCTGGGACTAAAATGTTCACTTCTCGTTCTTGATTTGGGGATGCAAGGTACCCCTGAAGTTGGAGTGGTTGCCTGAGGGTGGGGGACACTGGTAAGCTAATGAAAAGCTAATGCATGCGCAAAAAATCAGTCCAGTGTTACTAGAAGTAGTGTGTATGAACTACGCTTAAGTGCAAAGCTAGAGAAGGAGGAAAAAAAAACATATAGTGTTGAGTGCAGGGACTGCAGAGAAGATTAAAATATGAGCATCCTTGCCAGCTTTATGGACCCTTGAAGTCTTCTGACATTGTGCAGTCGGAACATGACTCAGCAGAGGCCTGAACTAACCTGGCTCAGCATCCTCGGGGCGATGATCATGTGGTATCCAGAAACTATCAAGTGGTATAAGCTCCGGCATTCGTCATCCCAATCCTAAATCATCAGTGACATGTTTTATCTTACTGATATGCAACCACTGCTAAACAGTACTAAGAAGCTGCTGCTACTATCCACCCACTGAAACCTGGGCCAATTAATTAGACTTTGTTGATACACATGCATCCATTGTGGATTAACCATGGGTTGTAGTTACTATGCCTTTTCTGAAGCACAATGTACAAACTATCATCTGTCAAGACGGCATGGTGCCAGTAGTAGCAGAAGTTGATAAAACAGTATAAAAACAATAAAAGTGCACTAAATAACAATTAATTGCTTTGGAAATCCTGGGTGATGACAATGAAACACTAGTGGCCTATGCACATAATTTACATATTAAGAGTGGCCACTTCCACGGAGAATGCAGATTACGCAGATTGGGATCCTAGAATACAGACATTGGGATCCTAGAATACAGACATTGGGATCCTAGAATACAGACATTGGGATCCTTGAATACAGACATTGGGATCCTTGAATACAGACATTGGGATCCTTGAATACAGACATTGGGATCCTAGTGTAGCGTAGCGTCTGCTACGATGATAAGGAATCTATCAAAGTTGCTGCAGATAGACTTTCTAGAATACAGACATTGGGATCCTAGAATACAGACATTAGGATCCTAGAATACAGACATTAGGATCCTAGAATACAGAAACTGAGCTCCTTGAATACAGACATTGAGATCCTTGAATACAGACATTGGGATAATTGAATACAGACATTGTGATCCTTAAATACAGACATTGTGATCCTTAAATACAGACATTGGGATCCTTGAATACAGACATTGGGATCCTTGTCAGTGCCAAAGCATCCATGCAGTGTGCTGGAGGCCTGCTCCTGTAATCTAAGGGAGGATCTGAAGCACTTCAGGATGAAGTCAGTCCTTGAAAACCCAACCAAAGCTACTGCACGGTGAAGCACTAATAAATAACATGGTGGCACGATCAGGACAGCATCAGTATTACCTGTCAGCCAGAACGTAAGGATGTGAAGCTCTCCAGATCAGCGGGGTCATTTTCATTACAGAGATGAATCTGCACAAATTGTGAACCTCATTCGTCAGGTACTCTCCATTGACCAGCATTGACAGATAAAACAAACGAGCACCCTGAAAAAATACAGCAATACAGATGTTGTGTCTTTGTTACGGTCATAGTACATTCATATTGTAGACTAAACAACACTTTGTTAAACCATGTGCCACCATCATTATGAAACATATCCTTAACAGATAACTAATCAATTATAGCATGTCTGAAAGATTCTATCCGGCTCTTTCACCTCATATACCGTCCCATTCTAGCTTTCTTCAATGTTCCATGTATATCACCAATCAGTCTAAATCTCTTCCAGGGACCATGCCTTCAATTCATGTACATGAATGGGTGTTGCTACTGTCTGTAGTTGCTTCTAGAGAATGTGTCATCCATTATCATAAGTATATAATCTTAATTATTTATTAATCCCCACAATGATCTGTCTTTGTTCACTTAAGTCCCTGTGGCATAACCTCTTTAATCTTTATTCTCACTACAATAGATTAGCATATCAAATGGCTATTTGCGTTGGTCAAGCAGGTGTTTGCAGTAATGAAAGAACCAACTTTAAAAGCAAAATTGTAGATAAATAGGTCCACGTACAATGAGTGCCCAAAATTTAAAAAACTAGACACATAAAACTTGCAAAAGTGGAAAATCTGGCAGATTTGATACTTTAGAGGGGAATCGTGCATTTATGTATGGTTTGCTTCCGTTAGAAAATTCCAAAGGGTTCTACCTGCACACGGGTAGGTTTTCTTTCCTAGCAATTTTACCATGGGAGTGGCATTACAGCCTACTTTTCACAACTCCCAACAGCAAAGGAATATGCACATCTCCCACATAGGACCACCTGTTTTTTTTTTAAAACCCTTTTCTGAGAAGTCTAGATATTCAATTTCATTACCCAGGAGATCAGGGGACAGTGTGATAGCATTAGATACCAATGGTTCTTGGAAAAATACCCAGCCCTTTGCTGAGATCAAGCCCAGTTCCTTCAGAGCCTGAAGCAGTTGGCTCTCAGTCCCTCCCCTAAACCCAGCCCCTTATCTCCAACTGTAAAACCAAACACAAACCTTATACAACTCCACTTCAAATCTGTTCTTCAGCTGCTTCTTACGCTTGCGGACAGCCTTGCCATCTTTGTACATATCCAGGTGGTTCAGCACACCCATGCACCGGGGGAAGCCGGTGGCCTGGCAGATGTTGAAGAACTCAAATATCTCCATCTCAAATCCTTGCTTAGCATCGACCATCAGCAGAGCCTGCAACAGAATAAAGAGAGGTCAGCATGACAGAATGGATACAATTGTTCACTCTTAAACTTCCAATGTGCTGGTGCCAAGGTAGCTGGTACAATGTCTACGCAGGCCAGTTGGGCTAACATGTTGACTTCTTGTCCTTGGCTTGGGGATGTAAATTACAAGTATCTCAGGAGTCAGAGTGGGTTTGCCTGATGGCAAGGGACCTGTTAATAGTGAAAGCTTATCCACATGCAAAAAAGAAGTCCAGTGCACTAGAAGTAGTAATGTGCTTGGACTATACTTGAGTTCAAAGCAAGTGAATGCCCAAAAAAAGAGAGAAAGAGAAAGAACAGAAATAGTTTCATAAAAGGCACCTTTGAATTAATTAAACAAGTAAGCACAGCCTTACATAGGGTCAATCTCACATCCACTGTGTGTGTGTTTGTGCATAGAGGTAGATAAAGCTAAACATAGTTCAGAAACCAGCATATTTATGCTTGTCAGTTAAATTAAGAAATCACCCCCTGACCTATAACGCAAGGTATTATAGGCAGTAGATGACAGTTTTTTTTACTTTAAGAAAACCAGTGAAAATTTAGGCTTCAGATATAAATTTTCAGGTGCCATGGTGACCGGGCACCTGGATTTGTCTACTTCTGTTCATGTGAACAATCTTAGGTCCCATGTGAATACTGCATGGCAGACATGATGAAAAAGTCACGAACAGTTTGAATTTATAAAGAGCAGATCTTATAGCTAAACCTCTGCAAATTTTCAATAAAAAACCAACAGACTATTCATAGTATGTATTGAATCTGGTTTGCAGACATTGGGGCCCCCATGTGACGTGAATGATGAGTTATTTGGTACAGAAAACATGTAGGTACCTTGGATTTCAGTATATAATGCTGCACTATCTGCTCAAGCTTATGGTTCAGTAGTGATAAAAACTTTACCGCAGAGAAAGCACAAGGGGCTTTTGATCATCAGATGTAGCCCTCTTATCCCAAATGCTTTAACCGTTTACATTCATGATGTAATCTGGGAGCAGACACATGGGGTCATGACATTGGGTGTCTTTCTCCAGCTGTGCACCCTGTTTCAAAACATTCAAGACATTTTCCCCACACAAAGCATGAACCCCGAGTTCCAGTGATCTCTGCAAACATTGCATCTCAACAAGAGTCCAAAAGATGGTCTCCCTAACCAAGGGGTTACCGACGTTCGTAATCCCGTATATTCATGTGGGGAAATCAGCAGTGGATCGCGCCACGCTGGTAATTTATGGGGGTATGTGAGCAGGTCGTTCAGAAAGCAATGTCTAACTAGTTAACGTAAAACTTGCCTAGTACATCAACAGCAGCTGAAAAATGCTGGTGTTGACTGCAATGTCCTGTAAGGGATATGCAACATTTAAAAAAAAGAGTCCAAAAATAAACATATGACCAGAGTGCTAGCCAAATGGCTAGACCACTTCACCTCACAGGCTCTGAAGGCATAAGTCAGGTATCTGGTTTCCTTCCATGCTGCTTTATCCCATCCTGCAGAAATCTCTAGCTCTGACCACAAAAAGCTGAATCCACCTCATAGTTGTGGACTGAAACAAACCACAACTGACCGGTTCTGACAAGACAGAGCACAATCTATTACAAGTCATTTGACATAAACACACATATAAGTATGGTCTGACAAAATCACTCATCTTTAGTTTATAGAAAGAACTAAACAGATTCCAGCAAATCAAGAGGGGAGAAAAAGACACTGATGATGGACAAGACGCACTTTGAGAAAATCAAATAAGGACAAGGAGGGAACTGATTGGGAAAAAAAGAACATACCAAATCAGCAATTTTCCCGATGTCAATCATACAGTTGATGTCGTTGTTACATTCAATGAATGTAAGCCGTCTGTTTTTGCCTGAAACAGAAATAATAGTTTCACATGATAAATATCAGAGATAATCATAATGAACACACCAGAACGGTACAATTTTTTTTATTTGCCTTTACCTAAATTGTATAATGTAATAAATTACACCCATGGAGTTAATACAGGCAATAAAGTCATTAGTAGACTCCATGTCTGTCCGCCGCTCAAGCCCAACTCAGCTACTTGTGGTGAACCCTGCTACTCCTAGAAGAAGCAGTCCCCATTAGAGTCGAAGTATGCTAATTGTATTTGATCAAGTGCACAGCATGAGAACGTCAAACGGACACACAAGCAGCAGCCCGACAGATCATGACCCAGGCAGATATATCAATGGAGGAAATGGTGCAGGGTCCTAGTCATGAGTCAACCTCAATGGCTGGTGGTTCTACTTACTTGCAGAAACTGAGTAGTAGAAGATTTGTGAGGATCATCACCATCGCACTCCGGACAAGTCTATTGGTGTCCTGTTCTCCTCGTCAGCATATAGTAGTATACCTTTTTTTTGCATATCCTATTTACAGGACATCGCTGTCAACACCAGCATTTTAATGCTGATGATGTCTTGGCATATTTATGTTCAGTAGTTTGCCATTTCTTTCTGAACGACCGGCTTGCATACCAACACTTTAAGACCCAAAGTGACGTGGTCAACTGCGAAATCGGTCGCAGCTGTGTTTCGAACGCAGTTAAGCGGACTCACGAATCGCATCCGCAAGCTCTTAGCCACGGAGACTGGCAGTAGTATACTAACAAACCCAATAAATTTGTGACTTCTTAGATAACCTATGTATCAAGAGATGTGTTATGCCTTCATTTTCAATGACTTTACATTCCCAGAGACTATTACCTGTCTTCTGACAAATCGACCTGAACTTCCAGTTAGATTTTAACAAATCTACCTCGGACACTGAACTGGTGAAGGGATTATGAATGCAATTCATAATCCTGCATACCATGTTCGAAAACACAGCTGCAGGCAATTTGGAAGCAGACTGCCTTACATTGGTTTCCCATATAAAGGTATGACTGCTGGTCATTCAGAAAGCAATGGCAAACTAGTGAACGTAAACTCTGCCAAGAAATCACGAACAGCTGGGTTTGACTGCCTTGGACACTGAAAATAAGTTTTTACTTAATATTACATTATCCAGAGGAAAAATTAAATGGTATCTGTGATCATATACCACACAGATTGTGAGAATTGAATGGATATTCTGCCCTGGCCATGCGGGGTTACGGGGGAATGAACAGGCTGATAGGCTAGTAGGGGATGCACCTCTTGGTGGTAGATTGCCTATGGACAAGGAGGAAGTCGTGCACTTGTGGGACCAGGTGGAGAAGGCGGAGGAACAGATTGAGAACCCGTATGTGGAAAGAATGAGATTTCGGGGGATCGGCAGGGGTTCTGGAAGAATCTCAAAACTGAGAGGGAAGACCAGGAGAACTTTTAATCAGATAGCGGTGGGAACGGTTAGTAGTATGACTCTTCACTGGCTGTTGAACGAGGGGACAAAGCACGTATGGGAATGTCCTGAGTGCAGTGATGACGGTTCTTAACTCAACTCAGTTAAATGGTAAACATACAATAAGATGCTTACATAATCAATTTCTGATGACCAAACAAACGTATTACATAGCCACACAAACAAGTGTATTAAGTATTGCATACTGTTAGATGGTAAAATATAATACAGAAAACAGCAATCAAACAGGGTCAAACAACACAGGCAAAGATAAAAATTAGTATCAGTAAGAGGTACAGACAACATATACAATTAAAGCCCAAAAAAAAAGAATTATAATGGCACGACTAAAGAAGGTAGCCAAGAATAAACATGGATACAGATGATGCATGTATTTCTTCAATGTGCCACTTGGCATGCAAAGTTGCAATAACAACGAATGTTGTATGAGATGGGCATATAACAACATTGCGGTGCGGTGGCTGAGAGGTTAGGGTTCTCAGACTCAGACAGTATGGCTACTCTGAGGAAAGGCCAGGCGGAGCATGTATGGGAATGTCCTAAGTGTTGTGACGTTGGTTCTTGACTCACTCAACTCAAAGTACAGCATTTGATTTCAGCACAAATTTGAATTTTTCCAAGAACTATTGGTACCTAATGATATTGTACCACATGATCTCTTGAGTAGGAAGGTCAGATACCTAACCTCATTGAATAAGGCTGAAAAACAGAAAGTCCTGTGTTAAGTTGTGCACGCTAAAAATCCTACAGTTGAAAATTACAAATCATCACTCGTGACTGACTTCATATCCGAACTGTTGGAGTTGTGAAACTGCGATCACTTCTCCCAAGCAATAGACACTGACATAGGAAATACTAAACTGACATAGTAAATACTAAACTGACATAGGAAATACTAAACTGACACAGAAAATACTAAACTGACACAAAACTGACTTCAAAGTGTCATACCTGACAGCACTAGCCACACAGAGAACAAAACGGTCATACCTGCAACAACAGTGACTGGTCCTTGAATGTTGGTCAGTCTTTGCTTTGTGAAATTCTTGACTAGACATCTTAACAAAGTGGACTTGCCAACTTTTGGGGGACCCACAATGGCTACAACAATTGGGGGTGGTTCAGTTGGAGAACGATCAACTTTAGGAATATGTTGCTTCTTTGTCTTGATATCCGCAGTCCTGCAAAATTGTTGGGTAACGTTAACAGATGAGCATAACTAACCCTGGCTACTGAGGTGCAGAGAAATGTGTATGGTGAAATTAATTAGCAGTCAGAGGCCATTTTATTTCATCTTCAGCTTGGACACAGTGTGGCCGAAACGGCAGCAAACCGTCTCAAGTTGGTTTTTTACTAAACGGTATGGGTGCCAGTCATTCAGAAAGGAATGGCAAACTATTGAACGTAAACTTGCCAAGAGATCACGAATAGCAAATGCTGGGGTTGACTGCTACATCTTGTAAAGGATATGCAACTAACTTCAGTTTCATCTGGTGCTGACTATTTTGTTGTTGTTTTTTTAAACTAAGACATAAAACTTCTCTGGTATCCACTGCACTACAATATTTAATATCTCAATTTTTATGATATTTACAATAATTAAAATACTATTTTAGTAGTATTATCACTCGTGACTGACTTCATATCCGAACTGGTGGGGTTGTGAAACTGCGATCACTACTCCCAAGCAATAGACACTGACACAGGAATAATACTAAACTGACACAGGATATACTAACCTGACACAAAACTGAGTGATTATTTTAGTAATATTAGTATTTCAGGATCCTCACCGGTGCTACGGAGTTCGTGCACAGAGCTGAGTTTCTCCAGACTCAGGTTTGAGTTAGGAGAAACAGAGCACTTATGAATTACACCCATGTGCCGTGATGTTGATCCATCGACTAAACTAAACTAAACAATTATTAAAATAATTAATATCTCCATTTATGATATTTACAATATTTAATATATCCATCGAAGTGATTATTCACAATCGAATTCTGAATAATACTGAGTGTTATTTGCAATTGCTGCTGGTCACGTGACCAGTGGATGTGAATTTGAACCCATGATTACTTATTACCTAGTATGCTATATGCAAGACAGTCTGCATTTATTTTATAGTTTAAGGGTTGTGAAGGTAGTTATCCCGATCGGTTGGTTAGTAAGTCGGCTGCAGGCAATTTGGTTTGTAAGTGAGCCGCTTGGTGACGTGCTGATTTTCACAATGGTATGAGCGTCGGCGTTCAGAGAGCAATGGAAAACTACTGAGCATAAAATATAACATCATAAAATAAAAACAAAAATAGTCCAAACACTGCTGGGTTGATTTTGACATTATGTTGTGTAGAAAGTGTAGTAAAGAGAACGCAAACAACTTACTTTCTATGCGAAAAAGACTGAGAACATATCGGTTGCCGTGAGTATAAAGGCTGCTATAACAAACGCCCCATGTTTTAATTAAACGAATTAAATAATGAAGTTGACAACCTACTAACCTTCTGAAAGCTTTCGCCGCTTTGTTGACAGACTGGATAGCGAAGGCTCTGGGATTTCTTTGCTTGGCAGTTAAGTTCTGCTCGTGTTTCTTTTTGGCTTTCTTTTTCTCTGCTTTAGGTCCCGATTGGCGAGCTCTGTGGCCCTTCTTTATATCTGATTCCTCCATGTTTCAAGTACTAGTACTATAGTATAAATTCGGTAAACACACAGCTCAATTCTAACACTTCATCTCAGATTCTCAGACAGCATGCGAACATGTTGATAATTTCTCTCCGTTAACCGGAAGATCACACTTTTTACTGTCAACGTGTTACTCTAAAAACATGGAACCTATTGTGAATGCGAAAAGTAAATAGCACATTAACTGATAAATAAATCTATTAACTAAATTAATGCTCTAGCAACCACGTTAGGGAAAATATAAGTAATATAACGTATGTTTTTATATCCTTTGGGTGAAAAAAAGTGGGGAAAAAACGAATTACACGATAGACACCAGCTATAGAAGCAAGACGTTAGTTAGTTAGTTAGTCTTTCCTCTTGAGCCTAAGGCGGCGCATAGGGCAGAAGTCCTGTCTCTCCATGCTTGGCGGTTCGCTGCTACCTGTTGTAGATCTTGGATATTTACTTGGCCGTTGAATGAGCCTTCTCTAATGATGGTTCTACGCAGGGTCTCTCTTGGTCTTCCCCGTTTTCTTTTCCCTACTGGTGACCATATGAGGGCTTGGTAGGGGAGTCTTGACTTGTCCATTCTGAGTACATGGCCGATGTAGTTCCAACGGCGTCTTCTTATGAAATTGGATACTGTATCTTGCTTAGTCTCTTGTCTTATTTGCGAATTGGTTCTGAAGTCTGTCCAGTGGATGTTTAGAAGTCTTCTAAGACATTTGTTCTCAAAATTGTCTAGTTTTTTATCTAAAGCTACCGTTGATTTCCAACTTTCACATCCATACGTTAACACTGGAATCACACAAGAGTTGAAGATTTTAAGTTTTGTGTGTTTGCTGAGTGTCTTTGACTTCCAGATGTTTGACAGTTTATTGAAGGCACTAGATGCCAGTGCGATTCTAGATGATATTTCTGGTGTTGAGTCCCCTGTAGATGTCATTTTGCTTCCTAGGTATGTGAAGCTGTTGACTTTTTCAAGAACGTAGCTGTTCAATTTGGTGTCATCTGAACTGTTGGTAAGATCAATAGTCTTTGTTTTTGTGGTGTTAATTTGGAGACCAATTTGCCCTGAAACATTTTGGAGGTGGTTTATTTTCTCTTGGGCATCCGGGTGTGTTGAACTCAAAAGCACTATGTCGTCGGCAAAGTCCAGGTCTTCTAGAATTTTGTCAACCCAATGGATACCCATATTTGTGTTGTTTGTGCATTTGCGCATGACCCAATCGATAGCTATTCCAAAAAGCATCGGCGATAAGACACAACCCTGTTTCACTCCTGTTTCGACTGAGAACCAGTCAGAGTTGCCTGTTTCTGTTCTTACGCAGCAACGTGTTTCTTTGTAGAAAGATTTTATGACGTTGGTATATTTGGTAGGAAAAACCATAGATGTTAAGTAGATTCCAGAGTGAAGGACGGTGGATACTGTCGAAGGCTTTTTGAAAGTCGACAAAGTTGGTGATTAATTTCGACTGGAATTCTACGGAGTCTTCAATGATTATTCTGAGGGTGAAAATGTGGTCTATGCATGACCGTTTTGGTCTGAAGCCTGCTTGTTCTTCTCTGAGCCTTTCATCTATCGCCTTTTTCATTCTCTCAAGTAACATGCTACAAAAAAGTTTTCCTGGTACTGACAATAGAGTGATACCACGCCAATTATTGCAATCAGACATATCGCCCTTTTTAGGCAGTTTGAAAATTGCACCATCTTTCCACCAAGACGTAACGTGCTTTAAAATACTGGGTTGCAGCGAGATGCAGTGAAATATGCCAGGCAATAAATTTTGCAACCAATTGTTTGTGGCATCTGTGTGTGTGTGTGTGTGTGTGCGCGCGCGTGCGTTCGTGCGTTTCAGTTTTCGGTCATAAGATGTATTCATGATGACGCATCTTATCGCAAATGACTACTCATTTACATACATAAAGTTAGTTGCATATCCTTTATAGGACGTCGCAGTCAACCCCAGCATTTTTTCTGTTGTGTTCTCTTGACAAGATTACGTTCAGTAGTTAGCCATTGCTTTCTGAACGATCGGCACCCATACCATCTCGTAAAGAATCAACACAAGGCGGTCTGTTGCCTAATCGCCCACAGCTGTGTTTCTAACTCGGGTATGCGGGATTACGAACTGCGTCCGTAACGCCTTCGCCACGGAGCTGGCATGTACATACATAAATGAGTAAATGTCAGTCTCTTCCACGTCTCCGAGACGACGGTCGGCACGCCGAACTATTGCAGCAGCAGTGGTTGCGTGGTCTCGAGGTATGGTGTCCGCCTTGAGTGCTGGAGGTCCCGGGTTCAAGCCCCAGTGAGGGCCGGGATTTTTTCACGTGGACGTCTAGTAAAAAAATTTTCTCTGGGTAGTGCGATCGGACGCCCGTGTGTATTGTTGTGCACGTAAAAACATCCCTTAGCCGTTGGAAATCGAAAAAGAGTAGCTTAACGGCGCTGCCCGGACAAAATTTTGAGTTAAAAATCTACCCAAAGTATTTCAGGATCCTCGCCGGTGCTACGGAGTCCGTGCACTGAGCTGAGATTCTCCGGACTCAGGATTCAGTTAGGAGTAGAACGGAACACATATGGGTTACACCCGTGTGCCGTGATGTTGATCCGTCTACTAAACTAAACTAAACTACACTCAACCACATCCTGCAACATATGCTGCATTTCCAACCTTTCTCTTCGTGAATTTATGTCCACAATAGGGACATGCGCAGGTACTGTTTTGTTAAGCGCCATCTTCTTCAGTCTTTCTAAGACTTCTAGTCGCCAACATTGCGGTTAGGCATTGAACCGTTAAGGCCTGTGGCGTGTTTATGCTTGTAGCTACGGTTTGCAATCGCATTTTCCTCATGTTGGACTGGAAGTGCATTGTTCCGTCGCCCTGCTACTGAGTGAGTGCGTGGGCGACACTGTGAGCTGTGAAATTCGCGTGGAATGCTTTTACATCTGTACTGTACAGTGACCTGCATGTTCGGAACAATGGTTACCGGCTGCTGCTGAATTGACTGATTTGCCTTTTCGTTTCACGAGTGCATTTTTCAGGAGACTCATGGGAGTCGGCGCTGAAGCTACGGAGTTCGTGCTTTATGCGACACTTTCGGCGGGTCGCCCTGCGGTAAAAGACCGAGCCATGTGAGAGAACCCGGGTCAATGAGATCGTGGTTTTCGTGGATGAATTTTGTGTTGGCATTCTGGCGGCGGCATTATGCAGTGTACCTGTGCGGGCTGTTGGATTGTCGAGACTTCTGTCTATTTCACTTTTCACACCGGACAGTGGGGAGCATTTTGTGTGATATTCACTGGCACAGGAATGGAGCATAATGTGGACGACCTGTTGCCGTGACGTTGAAACCTCGACTAACTAACTAACTAACTAACTAACTAACTAACTAACTAACTAACTAACTAACAGTCTTTTTAAGTGAGGTACCGAATCTGGTACCATACATTCCAACAAGGCCCGTTTTCTTGGTTCGCTTGGCCATCTCGTCTCGCTGTGTACATTCACGAAGGGAATGTATTGTGAAAGTCAGGATACGTTAATCAAACCTGTGCGTATGTGGCGACAGCTCGATGACCTGCGACTCAACTGACACCAATGAATGTAAACCAAGTCAGAGTTATACTGGGTTTATAAAGTCTCACTACACTTTG
This sequence comes from Cepaea nemoralis, assembly GCA_014155875.1. Taxonomy (NCBI): domain Eukaryota; kingdom Metazoa; phylum Mollusca; class Gastropoda; order Stylommatophora; family Helicidae; genus Cepaea; species Cepaea nemoralis. Next base: position 251,983 of record JACEFZ010023837.1, read on the forward strand.
TATGTAGAAGAGCTGTTTGTTGGAGAGTATGTTTTCCGTTTGCAAGACGGAAAATATACTCTCCAATAAACAGCTGTTCTACATACAGGGTGTATTTTTAATGACTGTGCAGTGTTTGAATATATTGCCGATCCAAGTTTTGTAGTTACTCTCTGTAAAGTTCATGCAACATAATAGGTAAATACAAAACTTGGTCCGGCAATATTTTCAAACACGGCACAGTCATTAACAAAACACGCTATACAAAGTGTTGTGAGACTTTACAAACATCCTATTTATTAGTTAGTTAGTCTTTCCTCTTGAGCCCAAGGCGGCACATAGGGCAGAAGTCATGGCTTTCCATGCCTGGCGGTTCGCTACTACCTGTTGTAGATCTTGGATGTTTACTACACATCTGGTTTCCTTGGAATTTAACAAGTTTGAGCGGAGCATAATAACATTTAGGAGCAGAAATCTAATTCTGAAACAATAGGAAGTTTTATAATGGCGGTTTGTCGAGCCGTCGATCAACCGTCTTAAGCCAAGATAGAAGGAAACACATCCCGCCATCTTGACCCAGACCGGCATATAAAGGACCCCATTTCATGCTATTATGGGTACTGGCCCCATGTTTTTAGACCGATCCACACTCGATGGGTGGTGTGGTCAGTATCACGCTGGTATCATTTACGTCACATGACATTTCCTGGTGTCCATCTTAGACTGGCTCTACCTGGGAGCAGCAGGCCAGTTTAAACCAGCAAACATACTCCTGACGTCGGATTGGGTACGCCTAATGGCGAGGGACACTGATAATAGGGACAGCTAATCCACACGCAAAAATCAGCCCAGTGCACTAGAAGTAGTAGAACGAGTATGGACTACGCTTGTAAAAAAAAAGAAAAAAAAAGAGCCTGTCTCCAGGGAGATTGGAGCACATGACTGCCGAGCCGTTAGGCGAGCTCGCTAGCCACTGCGCTACTGCCATTAACAGATAAGGCATGACCCAATTTCATCACACCAAAACTGTATTGATTTACGCATTTAAAGACGACGTGAAATAAGAAGGCAGCAGGCAAGAAACAACTTAAAACCGTAAAAAGATTATAGAAATTAACGTAAACAGTGACCGTTTTTATGAGAAGAAAAAATGGAGAACTTGTTGACAACTGGCAAGATTGAGGGGAAGAGAACAAGAGGAAGGCAGACCAGTAAATACCTGGATGGGTTGGCCACGTGGTATGGTCGAGACAAAAACATTAAGCTGATCCACGACTCTGGTGATCGTGTGAGAATGCGAAATATGCCCGCCTACGCTTATCAGCATGGTACGTGATCATGAGATGTCACATTAGTTATTTAGTTGCATATCTTTTTCAGGACGTCGCAGTCAACCCCATCATTTTTTGGGCTTGTGACAAAACAAAATTGAACCTCAGGATGGGGCAACCGAATCCACACTCTGCGGTACCCCATTTTCATGGGTGTACAGTATGATAGTGTGTGTGGGTCTATTATTTGGGATCCAGTACCAGTTTCGACCATCTTTGGGTTCACGCAACGCTTGTAGTCCAGCTTTGGTGAAATTCACTGTCCTGAGGAAGATATCCATGGACATCTTCCTCAGTCCTCTAAAAGTACTGGAGAGTTTTGGTCAGAGACCATAACTTTATGAAGGGAAAATCCCAACTGCACCTCCCCGCGGTAGAGGATGGAAACACACTACGGTGGGCTAACACAGCTCTGGGGACCGAGTATCCACCGGAATAAGTGGACAACTCTGCGGCTGAGCAGAGCAGGGCACTCACTTGTCCTTACAGTCGGAAATGGCTGTCAAAAGGCAGAGGTAAAAAGACCACCATGTGAATGTGGAAGGCAAGGGGAAACCACCACATTATCTTCCCAAGACTTCATGGCAAAACATAAATCAAAGTTAGTGAAGGACGTTAATGGCTGTCTTAGGGCATCCTCGTCCGGTAGGGAAAGTCATGAGCCACAGATGACACCAGACCGTCATCCAGCTACTGATGGCAAAATCTTAACTAAAATAAATAAATTTAGAGTAGGAACATGGAATGTTAGAACATTAAATGAGCTAGGAAAGTTGACCAATGTTCTAAGAGAGATGGATAGCATGAAAATGAATATACTAGGCGTTAGTGAGATGAGATGGAAGGGATCGGGCAAAATTATAGCTGACAATCACACAATAATTTATTCTGGAGGGGATACACATGAAAAAGGTGTAGGAATAATATTAGACGAAAAAACAGCCAAGTCAATTAATGGATACTGGTGTATTTCAGATAGAGTTATTATGGTAAAAATCAAAGGCAAACCAATAGACATAAATATTATACAAGTATATGCACCAACAGCAAGCAGTAGTGATGAAGAAATACAACACTTTTACGACGAAATAGAAATGGCGATGGCTCAAATTGGATCACAAGAAATAAAGATAATACTTGGTGATTTTAATGCAAAAGTAGGAAAGGGAAAAATGGAGGATGTAGTGGGGAATTATGGTTTAGGTACAAGAAATGAAAGAGGGGAAAAGCTAATAGAATGGGCAAATATCAATGATATGATAATTGGAAACACATGGTTTAAACACCATAAAAGACGACTGTACACATGGATAAGCCCTGATAAGAAAATACGCAACCAAATTGACTACATACTAATTAATAAAAGATTTAGAAATGCTTTAATTAATGTAAAGACAATGCCTGGTGCTGACTGTAATAGTGATCATGTACCACTATGTGGACAAATAAAAGTAAGATTAAATAGAGGGGAAAAAATGGTTAAGAACATGAGACTTAATAAAGAGGTTCTAAAAATAGATAAAGAAATGCAAGAACAATACAGAGTGACTGTGAAAAATAGGTACAATGCAATAACTAAAATACAGAGTATAGATGAACAATGGGAAATGTTAAGGGACTCCATTCATCAAACTAGCAAAGAAGTATTACCAGAGAGAGGCAAAATAGCTAAGAAAAAATGGATGAATGAAGATATCTTAAACCTGATGGACAAAAGAAAACAGTATAAAAATGACAAACAAGAATACGCTAAGATAAATAAAGAAATAAAAGATAAATGTGGGAAGGCTAAAGAAAGTTGGTTAAACGAGCAATGCAAAAAAAATTGAATTAAATTCCATTAAAGATACAAAAAATATGCACAGACAAATCAGTGAGCTTACAGGAAAAAAAATAAGAATAAATACAGGGTGTTTGAAATCAAAAACAGGAAAGATAATATTAGAGGAAGATGCTATAATGAAGAGGTGGAATGAGTATATAAGAGAATTATATGAAGGAGAAAGGGCAGAATTAACAGAAGATAGTAACTTAGAAGGTCCACCTATTCTGAAAGAAGAAGTCGCTGACGCTATGAAACGTATGAAGAAAGGAAAAACAGCTGGGCCAGATGAAATCACAATAGAAGAATTAGAAGTATTGGGAGAATTTGGAGTAGATATATTAACCAAAATGTTGAATGATATTTACAGCAGTGGATATTTACCCAGTGATATGCTGAAATCTGTATTTATAGCTATACCAAAAAGACCAGGAGCAATTGATTGTGAAGATTTTCGTACAATTAACCTTATAAACCATATCACTAAGCTTCTACTCAGAATCATAATGAGAAGAACCAAAAAGAAAATAAAAATGGAAATTAGTGAAGAACAGTATGGATTTGTGGAAGGAAAGGGCACAAACAATGCAATTTATACATTGCGGACACTAATAGAAAGGTCAATAGAGAAACAGAGGGACATATATTTGTGCTTCATAGATTATACTAAGGCATTTGATAAAGTAAAACATGATGAACTGATTAAAATGTTGGAAGATATCAACACTGATGGAAAAGATTTAAGAATAATAAAGAATATTTACTGGAACCAAGTAGCAGCAATTAAAATGGGAAATAAAGAGGGTAGTTACGAACAGATAAAGCTAGGAGTACGACAAGGGTGTGTCTTGTCACCAGATCTTTTCTCCCTGTATAGCGAAGTAATAATGAGAGAGATCAAAGAGATGCCAGGAATACTAGTTGGAGGTTATAATATAAATAATATACGCTATGCAGATGACACAGTATTGGTGGCGGATAATTCAACAGACCTTCAACAATTATTAGACGTTGTAGTAACAGAGAGTGCAAGGAAAGGACTCTCCTTGAATATCAAGAAAACAGTAACAATGGTAATATCAAAGAAAATGGTGACACCAAAATGTGACATAGAAATAGAAGGGAAAATCCTTAACCAAGTTGATAATTTTAGATACCTAGGGGCATTTATAACATCAGATGGAAGATGTACAACAGAGATTAGGAGCAGAATAGGGCAGGCAAAAGCTGCATTTCAGAAAATGAAGAGTATCTTATGCAATAAGTCACTGTCACTGAATGTAAGAAAGAGAGTGCTGAAATGCTATGTAGAACCAGTTTTGCTGTATGGCAGTGAATCTTGGAATGTAAATGAACAAATTAAGAAGAAATTAGAAGCAACAGAGATGTGGTTCCTGAGACGAATGTTGCGAATTCCTTGGACTGCCAGAGTAACTAACGACGACTGCCTGAAACAGGCTAATGAAACTAGAACATTATATACAACAATAAGACAGAGACAAACAGCTTTCCTCGGTCATGTGATGAGAAGAGAGGCATTGGAGAACATCGTAACAACTGGAAAGATCGAGGGGAAGAGAGGCAGAGGTAGACCAAGAGAAGTGATGCTGGATGGATTGAGACGGTGGCATGGAGGAATATCAGCAGCAGAGTTGATCCAGAAAACCAAAGACCGAGATCTATGGAGAGCCATGAACGCCTACGCCAGCCGGCACGGCACTTGATGATGATGATGATGATGAGGAAGATATCGGGAGATACTCTCTAACCCTTGTTGCGTAGTATCCATTCTAGTCTATCCAGAATATCGCGTCATTCAATTTGACGACACTTCCGGAGAACGCTGGCAACGGCATTCACCGTTGATATCTAATGGACTAACGGTCATGTCTTGTGTTGGGGAATTATTATCCTCATACTGAAGACCCAAGGCCAGTCTATTGAAGGGCGGGGAGCTACCCTGAGGATCCCGTGAATCCTATTCTAGTGTCAAAATGAAGTTGTGTCTACTGTCAAGTGTTTCAACGTCTGGGGATCCAGATAAAGAGGGACAGTGGTGGCTCTCTAGATGCTAGGATAGCACATTCTGTGGCTGATTTATTCCTACAGAAAAGGTAATTGTTCTCTCCCGCTGTACTGATCTATTTGAGTGTCTTGTGAGGTCTGTCAAATAGTGGCCAAGCCAGTTTGTGATGAGCCTGCTGTGTCTTCCTTTTGTATAAAGCTTTAATTTAAATACCCTAAAGGAGGGGGGGGGGGCACTAGCGACACAGATTATTATCATCATCAGGTGGCGCACCAGAGCCATGACGGGTATTTCACCGCTGAGGAGGATAGAGGAATTGTAAGCTATGAAGGGATATCAACCTTGGTCGAGCTGTATCTAACTTGGGTTGTGGAAGAGGGGTACCGATATCTTCATACCTATTAGAGTAAACTCGCCCTGACACATGTACATAAACACGAGGCACACACATACAATGTTTGCTTTCTAACTTCTAGCTTGATTAATAGATTACATCTCTTGCTCAGAGAATAATAATATTATTATGCGTGTCTAATGAATATACTACCTGTTGTATAATGGGAACAGGATGTTCTGCACATGAATTTTACACTTGGTTGGGCGGCCAAGAGAAGCCAAACCAATGGGGTTCAGTGCATATAAATTCCAAACTTTCCATATGCCCGAGGAGAGGAGGAGAAAAAGCGACAGACCCAAGAAGACACTCTTCTTTCTTTGTCTGTCTGTAATCAATATTTCAGGAAAGGTTTACCAGCGCAGCTGGAACGTAGACCAACACCCTTGGCCAGTATAGGGGAAATATTTCTACCTGAAGTCTTGAACCTTATATCCTCTCTCTCGAATGGTAATGGATTGTGTTTCCAGAGAGGCTATCCTTGCCAGGAGTGAGGTTAATCAGGGACATTGAAGTCTAGTACCTGGCTGCTCTACACAGATCTAGTGGCGAGATGTCTGAAGTCAGACCTATGGAATTGGTCTGAGGGTGGAAACTGACCACATAACTAGTATCAGTCTGAATCTGGTTGTGATGTATTAATAACAGGTGAAATGGATATGTACACCGGGCATCTTCTTCTTGCTTGCAGGGACCTTCATTCTCCTCGTTAATATTATTGATGCTGGTGTCTACTGACGTGCTTGAATGTGCCGTGGAGGAGAAGAGTCGTTTTCAGGCAGCTGATCTCAACTCCAGTCTGGTGGAAGAAGCGGTCTTGTACAAAGAACTTTATCTGCCTATACTCAGGTGAAGAGGAGTTCCAGGCAGCCTAAGGAGAGATCAGGTGAACGATATTCTGACCACCGGTATCTACATCACTCACATACTGATGACTGACAAACTACTGGTGGAATGATGATCTGCTCCTGCAGAATCCTCGCACAAATACTCAGTGTTGTTTCTGTTTGTCTTGAACTTGAACTTCGTTTGTTTTTGTGGAGTCTGAATCTTTATTAAAGACTAGTGTTCTCTTATCATCAGGTGGTGATCTGTTTGTCTATAGTGATAGGAAAATAAGTCAGCGTCCGGGCACCGTCCCGGGGTCAACAAGGTAATAGTAGACAGAAGTAAGAACCCAAAGGTCATGACAACCACTGAGATCCGGGCCAGTGTTGTCACACGACACTAAATGGTGGCCAGTATGGGGAACTAGATAGATTCTAGTCCTATCGAAGATTATAGTCCTATAAGATCTGTGCTATAGGTTCGGGTACAGTCTAGTTAGATTATGTCTATTGTGATAATCTGCCCTGTCTGGTGCAGGTCGGTATAACCTTTTCTGTCTGAACTATTTGTTGTCAGGGAAACGGCGACTGACTATCCTGTTGACTGACTTGGACGAACACACCACTTGCAAACACCGCAACACCTTGTCATTGTCTATTGATTGGTACATTGTTGTATATACCTTGATAGATATTGCATTTGACTTCCTGGGCATAACAGCACGAGAAATGGCCTCACCACAACTGAATCTTGAGGAGGTGAAGGCTAAAGGTCGAGAAATTGGTCTAGAAGGGGTGGAGTTACGGAAATATGTTCAGGAGGTTGAAAGAGAATTCCGACAAGACGAGAGAGAAGCCAGGAAAATTGAGGCAGAGCGCGAAGCCAGGAAAATTGAGGCAGAGCGCGAAGCCAGGAAACTTGAGGCAGAGCGCGAAGCCAAGAAATTCGAGGCCGAACAAGCGGCTAGAGACCATGAGTTCCGGATGAAGGAATTGGAAGTTAAGGCACAAGTTGCTAGGGAAACCGAGGGAGCTATGGGGGAAGCGACACTCCCTGGTACACCAACTGCCGGAAGCATCGCCTATCAAGCAATGAAATTTCCTTTACCTCCCTTCGAGGAAGACAAAGAAAGGATAGACCAGTATCTTCAAAAATTTACTGCGATCGCTACTGCAATGGGATTGGAAAGGGGAAAATGGTGTTTGAAGATCTCCCAGGGACTCCGCGGTAGCGCCTTCGAAATATATTCCAGACTACCTCCAGGTCTGGAGAATGATTTTTCAGAGTTGGAAAGGGCGTTACTGAAACACTTCGAGATGACCGCAGATAAATATCGGACGCTGTTCCACTCGTCCCGACAAGAGACCGGTGAATTATATTCAGCTTATGCTGTACGCCTTAAGTCGTACCTATTAAAATGGATGTCTCTGGCTGGATTCAAAAAGGAATACGAAAGTCTTGAAGAGTTGGTAGTTGTCGACCAAATGAAATCCCAAATGGCTAAGCCACTCCAAACTTTCTTGGCGGAAAATGGAGCAGAACGATTGGAGACCGTGGTTACTTTGGCAGAACGCTATGCGACAGCACACAAGGACCCTGTCACTCCAGCTCCAACACCACCAAAACCTGGAAAAGTTACTACGGAACCACCGGAGGATAAAAATGCAAAGAAACAAAAAGAGGGTTCCTTTTCACATAATCCGGACAAGTCTTCGGGAAAGTCCACGGAACAACGACCTGCCAAAACCGGGTGGTCAAAAATTTACTGCAAACATTGCAGAACAACTACGCATAACACAGTGGATTGTAGGAGCAAGCCAACAGAACCCAAGTACGTAGCTTGCATAGCTAGGACTGGGAGAAAAACTAAGGAAGAGAAAGCTCCTAAAGATAACCGACCAGCTGTGGTCGAGGTTATTAAAGTTAATGGACAACCAGTGGAGTGTTTATATGACTCAGGGCTGTTTGAGGAAGCCGTCATAGCAGAACACCTGGTTAGTCCAGAGTCTCTTACAGGGGAGATGATGGAGATACAAATGGCGACAAAAAGTTCAGTTGCTATATCTGTACCGATAGCCTTAGTAGACATTAATTGTAGATATGTCCGGGGAACCATAAAGGCAGCTGTCTTGAGTGATCCACTTTTTCCCCTAATTTTGGGAAATAAATTTGTGGTCCTGGGAGAACCCATCACGCCCATGGTAGCAAGGGAAAAACCACCCAGATCCAAAGGATGTTCGTATCAGCAGCCCGGTAATAGTTCCAGCGCTCTAACCCCTCAGAGGAGAGACTTTCAACGACAAGGTGCGATCTTGCACACTTGTCATACCCAGGTGCCCAAGAATAGTGAGCCCTCTACGAGGAGGCCTTACTATAGACGGAAACGCCGTAGGCCTAGGCATCACCTAGACGATAAGGCAGAGGGGAGACCATAGGGACAGTACACATCCTTGAGGTAGTGGTAAGAGACTGTCTATTCTTCAGGTCCAATAACACATCTCATGTTTTCACAGGGATTGGCGTACAACAGAAGAATGATCCCATAGGGGATATCTTCACATGGAACGGAGTAGGGGGGTTGCCCATCTGAGTACAATTCGGAACCATAGTTCGGTGGTACCGTACTTTGGTCTGGGAATCGGCCTATGTGACAAAACAGAATTGAACCTCAGGATGGGGCAACCGAATCCACACTCTGCGGTACCCCATTTTCATGGGTGTACAGTATGATAGTGTGTGTGGGTCTATTATTTGGTATCCAGGACCAGTTTCGACCATCTTTGGGTTCACGCAACGCTTGTAGTCCAGCTTTGGTGAAATTCACTGTCCTGAGGAAGATATCGGGAGATACTCTCTAACCCTTGTTGCGTAGTATCCATTCTAGTCTATCCAGAATATCGCGTCATTCAATTTGACGACACTTCCGGAGAACGCTGGCAACGGCATTCACCGTTGATATCTAATGGACTAACGGTCATGTCTTGTGTTGGGGAATTATTATCCTCATACTGAAGACCCAAGACCAGTCTATTGAAGGGCAGGGAGCTACCCTGAGGATCCCGTGAATCCTATTCTAGTGTCAAAATGAAGTTGTGTCTACTGTCAAGTGTTTCAACGTCTGGGGATCCAGATAAAGACGGACAGTGGTGGCTCTCTAGATGCTAGGATAGCACATTCTGTGGCTGATTTATTCCTACAGAAAAGGTAATTGGTCTCTCCCGCTGTACTGATCTATTTGAGTGTCTTGTGAGGTCTGTCAAATAGTGGCCAAGCCAGTTTAGTGATGAGCCTGCTGTGTCTTCCTTTTGCATAGAGCTTTAATTTAACTACCCTAAAGGAGGGGGGGGGGGCACTAGCGACACAGATTATTATCATCATCAGGTGGCGCACCAGAGCCATGACGCGTATTTCACCGCTGAGGAGGATAGAGGAATTGTAAGCTATGAAGGGATATCAACCTTGGTCGAGCTGTATCCAACTTGGGTTGTGGAAGAGGGGTGCCGATATCTTCATACCTATTAGGGTAAACTCGCCCTGACACATGTACATACACACGAGGCACACACATACAATGTTTGCTTTCTAACTTCTAGTTTGATTAATATATTACCTCTTTTGCTCAGAGAATAATAATATTATTATGCGTGTCTAATGAATATACTACCTGTTGTATAATGGGAACAGGATGTTCTGCACATGATTTTACACTTGGTTGGGCTGCCAAGAGAAGCCAAACCAATGGGGTTCAGTGCATATAAATTCCAAACTTTCCATATGCCCGAGGAGAGGAGGAGAAAAAGCGACAGACCCAAGATGACACTCTTCTTTCTTTGTCTGTCTGTAATCAATATTTCAGGAAAGGTTTACCAGCGCAGCTGGAACGTAGACCAACACCCTTGGCCAGTATAGGGGAAATATTTCTACCTGAAGTCTTGAACCTTATATCCTCTCTCTCGAATGGTAATGGATTGTGTTTCCAGAGAGGCTATCCTTGCCATGAGTGAGGTTAATCAGGGACATTGAAGTCTAGTACCTGGCTGCTCTACACAGATCTAGTGGCGAGATGTCTGAAGTCAGACCTATGGAATTGGTCTGAGGGTGGAAACTGACCACATAACTAGTATCAGTCTGAATCTGGTTGTGATGTATTAATAACAGGTGAAATGGATATGTACACCGGGCATCTTCTTCTTACTTGCAGGAACCTTCATTATCCTTATTATTATTACTGACGCTGGTGTCTGCTGACGTGCTTGAAGTGCCGTGGAGGAGAAGAGTCGTTTTCAGGCAGCTGATCTCAATTCCAGTCTGGTGGAAGAAGCGGTCTTGTACAAAGAACTTTAACTGCCTATAATCAGGTGAAGAGGAGTTCCAGGCAGCCTAAGGAGAGATCAGGTGAACAATATTCTACCACCGGTATCTACATCACTCACCTACTGATGACTGACAAATTACTGGTGGAATGATGATCTGCTCCTCCAGAATCCTCGCACAAATACTCAGCGTTGTTTCTGTTTGTCTTGAACTTGAACTTCGTTTGTTTTTTGTGGAGTCTGAATCTTGATTAAAGACTCGGGTTCTACCTATCTGAAAAGTGTTCTCTTGTCCTCAGGTGGTGATCTGTTTGTCTATAGTGATAGGAAAATAGGTCAGCGTCCGGGCACCGTCCCGGGGTCAACAAGGTAATAGTAGACAGAAGTAAGAACCCAAAGGTCATGACAACCACTGAGATCCGGGCCAGTGTTGTCACACGACAGGGCTGTTTGTGATTTCTTGGCAAGTTTACGTCCAGTAGTTTGCCATTGCTTTCTGAACGAACGGCACTCATACCATATTGTATGAAAACCAGCTCACAACGGTCTGCTTCCAAATCGCCCGCAACTGTTCGAACGCGGCATGCGGGATAGCGAATTACGCCCTTAACCCCGTCGCCATCGGCCTTCACACTAGACAACCTACAAATGTAAGGCTCTGAACATTGGATGTTGCTATCGTTTGCTGTCTCGTTTGATACTTACATTTGTGACCTTGACTGACGTCAATATCACGGGCTATACTTACACAGGAGTATATTAATTTATATTCTCTATTCGATATTATCAGATTTTTATTTATGTCCTTTTTTGAAGACATTATAGCTGTCTATACCTTTAACATAATATTCTAAAGCCTAAAAGGTCGATTAATCTTCTCTGTTCCCCTGAGTAATACTTTTCCCAGACATTCTCACGCCCTCTCTGTTCACAATATACAGCTCACCCTATGTTTTTACCTGCTGTACCTACAGGCTGAAATTTGATTCATGCTTCTACCTGAGCCGACGTTAAATGTAGTTGCTGGTAGCAGGGTTCACTTAGTTGGCTAGCTCTGATGTTGTAGGCTGGCAACTTCTGAACCAGACTCAACTATATCTCCGCGAGTTAACGTGTGGATGTCATCACAGTTTTCTGTGGTTAAAATATAAATGGATTTTGTGTTGATATGAGTTCTTCCTAAAACGTATAATTCGTTGAAGTGGAGATATGTTGTCCTTGTTATTTCATACACGAAAGCAGCAGACGAAAGTTACTGCAGCAGATGAAAAATAGCAGACAGGTATAGAACTCATCCTACGGAATACACAAGCTGAAAAGTTTGCAGTATTCTACATTCATAATAGTAGTACTCGTATGCTTGATATAGTTAGTGTTATATGTCTGATTTCTTCAGGATGTTATTTTTGAATTAAATGTGTACCACTGTGGATAGTTGTATCCAACTGTATTGGATTAGGTATGTACCTTTATGGATTTATCCTACATTATTATTATTATTATTATTATTATTATTATTATTATTATTATAACACAGCTGAGCACGATTTGGTAGCAGACCTCGCTGCGCTGGTGTTTTACGAAATGGTATGGGTGCCGATCGTTCAGAAAGCAATGGCATACTACTGAAAGTAAACTTGCCAAGGCATTAACAACAGCAAAAAAATGCTGATGTTTACTGTAAACATCCTGCAAAGGATATGCAACTAAGTTTTGTAAAACTTTATTATTATTATTATTATTATTATTATTATTATTATTATTGTTATGGGAAAAGCTACTCAAGCAAAATCAGCACAGTTTACTCACCAGCAGTAGCAACTACTGCTAGTAATAGTAGCACGCGTGCGGACTACGCCTGAGTTCAAACCTAGCGAGAGGAAAACAACATGGCCACAGATAATGTTTGAACAGTTAGAGCATTACTTTGCTGATCCGGCAGCTTCTGCGGCTGGTATTGTTCCAGACGTACTGGTGTTGCCTTACCTCTAGAAAGGAGAAACTAGACAGGCCGAGAGAGGGATCATGCTGCACGGGCAAGACATGGTTTCAATAGTTCAGCTCAGGATTCGTGCTGAGAGGTTTTTTTTTTTTTGCGCTCGCTAGTTTTAAACTCAAGCGTAGTCCATATACACTATCGCGAATATCATTTGACTAAATTGTGCTTGTGGATTAGCTTTCCCTATTACCAGTGTCCCTCGCCATCTGGCAAACCCACTTCAGAAATACTTGTAATTTACGTCCCCAAGTCACGGGCGAAAAGTCAACATTTTAGTCCAACGGTTTGGTCTAGGGGTTGAACCCCTTACCTCGGCATCAGCACACCGGATGTTTAAGAACATGCATTCTTATCCATTCGGCCATGCTGACCTTCTGTTGAGAGGTATAACTATATATATATATCAATTGGTGAACCCTTTGAGACCACTGAGACAGTTCATAAGTAAAATACATGTATTATTTGGCGCTCATAGAAGTCAGAAGAAGGAAGTAGAGACTAGAGGACGCACTTAACAACATAACAATTTAAAGCTATAGTGCCGACCTGGATTCGAACCTGTCACCTCCAAATTATTAGTCGGTAACTATAACTTTCAAATTTTATGTTGTCTAGTGCGCCCTCTATTCTCTACTTCCTTCGTCTTCCTTCTATGAACGCTAAACAATACATATACGTTTATTTATGGTATAACTCATCCCTTGTCCCCTCCATGGGTTGTAGTTATTATGCTTTTTTTTTTAAAAGCACAATGTTAAAAAAAAAAAGAAAACTATCGTCTGTCAAGACGGTCAGGTGCCAGTAGTGGTGTAATACTTCCAAATGTGGTATGCAGCTGACGAAGAACATTATTTAACTTGGTGGATTTTGGTGAAGATTTCAGCGCATACAGAAATCTAACATATTTTAGTCTGAAACTGGACGATGTCTCTCCAGCCGGAACAATCTTTCGGGTGATCTTGCCTCTCTGTTACCCTATGTTAGCCCCTCTGCTATTCTCTCTGTGTGTGTAAACATGTTTCCATATGACTACGCAGTTTGAAAATATTGCCCGTCCACGTTTTGTATTTACCTATTATGTTGTATGTGCCGAATGTTGGGCGGCGTTCATCAAACCTGACACCCTTCATTGTGTCAACGGCTTCGGGCGGAGGAGTGCAGTTGGAAGGGTATAAGCCTTACCCTAGTGCGAGGAAATGTAATCTAACGATTAAATGTCATGGCAGGGCAGACCAGGCCCTAAGCCTTGGTCGGCAACTTGTCTAGGATGGAAGTTCCGATAGGCGGACAGTTAGAGCATTGCTGTGTTGATCCGGTAGCTTCTGCAGCTTGTCTTGTTCCAGACGTATTGGTGTTACATTTCCTCTGAAGTAAACTAGGCAGGCTGAGAGAGGGATCATGCTGCATGAGAAACACATGGTCTCTAAATTCAGCCCAGGCTTTGTGTTATGGAGAGGTATACCTCCATTTTACAAACTATCGTTTGTCAAGACGGCAAGGTACCAGTCATTATGTTGCATGAACTTTACAGAGGGTCAATACAAAACTTGAACCGGCAATATTTTCAAACACTGCACAGTTATTAAAAATACATCCTATATATGTCCAGACCCATCTCTTGTGTCAGCACTTTTAACTGCAGTGAATTGCATTGAGTATTCCTCTTTATCCCCAGAATCTCCGTGTAATTAGATACTGTGTGACAATAGTCAGGATAACTTTGTGTTGGTAGTGAGGATAGTTTTCACTATGAACAAAACTGTTTCTGTGTAATCTTGATGTTGGTAAATTTCTCAGTTTGGTTTTCGAAAGATAATACAGAACTCACAGAAGTTTCTTCACATGAGCAAATGCCTTTGCCTTTCGTCTGAGTGAATGCATTGTGTATATTACTATTTATCCTTCGCCAGGTTGTGAGCCTATAGCTTTCATCCATTTCTGCGGCAATATCACGTGAGCAAGTTGTCGTCGCTGCCATGGAGTGGTATGCCGCTTGTGGTCTGGTTGGTTGATCGAGATGATGGAGTTTTAATCAACCTACCTCGTAAATCCAGCGTTGACAGTGACTATCAAAAGTCTCTAACGATAAGGTGTCCTAATGTTTCAACTGTCCAGCGATAATGTGTCCTAATGTTTCAACTGTCCAGCGATAATGTGTCCTAATGTTTCAACTGTCCAGCGATAATGTGTCCTAATGTTTCAACTGTCCACGATAATGTGTCCTAATGTTTCAACTGTCCAGCGATAATGTGTCCTAATGTGTCAAATGTCCAACAATAAAGTGTTCTAATGTTTCAACTGTCCAACAATAAAGTGTTCTAATGTTTCAACTGTCCAGCGATAATGTGTCCTAATGTTTCAACTGTCCAGCGATAATGTGTCCTAATGTTTCTACTGTCCAGCGATAATGTGTTCTAATGTTTCAACTGTCCAGTGATAATGTGTCCTAATGTTTCCACTGTCCAACTATAAGGTGTCGTAATGTTTCAACTTTCCAATGTTAAGGTGTCCTAATTGTTCCCCTGTTACTAAGCATAGCTCCCAGGTTAAGGATGGTGTGCGGAACAGTTTGTAGTACTCATATCTGCACAAGACAAGTCACATTTGATCGTTATGAATTCAAGTTCACGTTGCTGAATCTACTCATCTCTGCAGCTAGATCTGAAGTCTTCACCAGTGTCAGTATTTCTCCTTTGGATTTTGCTTCCCTGCGTTGGCTAAAGAACTCGTACAAGCGGACAATGAAATACTGAGTGTGTGTGTGTGTTTTTTTAAATGGGTTTCTTGGATACAGAAGGCATTAATATTATTCTTCATGGGGAATTCCCGAAGCTCGAACTTCTAAGTTTCAATTGATCTGTTGCTCCACTTTGCTAAGTTGAATTGAGTCATGAACCGACATCATAGAGCTCGGGACATTTCCATATGTACTCCATCCTCATCTTCAACAGCTAGCGAAGAGTTCTAGTACCCAAAATACCAGTAGCAGTCTGATTATGTGTCCGTCTGGCCTTTCCTCGGACTTTCCCTGACTGGTATGTAAGAAGAAGCAACGGTTACTTGGACGAGTTCTCCCGAGGATAAGAACCTGGTATCTCCCCTCCCCCGACTGTAGCTGATAGTATGACTGCATAGCAAAACGATAGATTGTTGCATGACGATTAGATGCATTTGTCCTTACATTTCATGGTGTCTGTGCCGGAACTGACACCTTCTGTCGTCTGTAAGCTGGGTTACGTTTTTTGTTTGGGTTGTCTGCCATAGTTTTCTATCTCCAGGCAGACTTGCAAGGCAGGAGCATGCTTTGTTTTCGATGTATTCTTTCTCCACACTGCCGAACGTAAAATTGGTTAGAAAATCACTGCCAATAAGTGCTGGGGTTTGTTGCTGTGTCTCGTAAAGGATCATGTAACTAGCTAACTTTCTCCATGGCTTGAATTTATAACGGTTTATGTTCGCAAGGTGCTCCATGGGAGAGCATATGAAGTATTTCAGCGTCTCCCGTTGTTTCGTTTCATTCAGCTGAGACAAGCACCACGATTTTGTCCACGACTGGAGAATCCAGGCTTATATTAGAGTTGATACATCGTATCAGGCACTTGTTCAACTATTCCCCCCCCCCCCCAACCTTAAGCGCCTTGTATGTGTTGCAGTCCTTCTCCACGTCCTCATGGGAACAGAACATGCTCAACAAGGGTTGTTGCTGGGTATACTAAAATGTTGACTTCTCGTCCTTGACTTGGGGTGTAAATTACAAGTACCCCTGAAATAGAAATGGGTTCGCCTGATGACGAGGGACACTGGTAATAGGGAAAGCTAATCCAAATGCGAAAGATGAGCCCAGTGCAGTAGAAGAAGTAGAAAGATGAGCCCAGTGCAGTAGAAGAAGTAGAAAGATGAGCCCGGTGCAGTAGAAGAAGTAGTAAGCTTGTAGATAACGCTTGAGTTCAAAGGGAGCCAACGAAATCTTAACCAAAAATCTACAATCCTGAATGAAAGCGCATCAATACAGTGGAAGCATCAATACAGTGGAAGCATCAATACAGTGGAAGCATCAATACAGTGGAAGCATCAATACAGTGGAAGCGTCAATACAGTGGAAGCGTCAATACAGTGGAAGCGTCAATACAGTGGAAGCATCAATACAGTGGAAGCATCAATACAGTGGAAGCATCAATACAGTGGAAGCATCAATACAGTGGAAGCATCAATACAGTGGAAGCATCAATACAGTGGAAGCATCAATACAGTGGAAGCATCAATACAGTGGAAGCATCAATACAGTGGAAGCGTCAATACAGTGGAAGCATCAATACAGTGGAAGCATCAATACAGTGGAAGCATCAATACAGTGGAAGCGTCAATACAGTGGAAGCGTCAATACAGTGGAAGCATCAATACAGTGGAAGCATCAATACAGTGGAAGCATCAATACAGTGGAAGCATCAATACAGTGGAAGCATCAATACAGTGGAAGCGTCAATACAGTGGAAGCATCAATACAGTGGAAGCATCAATACAGTGGAAGCATCAATACAGTGGAAGCATCAATACAGTGGAAGCATCAATACAGTGGAAGCATCAATACAGTGGAAGCATCAATACAGTGGAAGCATCAATACAGTGGAAGCATCAATACAGTGGAAGCATCAATACAGTGGAAGCATCAATACAGTGGAAGCATCAATACAGTGGAGGCATCAATACAGTGGAGGCATCAATACAGTGGAGGCATCAATACAGTGGAAGCGTCAATACAGTGGAAGCATCAATACAGTGGAAGCATCAATACAGTGGAAGCATCAATACAGTGGAAGCATCAATACAGTGGAAGCATCAATACAGTGGAAGCATCAATACAGTGGAAGCATCAATACAGTGGAAGCGTCAATACAGTGGAAGCATCAATACAGTGGAAGCATCAATACAGTGGAAGCATCAATACAGTGGAAGCATCAATACAGTGGAAGCATCAATACAGTGGAAGCATCAATACAGTGGAAGCATCAATACAGTGGAAGCAACATTCTTGACATTTAGCCGAGGAAATCTAGGTTTAGACATGAGCAGGGAAGGAGGTTGTTCTGACAGTGTTTATAACATTCTCAAGAAAGGTTTTTCAGAAAGATAAGAACGTGATTACTACATCGTAGTAATAGGTTCTATTTTTTTTTTTTTTGGGTCCGCGTTTCCATCCTGTTTCAGGATATTGCGGTTAACCTCAGCATCTTTCAGCTGTATGTTGATTCCTAGGCTAGATTACGCTCATCAGCACGCCACGACTTTCTGAGCGACTGGCTCCATACTCTCATAAGTCACTGGCGTGACTCGAACCGCTTCCAATTCTCGTGCGCTCACGTCAACCACGAGAGTATTCAGGGTTACGGAGAAAGATGCTAACTCCTCAACCAGGGAGACCGGCAAATAGGTTCTGTTGCAGTTTAAAAAAAAGAAAAGCAATCTAACTAGAAGACATCTGCTGGACCTCCTGACTAGAGAAGTACTGCTTGAGTTAAGTCAGTTTGTCTACTTTGTGTGAAGTTAATCTGTCTAATGTGAGTGAAGTTAATCTGTCTACTTGAGTGAAGTTAATATGTCTATGTGAGTGAAGTTAATCTGTCTATGTGAGTGAAGTTAATCTGTCTACTTGAGTGAAGTTAATATGTCTACTTGACTGAAGTTAATCTGTCTACTTGAGTGAAGTTAATATGTCTACTTGATCGAAGTTAATATGTCTACTTGACTGAAGATAATCTGTCTACTTTGTGTGAAGTCAATATTTATACTTGAGTGAGATCTATCTGGTAAAGTTAATTCAATCTGTCTACTTTAATAAAGTCAATTCATCTGCTACAGTAAATCCAATCTCTCTACTTGAGTGAAGTCAAACTGGCTACTTGAGCGAACTCAATCTATCTACTTGAGCGAAGTCTATCTAGTAAAGTGAATTTAATCCGTCTACTTGAGTGAAGTCTATCTAGTAAAGTGAATTCATTCCGTCTACTTGAGTGGGGTATATCTACTACGATAAATTAAATATATCTACTTGAATATGTCAATTATCTACTGCAGTAAATATTATCTCTCTACTTGAGTGAAGTCAATCTGGCCACTTGAGTGAACTCAATCTGTCTACTTGAGTGAACTCAATCTGTCTACTTGAGTGAAATTAATCGTTCTTCGGTAGCAAGTATTGCAGCTTATTGTGAGAGGGAACCTGAATACGGAAACAGCTGTGTCCGAAGCATTGGGGTGTTTACATGTTTCGCCATGGAAGCTTGGGACGACATCGTACCCCTACACATGTCGCTTAACATATGCCAAACTAAAGGTTAATGAGTGACTCATCGCACACTGTGACGAACCGCACGTCTCCCATTGGCCACGTCTGCTTGAGAGAATGTGTATATTGCGTGAATAAATGTTGATTGTTAAGCGACACACAAATTCTGTAAACATTTTGATCAACCATAAACAAATCTTGACACTTGGTAGGGGCAGATAATCTCGCTGCACATGCAACATATGTTCTTGGGCATGGGAACGCGTCTATCTTTTGTTGCGGAGATTAAACCTCTTGGCCTGTGATATTTTTAAGCTGTGGTGCATTCTTGGATCGAGTCCATACCAGATGGGAACAAGGAAAGTGTGAAAGTCTGCCAAAGTTCACAGACATGCGGGGGAGACTGCAGGCTGAAGAAGGAGCATGAAGAATGCATACGTCCGAGAGTTCTTATTCTCGCTGCTCACGCGAGTAGAATACATAAACAAAGGAAGGAAATGGCGCTTATTTACATCGTAGTGTAAAGCAATGGCGCGTATGAACAGAAGTGCACGAACATAGTTCTTACTCCCACGCAAATCATGTATAGATTGGCCGTGTCCCAACAAAGTTGTGTACTCGAACGCTGTACTGAATTACTTCCCCTGCCGTAGTCCCGTGTTTGCAACTGAGCAATTTCTACGTAAGTACGTATATTTTGTGTATATTTCGTGACTACGTGAACTTCTATATTATCATCATAATTTCATATTGACATTGGATTCACGTAAATTAGATAGTTCTTGAATTTTCTGTTTAGCCGTTTTATGGCCAAGTGTGACCGATTTCACGAGAAATTAGCCGATAAAACCTAATTTAGCTGAAAATCTGGCAGTTATTGTTTAAGACAAAACAGAGGAATATTATTTGATTTCATGTCTAAATTAATATCGCATGTTTTAAAATATGCTGAAAGCAGGCAGCAGATTTAAACAACTATAAACGAGAGAAGCAACGGCTGCAGCAGGACAGATTAATATAAAATGAAAACGATTAGGTGTGTGTGACCCCTGAGAATAACAAAAAACAGAGATAGATAATAAACAGACACAGTTATATATAATCATCATGTGCCATGCCCATAATCATGGGCGTTCATGTTTCTCCATCGCACGCTATCACCCCATATCACCAGGGGCTACGTGGTCTCGAGGTATGGTGTTCGCCTCGAGTGCTGGAGGTCCCGGGTTCAAGCCCCGGTAATGACCGGGATTTTTTCTCGTGGACTTCTAGTAATAAAATGTCCCCTGGTCTCTGGGTAGTGAGATCGGACGCCCGTGTGTATTGTTGCGCACGTAAAAAATCCCTTGGCAGTTGAAAATCGAAAAAAGAGTAGCCTAACGGCGCTGCCCGGGCAAAATTTCGAGTTAAACATCTACCCAAAGTATTTCAGGATCCTCGTCGGTGCTACGGAGTTCGTGCTCTGAGCTGAGATTCTCCGGACTCAGGTTTGAGTTAGGAGGAGAACGGAGCACTTATGGCTTTGCACCCGTGTGCCGTGATGTTGATCTATCGACTAAACTAAACTCTATCATCACAGCCGTGGATCAGATCAGTGTTCTTGTCTTGACCACACCACAAGACCAAGCCATCCAGGTATTTATTTCTCTGCCTTCCCCATGTACGTAAATTACAAATACCTCAGAACTAGGAGTGGGTCCGCCTGATGGCGAGGGACACTGGTAATAGGAAAGCTAGCCCACTGGCAAAAATCAGTCCGCTGCGATAGAAGTTGTAGCACATGTATGCAGTACGCTTGGGTTCAAAGCGAGTGAACACGGAAAAAAAAGTTCGAATCAAGGAGAAGTCTTAATATTGACCAAGACTTCCATATCGACACAATCTAAAACTAAGGGATTAAGATTATTTGAAGATTGTATTAATACAAGAACCGATTACTTGGTATTGTTTTTCCCTTCATACTGTACGGTTCTGTACGTCTCACCCTTCTAAAATCCAATTTATAAAGTAAGTACACCCACAAATCATGTTTTATGTGGACGTCTAAACTTGTTTTAGTATGTGCTATTAAATTTAGCTTCCATTATTACGTATACTGTGTAGGGGCGGGGCGGGATTTTTAGGTAGAAAATACGAAAGGGGGGAATGACGTTCTGAAAATATGGTGAAGGGGGGAAGGGGCCAAAAAAGGTTCAGAACCACTCATCTATACAATATAGGCCAGGCACAACATGTCCAATGAGTCTTAATTTGTAAACATGGGTGCTTTACTTTCACTGTTAAAAAGTTAGTTGCATATCCTTTACAGGACGTCACAGTTAACCCCAGCATTTTTTGATTGTGATTTCTTGACAAGTTTACGTTCAGTAGTTTTTCATTGCTTTATGAGCGACCGGCACTCATACCATTTTATAAAATGCCAACGCAAGGCGGTCTGTTGCCAAATCGCCCACAGCTGTGTTGTGAACGCGGTATACGGGATTACGAACTGCTTCCGTTTCTCCTTAGCCACAGAGCCGGTACTTTCACTGTTCTTGATTAATATTACTAGGAGAGGACGATACTGTTGTCTGCCCTTTGTAGGACATGGCGATCAATCCCAGGCTGAGTGTATAGGCAACTTAACCTTTAGTAGGAATATCACATTCTTATTTCAATAGTCGTTAAAAAAAAAACACACACACCCACACAAACCAAAGCCATATATTTTAATAAGCTATAAATAATACGATTTTAAGTTAGACATTAAATGAAAAATTATCGCTTGCTTGTTGTAAACGATAATGGCCAGGTGTTCAAGTTCGGCTAATGGAAAATTTAGCGGCTAACTTCTGGTTAAATCGGCCACACCTGGCCATAAAATATCTAAGCTTGCAACTCTACAAAAAGTACACCTCTCCGTTACCTTAACGCATGACTTAGTTAGTTACATGTCCTTTACAGGTCGTCGCAGTCAACCACAACATGTTTTGGCTGTTCTTTGCAAGTATACGTTATGTAGTTTGCCATTGCTTTCCGAAAGACATGCACTCATGCCTTTGTATGGAAATCAACGCCAGGCGGCCTGCATCCAAATCGTATGCAATTGTGTTTCGAATGCGGTATAAGGGGTTACGAATTGCTTTCACAACCCCTTCACCACAGAGCCGACGTACTGTACATGTAACTTGTACATGTAAAATAGATCATTATTCATAACATTTCGTAAATGTACCAGGCCGCAATAATCAGCCCATATGACTCTTCGCTGGCTGTTGAACGAGGAGACTGAACACGTATGGGAATTTCCTGAGTACCGTGATGTCGGTTCTTAACTCAACTCAACTCAATCAGCCCATTCCACACTCCCTTATATGAATACAATCAGTGGAAGTGTTTCACCGTCTGGGATTCTCAGATAAGTAGCACATTTTGTTCATTTTATTTTAATTGTTCTCATTTTCTTCATCTTTCCATTCTTCTCATTCGGTTATTGTCTTAAAGTGGTCAGTGTAGTGTCTTCCCGTTTTTATATGTGGTGGTTTGTGCATTGTTGTTTTTTTCTGATGAAGGCTAGTGCAATGCCCTTTGTTGTCCATAGTTGTGTTCTGTACAGGTAAATTACTTTGTGGCATGTTATATTGTTCACACTTTCGTATAAAATTTGAGCATCAGAGGGACCTTATCATTCTAATTAGTATTGTTAATGTGGTGACGAATGGAAAACCACACACATATACAGGTGAGTTGTGAGTCCATGTGTGTGTGTTGTTGTTGTTGTTGTTGTTGTTGTTGTTGTTGTTGTTGTTGTTGTTGTTCTTCTTCTTCTTCTTCTTCGTTCATCCGGAGTTTTTTTTTTCGGATGTGATTGCGTTGTGCCTGTTTACAGCAGAGCTGCGTTCTTGCGCCGTTAGGCCGACACATCCGACTTCTGCGGGCATTTGTTGACCGGGTTAACCTTCCCGGGGGTTTCTTAGGACGTTTGACTCTCACTGTTGTGGTGTTATCCCCCATCCCAGCTGGTCCATATAGAACAGCCAAAGATCCTGGTCAGCCCTCAAGGGAAGGCAGGGGCAGACCATGGGCATTCCCCGCCATCCAAGGAGGCTTCCATAATTGCAGAGCCGATACATAGCGCTCTGGTACTGGGCTCACCCAAGGAATCGTCACGTCCTGCACATGGCTGCTTAGCCTCACTTCCGTATATTGGGCCTTCCGTTCACCATAGGCTGTTCTTCCGGAAACCAGAAGTATGCAGTCTGCAGATGACATCCACACAGTAAGCTTTCGATTCGGACTTTCCATGTAATGGATTTGCTATCCAAGCAATATTCCATTTCGTGCCACTAGGACACTTTTCCACCTTTTATGAAGTCCACACAGTGGGCTTTAGATACGGACTTTCCACGTAATGGATTTGCTATCCAAGCAATATTCCATTTCATGCCACTAGGACACTTTTCCACCTTTTATGAAGCCCACACAATGGGCTTTTGATTCGGACTTTCCACGTAATGGATTTGCTATCCAAGCAATATTATTTCGTGCCACTAGGACACTTTTCCACCTTTTATGAAGCCCACACAGCGAGCTTTCGATTTGGACTTTCCACATAATGGATTTGCTATCCAAGCAATATTCCATTTCATGCCTCTGGGTCTTCATGCACCTTTAAATGTAGTTAAAGTAAGCTGCGGTCAACTTGAGCTTGTTGATATCTCCATAGAGCTTGTCCTCAAATGAAGCAGGTGTGGGCCAAAATATCTTTCTCTGTTCTGCATACGTTGGACAATCCTGCAGCAAATGTTTTGCTGTCATTTTTCCAGTTCTACAATTACATTCATCGGTATCTCCTATCTTTAGTTTATTGAACAAGTGGTATTTCAGCCTGTTATGTCCTGTGCGGAGTCTGAAGATTGCTACTTGTTCTCTTCGGTCGAGTTTGTAATATGCATCATCCTTCTGATGGCCTGGATGCTCAGATTCCCATTTGGTTCTATAAGTGCTTTTTATCAACCTCTTTGCCTCATTATAGGTTATGTCTATGTCAGGCTGTGGTAGTCGTCCGCCCTCTTTTGCCAGTCTGTCAGCCTCTTCGTTTCCAGGTATACTGCAATGTGATGGGATCCACTGTATTACAACTTTTTTGGATTTCTGGCATAGACCATGGAGTGCTGCTCTTAGGTCAGTTAGTTCTCTGCTGTTATTGCTCTTGAGTATTGAGACAGCTGACTTTGCATCTGTGAAGATAGCTATTTGCTTCTCTTTATTTTCCTCCATCAGGAGCATTTCTGCTGCAGTTTTCAAAGCCTCTACCTCCGCTTTGAAGTTACTTGAAAATTTTCCAGTTGCCATTGAATGTGTTTTTTTCACTCCATTTTTTAAATTTAGGAGAATTCCTCCTCCTCCATTCTCTATTGAATTTTTGGCTGATCCATCTGTATATGCATGGGTCCAATTCCTGCTTGGGTAATGTTCTTTTATGTAGTTTAGGGTTATTTCTCTTCTTTCGGTTTCATGCTGAGTGTTCTTTTTCTCAATACCAGGAATGTTTTCTATCATCTCAGGCAGTTGCTGCTGTCTCCAAGCTGGGAACTTGTCTGCATTGTGTATGGGCTTGACTGTTGATATGTTAAGTATAGGATCTGCCCTAATCCTTCGTTTTGCAGTTTCTACAAAGTTGCTACGCTTCAGTCTTCCCTTTCCAAAACCATTAAATCTGTTGTACATAGGGTGGTCTGTCAAT
This sequence comes from Cepaea nemoralis, assembly GCA_014155875.1. Taxonomy (NCBI): domain Eukaryota; kingdom Metazoa; phylum Mollusca; class Gastropoda; order Stylommatophora; family Helicidae; genus Cepaea; species Cepaea nemoralis. Next base: position 276,683 of record JACEFZ010023837.1, read on the forward strand.
CTTCTAAATTTTTCTGCTTGTTGCTGGGCTCTGCTATCTCTTCTATCCTGCATTGGTTGTAAACAAGTGATCTTTTCTAGTTCATTAATAGGCGTTGTCTTCAGGCTTCCAGTTATGATTCGCATTCCTTGGTTTTGGACTCTACTTATTTTGTTAAAGTTTGACTTAGCTGCTGTTGCCCAAGCTGCAATACCATATTCCAGTACTGGCCTCACCCGTCCAGTATATAACTTCTTGAGAACTTTCTCATCTGCTCCCCACGTTGTACCAGCAAGCTTTTTCATGATTGCCATTCTCTGCCTTGCTCTTGTTCGATTTTTCTCAACCTGTGTCTTCCATGTCAGGCGACGATCAAAGGTGACTCCTAGATAGTTTGGATTTTCTTCATGGCGCAATATTTTTCCATTCAATACCAGCTTAGGTTGCTGAGTTTTATTTGAGAGGGAGAACACTGTGCATGTTGTTTTCTCCTCACTTATCTTCACTAGCCATGATTTTGACCAGTCCTCTAGCGCTAATAAGGCTTGCTGTATTCTGCTGTTAGCTGTACTAACATATTCTTCAGATGTCCATATGGCTAGGTCATCTGCAAAGGAGGATGTGTGTACTCTGGCTGGAAAATTTTCTGTGATGTCATTTATATATGCTAGGAATAATGTTGGTGAAAGAACTCCTCCTTGGGGGACACCTTGCTCCAGCAGCATCATTTTGCTTGTTTGTCCTTGTACTTTTGTCCTGGCAGTTCTGTTCTCAAGGTAGTGGCTGATCCATTTATACATTTTTCCACAAACATGCATGTTTTGCAGTTTTACTTTCAGTCCTTCCTTCCATACTTTATCAAATGCTTTTTCTAAATCTATCCAGACTGCTAGTGTGTGCTTTTTCTCTTGGAAGGCATCCTCTATTTCCTGAGCTATATAGGTTATTTGATCTTCAGTGGATCTGTATTTTCTGAATCCTGCTTGGTGTGGTGTTAAGAGTTGGTTTTCTTCCAGATGCCATGTTAGCCTGCCATTGATAATGCGTTCCATTAATTTTCCTACACAGCTAAGTAGACTGATAGGTCGATAGCCATTTGGTTCTTCCAGGTCTTTTCCTTTCTTTGGGACTGGTATTAGTATAGCTTCCTTCCATGCCTGTAGGACTATTCCTCTCTTCCAGCTGTTATTTAGGACTGCTAGTAGTTTCTTCTTTGCATTGGTGCCTAGTCCTATTAGCATTTCATTTGTGATTCCATCCTTTCCTGGTGATTTCTTCTTTTTTAGGGTATTCATTGCCTGTTCCATTTCTTCCATTGTTAAATTTGCCATCATATATTCTGCTGCTGTCTCTGTATTTCTATGATGTATCTGTTTGTCTTTGATTGCTTTCTTCTGTTCGGTTGTAATATCAATGTGGTTTGCATTTGCATAGTGTTCCATTAGTGCATTTGCAGCCTTTTTGCCTGTAAGCAAGGCATTTCCTTGTTTAATTGTTATTTGTTTGTTTCTAGGTCCTTCATTGTTCATGGCTTTCACTAGTTTCCATAGTTTGTTTCCATCCCTGTCAAAATTCAGGTTTTCTGTTTTTTCCCTCCAACAATCTCTTGTTGTTTGATTTACTGTTCTTTTATATTTTGCTGAGATGGCTTTGAGAGAGATGTTTGCTTCAATTGTTTGTTCTCTCTCTGCTGTATTCCTGGCATCTTCAACTTTGTCCTCCAAACTTTGTAGTTCTTCAGTCCAGTATGGTTTGTAATTTTTCCTCGCTCCTCTTGGAATGGACTCAGTGGCTGCCTGTATTATCGCTCTGTTTAGACTTTCCACCATTTGCTTTATGTTGCCATATCGTGTATTTATGTTTTCACAATATTTGTCTGTTAGTATGGCAAATCTGTCCCAATCTGCTCGTTTGTAATTCCAGCGGGGCAAGGGCTTTTGCTCCTGTGGAACATACTCCATATTCATTTCAAGCTTGATTGGTCTGTGGTCACTACCTGCTAATTGGTCCAGCACATGGCGATCGATTTTGTGGAGGATGTCTCCTGTGCAGAAAGCTAAGTCTGGAGTAGAAGTGGTAAGCCATCTTCTGGAGTAGAAGCTCGGTGTGTCATCCGCTTTGTTGAGTAGATGGAGATTTGAGTCTATTTCCCAGTCCTCCAATTCATCTCCTCTTTTGTCAGTATCTGGGTATCCCCATCTTTCTGAACGGCTATTAAAGTCTCCGACAATAATGCAGTTTGTGTCAGTTATTTTCATGTTTGAGAGTGTAAGGTCCTTATCTGCTGGGCTATACAGACTGTAGATTCTTATTTTCACGTCCTTTATCATTATATCAACACCTATAATTTCCGTTTGGTTGTTAGAGATCACAGATACTTCGCTGCAAGGTATTGTATTTCGTGTAAGTATTAGAACTCCTCCTTTGTGTCCTTCGCGGTCGAAACGTGTGGCCTGATATCCTCTGACTGAGAATTTGTGATTGGCGTTGAGGTGTGTCTCTTGAATGCATGCCACATCTATTCTATCTTTATGAAGACGCTGTGTTAGGGAGTCTTTCTTCTTGTAAACTCCTTCGGCATTCCACTGTAGTATGTTGAGTGTCCGGTGTATTTGGTCAATAGCTCTTAACCTACTCCTCTGTGCCTTGACTCCACAGCACAGGGGAAGGTGACCACCAGTAGTCATGGGTGGACCCCCTCGAGGCAGGGGGCCCGGCACTATCACCGCCTGATGGGACTTCACGGGATTAGCACCATATCGATTAATTTTGATTTGTGACATCATGAATTAAGTTACGTTGCACTGCTTTGTCAAGCCTGTGGCTCAGTACATCCGATTTCGACAAGCATTTATTCGGGATGCTTTCCCTAGCCTTTGACTGTCCCCAGTCTACCTACAAGGCAGCAGGTTTCACGTTGCACTGCTTTGTCAAGCCTGTGGCTCAGTACATCCGATTTCGACAAGCATGTATTTGGGGTGCTTTCCCTAGCCTTTGACTGTCCCCAGTCTACCTACAAGGCAGCAGGTTTGTGTGTCTCTTCGTCTGGTCCCTCTCCCTTGACCTGTCCGACATGGGTGGCCCTACCAGTAGCTGTGCTACCGTCGGCATAGCTCTTGGGGTCATTGGGACGCACAAGCCCCTCTACCTCGTCACGGTGGACACACAGCAGAGGGGGTTGTTGTTGTTCAGCTGTGCAGATTATATTTTGACAGATGATAGTTTGTTACATTGTGCTTCTAACAAGGCACAACTAAAACTCATAGGGGTAGCGAATGTTATAGCTCTCCATAGCACACAACTTGGGCTGATTAGTAGACCCTATTTGCCCAAGCAGCCTGATCCCTCCCTTGGTCTTGCTAGTTTACTCATCTGGAAAGTTTAACACCAATACATCTGGAACAAGGCAAGCTACATAAGCTGCCGGATCAACAAACCAATGCTCTATCTGTCCAACTATCGGAGCTTCGATCCTAGACCAGTTGCCGACCAAGTCTTAGGGTCTGGTCTGCCCTACCATGCCATGACATTTAATCTTTAGGTTGCATTGCTTCGTACTAGGATAAGGCTTGTGTCCTCCCAATTGTTCTCCTCTGCCTGAAGCTGTTGACACATGTTGGGTGTCAGGTTTAGTGAGCATCGCCCAACATACAGTCCTAACAGAAAGCAGGTGGTACCGTCTAATGTCATACGGTGACTCAGTCATATCTGACTAAGACCTGACAAAATCTGTAGCTGGTACCATATTTAAATACCCTCTATTTATCGACGGAGTAGTGGGTTCACTTCGCACACCGGTCAGTAGGACTTAAACTGTCTTTCTCGTTCAGAAAGCAATGGCAAACTTTACCAGTCGAAATTAGTTACATGTATTTCACAGAACGCTGCAGTCAACCCTGTCATTTATTAACTGATGGTAGCGAACGAAAGAATCAGTGATCCGGGGCTTGTTTCCGGATCCGGTCAGGGATATGCACTACTGACGAGCTCAAACTAGGGCGAAACTCGAGTATAGTGCTTCCATATTGACGTGGATAGGCCTTAGTTTCATACCAGAATACGATCAGCGTTGCCAATAGTGGGTTGTGCTCAATATTTAAAATTCAAATCCCGAAATAACCAAATTAATCGAAAGAATAAGAATTAACTGATGGTAATTCACTAGACAATTATAGTTCAATAGTTTGCTGTTGCTTTCTCAACGGCCGATGTCTCAAACCACCGAAATCAAAGCAAAGAGATCTGTTTCCATATGAAACTACGTGTCTCGCTATCCCACAAATCATGAACTCCGTAGCTCCAGCGACGACCCCCGGGAGTCTTCGATCTCGTGAACCGAATGTTGTAACCCGGAATCGAACCCACAAACTTCGGAACGCGAGGCAGAAGGTTTAGTCATTTCGCAACAGAGACTCCGTTGATAACAGTACCCTGCAAAGGGTATGTAACCTGGGGTTTGAACTCGTACGTCTGATTGCCTAGAGTAGTGGTTCTCAACCATATTTTCAGATTTATCATTCCTCCACTTTTCGTATTTCCTCCCTATAAATCCACCCCCACCCACCCCTTCACAGTATACGTAAAAATTGAAGCTTACTTTAATAGCACATACTAGAACAAGTCTAGATGTCTACATAAAACGTGATTTGCAGGTCTACTTTATAAAATGAATTTCAGAAGAGCGAGAATTACAGAACTGTAAATTATGGAGGGGAAAACATAATCGGTACTTGTATTAACGCGATTTTGAAATAATCTTAATTCTGCCCCCCCCCCCTGGAAACCCTATAAACCCCCCCCCCTCCCCTGGGGGGGGGGGGAATTACCCACCTGTTGAGAACCACTAGCCTAGAGTTTCCATAAGTTCCGTCGCCTAGCTACTGAGTTAAGTGCTTGGAGCGATACTGTGAGCTGTGGATTTCGTATGGAGTGCTTTTACATCTGTCCGCGGATATGTATTATGAACTGCATCTTCAGAAACCGGCTGCGACCGGTTTGCCGAAATAGCTAGTTTTGCATTACGCAGTAATGTGCGTGAAGCTGCTACTTTTCTAGTGACTGCCGCTTCCATCGACGATGAACTGTAAACTTTCGTGGCTGACTGTTGTGTTAGGATTCTGGCAGCGGTCTTATGCATGTACTTGCCTGTGTGTGCTGTTGAGTTGTCGGTACTACTGTTTGTTCCACTTTTCACACGGTGCAGCGAGGAGCATTTTGAGTGATATTCACTGGTACAGGAACGGACCATTATGGGGGTGACCCTTTGTCGCGAAATTGGAACTGCGACTAACTATCCATAAGTTTGTAACGTAATCTTGGTCATTAATGATTATGCGCCCGTCCGCGCTACGTCTCCCACGCAGGGCTAAGAACCGATTGAACGTAATCCTGTGGATGACAACCCGAGAGAAATGGTTCTCTCCTGCCGGCTGGCGTGGGTGATCATAAAAGTCGCTTAAAAGTCGACAGGGTCGACTTCATCGCACCGGGTTTTATCCCATATGGCTCGGTCTCTTTCCGCAGTGCGGAAAGCGTCGCACAAAGCACGAACTCCGTAGCTTTTAGCGACGACCCACAGGAGTCTCCGAAACATTTTAACTCGTAAACCGAAGGTGCGGCCCGGAATCGAACCCACAACCTTCGGAGCACGAGTCAAACGGCTTGACCACTTCGCCACAGAGTTGCGATCATGCTTGTCCACAAATTGCGATCTCGGCGGGCATGGATCAATCCACGTTGTAATTCCCTAATGTGCACAAGACACATACGATTGTCAAGAATGTTATCTCGCTGTCTTCCACGACGATTCTGTGGCGAAGAGGTTACCAAGGCACTTTGTAATCTCATATCATTATAGCAATCGACTCTCCATGACGCACCACCTTCCAATTAAGTAGGTAGGTAGATAATATATAAGTACCCTGTTTCTATTGCAGTCAGAGAGATCCACGACAGAGCTGCAGTTCCAATGTTGAATCGCTAAAGAAATAGTATGGCATCAATCGAGCAAAAATCCCACGGAAAGCAAGAGAAAACGGGCAGCTTGGCAATGAATATGACTCCAGTACAAATGCCCTACAGACAGTAAGTGAAACTCATGTTAGCGGATAAGAAATATATTGACTGTTGCAGGGTATTTCGAAATATAATGAAACACAAAAATAAACTGGTGCCTGTGAAAAATAAAGGCGTAAAATATTATGAGAAAATCACCAATGTGGAGCTCATGGAGAGAACAAAACAAATACCAGTGAAACAGGAGGTGAGGAAAAGACACTAGCGCTGAATAGGGCATACATTGAGAAAAGCCAAGAATAATATAACAAGAAAAGCCTTAGTAGGGTAACAGAAATCGAGGAAGATAAAAAAAAAAACTCACATAGAAGGGAAATAGAAACAGGAATTAACAAAATGGAGAGGACATTGGCAGAGCAGGATGGGACAGCTAAAGATGGGAGGGCTGGGAATGATCTGTTTCAGGACCTATGCCTCATTTGGGGTAAACAGAGCAAAAGAAGAAGAAGTAAAGGTATTTTAGATCATGCGAGAAAAGATAAATGCAAACACATACCTGGCTGGGGTCCCAGTCCACGTAAACAGAATTATCACCATGGGGAAATGGATGAAAATACTATGATAATATAACTGTATAACACAATAATATGATAATATAACAGTATAACAAAATGTAAGACATGTATAGCGGACTCGCTAGTGAAGTCGCTAATGTGCTACACTGATCCTTTCACTGATGGTGATTTCGGACGAGGTTTCGACGCGGAGTTCGTCGCTCGCTAAAGTGAGAACAAGACTGGTTGGTCATCTATTCCTCGTGCATTCAGGTCTATGTAACAAGTTACGTGGAGGGTCCCAAATACCCCTGTCACAATGCTTCATTAATATTCTATAGCTCTGGCTGGGATAGGTCTTTGCTTGCCAACCCTCCTCCGTTCCCTGGACTCACTGTCACTCTCTCTTTCGACCTGGGGGCCTATTCCCTGAGTGGTCTTTCTGGCTGACCCATAGATAACATGGCGATCGTCAGAGTAACTATAATTGTAATTTAATAACTTAATAAAGGACAGCACAAGAAAACATCAAGGCAGTTAAAACAGATAGTTCACTACAGACAAAACAGGGACACAGAGTTCAGTTCCGGCACAGAGCCTCATGGCTTTCCATCATAGACCGAAGAGTACTACAAAGTCCCGTCAGTCGACATCTGCCTCACCGATTATGTCCTTAGTTAGTTTCCTCCTTCCCGATCGGTTATACGAACAACAGGCTGCTGTAGAACCAAGTCCACTGGTTTACGAGGACTTCTCTACATAGTCAGTTCAAAGTTCATTTGGCACAAGGTTGGGAATGATTTCAAATAATGGGAAGAGTTCGTGAATGTGGAATGGATAGATGCCTTTCACTGTCCTGGACAAAATTGGGTGTGCAGGACAATTATGCTTAGGCCCAGCCACGAACCTAACTGTATTCGAGCCTATGTCGTCGAAAGGACTTGAGTTGCGCCATCACCGCAAATTGTCATTCGTCCAAGACCAGCCTTGCCTCTCTCTCGGAGATAGCAACACCATGGACGGTCTGGCCAATACCTTGACCTGGCTTCATCAGGGGTATATAGCTTTAGCGTAGAGGCCCTGTCGATACTGTCCGATTTAGTCACGTCCAACAGAAGAGGACCCTGGAGACGATAAATATTGGTGAAAGCCTCCAGCTTAAACTTCAGGTACAGTCTACAAGGAGACTACTAAGGGTCTCAGCATATCAATTTGCATTCACAAAATATATAATAGTAATAGATATATAACTAGTTATTAGACCTGAGTGAATTGGCCTGACCTGACAAGAGGTCCTGGATTGGCGGCGTCTTTCCTAGACTAGGCCTTCAGCTTGTCTAGGTCGTGTCGTTTGACCCTACCTATTTTCTTCATAGATGGACTCAGGCGAGAGAGTGAGGTCGACGAATTGCGCAACTCTTCCTCACTTTAATCCAAGTCATCGAGCAAGTCATTCTTCATCCAACGAGGCTCCATAAACGAATTTTTTACAGCGAACTGCGTTGTGGTAAACGCTCCCAAGGTGGCCAGAGGAAACGTTTTAAAGACACTGAAAATTTCACTGAATGCTTTTGGAATTCCTCATGACACCTGGGAGGCTGCAGCCAAAGACCGAAATTCGTGGCGTGCATCATTACGCAAAGGTGCAGTCATATGTGAGGCAACCAGGACTGCAAGAGCTGTGAAGAAAAGGCAGGACAGAAAAACCACTGCAGGAAATCCTCCTCCAGAGACGTCAAGCATTCTTTGCCCACATTGTCAAAGAACATTTCGAGCCAAAATAGGCCTTATCAGCCATCTTAGAACCCACGGCTCCACACCTTCAACCCCACTGGATGAAATGAATGGTCATCATCATTCTTGATGGACAAACAACATTTTCTTCATACCAGATTCACTCTCCACTCTCACACCATGCCTTTATTCTTACTGGGCACATTCGTTTCCCGGCTTCCCTCTCACTTGCAAATCCTCTCTTTCTCACGACAAAGCTCTCGTGGTGTTGTGTGCGTAATTATGTGTGTTTCCCCCTTTAACTAATATTATAGTAGTGGCTCTGTATGGAAAGAAGTGTAGTTCCCCATTCCCAGCAAGAATAGGAAAGAAGATACTACCCCTTCCGGCCGCTGCTCTTGTCTGAGCTGTCGCCGCAATGTACCGGCAGTGCCTCACCTAACACGTAGATCTAGATGAGTTCCGGTTCTCTCCAGCGATATAAAGGGCTCTATTTATTCTCTGGCATCATCTTAATGACCAGTAATTATTCAATCCACCTAGCCGCCCTATCTGCTAAAAGATGAAAGAGATAGCCCAGTGGATACCCTCTTCCGTTTTAAGAAGACAGAACATAAATGGTTGGAACCCGTCCCCACGGAGCCCTCCCCTCCTTCCGGCATACCGTATATATGTCGTGTTTATATTCAAATTAAAGACAACACTAAGCAGCGTTCAGGCCGTAGGAAGAAAGATAGCCCCCGTCCATCTGCTGCCAAGAACAAGCAACATCATCTGGGGAAATATATTCCTCAGATTCGTTCCCATGCCATGCCATGAACACGACTCTTAGCTAGATTGGCCAACTGACAACCCACTCACAATAGGGCATGACTGGCTTTTCGCCAATTCGTCTCACCAGTCGAGACAACAGAGATTCACAAGCCAAGGTCTGGCAGGACTTACTAAAACCCAATTATTACCTTTCCATTCACCAGTAGAATGCTGCACTTCTGTCCCAATCTTTAAATTGTTAAATTGACATGATGCAGATACCCAACGGTAGGTGTTGAAACGGACATGAATTGCCCAAGAAGTTGCATTAGTGCGTATTTGGTGCAAGGTGCCCTATCGGGTTTTCCCGAAGAAAAGTCAGACTTCTAATAGTTCTATTAAGAAGATCGGGTTGTTACAGTAACCAAGAGAACTATCTTCCATGGGGATTGAGCGAATAAGAGAACTGAGGGTTCCCGAAAGCTGTTTCCCACTGTTTACCCAAAATCAAAGAAGGCATGAGGACATGGGCCACTGGCGTTTCGCCACAGTCTATACAATGTGATGATCCCACCTCATCACAGACCCATACAATGTGATGATCCCATCACATCACAGACCTATAAAATGTGATGACCCATCTCATCACAGGCCCATACAATGAGATGATCCCATCACATCACAGACCTTTAAGGAAGAGTCTGGCGCTTTTGCTTTGACCACAAGCAGCCTGACTATGGAAGTCAGGGCAGTAAGTAAAGCTATAACATGGCTCGAGACACAGACATTCAATCCGGCATGTGTATGCCAAGGAGGGTAGAGATAGGGTGGATCCGAAGAGAGTGGCTGCTGTCTCTAGAGCGGTCTCGGCTGGCAAAGATTAGTTTTATCTTCGTGCCAGGTCATGCGGGAGTGCAAGGAAATGAGCGGGCTGACAAGCTTGCAGGTAGGGCTACTGTGGAAGGCGGACGAGCCATGAACCAGGCAGACATTCTGAATGTTCTACGAGAAGTCAGACTTTTACGAGAACCATGTGATGACTGTGAATCTACAACCATGGTCAGGCTGCGAAAACAGCAAGTTAAAAGAGGTGTGACCAAACAAGAACACTACGCAGGAAGCCAAAGAAGAGTAATAAACCAACACAGAACTGGTGTCGTGAGCCGCTACACGCTTCGGGATTTGCTGAGGAGGGGATCCGAGCACTTATGGACTGAATGGTTTGATGTGCAATGAGGACGATCTGTCGACTAACTAAAACTAACTGATTATGTGGTTGTTTCGGGATTTGAAACTTAAATATTGAGCACAACCCACTACTGGCAACGCCGATCGCATTCTGGTATGAACCTAAGGCCTATCCACGTCAATATGGAAGCACTATACTCGAGTTTCGCCCTCGTTTGAGCTCGTCAGTAGTGCATATCCCTGACCGGATCCGGAAACAGTCCCGCTTCACACGCGTGATCCGCGAGAGAAATACTCAATATTTAACTAACTAACATCACAGACGTATACAATGTGATGATCCCATCTCATCACAGACCCATACAGTGTGTAGACCAAGAAGACGGTGGAGAGATAATATATATACAGACCTACAAGCACTTGAATCAACGACTGGCAAGAGAAGGTCAACCAGAGAGACGAATGGAGACGGATTGTATCTGCAGCAAAGAACCTCAATGGCTCGGAACGCTGAAGAAGAAGAAGAAGAAGAAGAAGTTAGATTTATACTAGTCATCAGGGCCGGATTTAGACTTGATAAGGCCCTAAGCTATTTGAAATATGGGGCCCTTTATAAGTCCAGATATTCTATGTCATATATACATATAAGACAATTGCTCACTCGGACAATATTTTTTGGGGCCCCCCACTGTCTTGGGGGTCCCAAGCTATAGCTTGTGTAGCTTATACGTAAATCCTGCACTGCTAGTCATTGACGCCAATATAATGGTGACTATTTAGTATTAGTATTATCCTAAATGTACCAGGCTAAAGGTGTAGAAAATACACTAGTTGTAAACTGGATCGACATTAGCTTGTCAACAGCGGGATCCGTGGTCAGTGTCCAGAGGAGGAGTAATCATTTCGATTAGGCCAGGCTGTGACCGGCCGGTCTCCCTGGCCTAGGTGTTAAACAACTTTCTCCGCAATCCCGTTTATCCACGTAGGGTAACGCAGCGCGCGAGAATTGGTAGCGGTTCTCGTCACGTTGGTGACTTACGGGATAAATGGGCCGGCCGCTCAGAAAGCAAAAGCAAACTACTGAGCGTAACCTTGCCAAGAAATCAACAGCAGCGGTAAAATGCTGATGTTGACAGCGAATGTCCTGTAAAGGATATACGAAAAACAAAAAAGGCTGTGACCCAATCTTGTTAAACAGATACAACAGGCGCGAGATAAGGAGTAAGTGGTACACTAACTCAATAATCACTTTGCTTTCACAACAGAATAGACTACGTCCGCTGCTACTGTTTCCCCATTCTACTTCTCCTCTTCCTCCTCTCCTCCTCTTCCTCTCTCCTCTCCTCCTCTTCCTCCTCTTCCTTCTTCTCCTCCTCCTCCTTCTTATACTACTACTACCACCACCACAACCCACCACCACCACCACCACCACCACCACCATCCACCACCACCATCACCACCACCACCACTGCTATTACAACAACAATAATTACTACTACTACTATTAATAGTAGAAGAAGTAGTAGTATTAATAGTAGTAGTAGTAGTAGTAGTAGTAGTAGTAGTAGTAGTAGTAGTAGTAGTAGTAGTAGTAGTAGTAGTAGTAGTAGTAATAGTAGTAGTAAGTAGTAGTAGTAGTAGTAGTAGTAGTAGTAGTAGTAGTAGTAGTAGTAGTAGTAGTAGTAGTAGTAGTATTCAAGCAATAAAGACATCGCTATAGTTAATTATGTTAATAAATACTACATCGTAACAAAAGTTGCGATTAGACCCTTAATACTATTTCCAAACCATTCTGTCCACAGAGAAACCTACAGAAAGATATCCTCCTGTGGTCACTTTGTGAAGAAATGTTTGGGCCAGGAGGTCAGGCCTAGCGTAGGCCTGTGTATGATTGCCTTTGCAGTTCCACTGATCGTCCCGGGGATTACACTGACCGTTGTGGCCTTTGAGAACCAGAGTGGGTTCCCTAAGTACGGGGCTCTTCACGTACTGGGCATGGTGTTGTTGAGCCTGGCTGTTGTTTTGATTGTAACTGGGATCCTGCTCAACACCAGGTCGAAGCTCAAGGTCTGTGGTGTTGTTTGTGTGTATTGTGTGGGAGAGATGGGGCATTAGAGTTGTGTGTGCTATGTTCAAGCAGTGTCTGTCTGTCTGTCTGTCTGTCTGTCTGTCTGTCTACCCAGTCGCCTTCTCTTCAGTCTGTCCGTTCGTTCGTCCGAGAGTCTGCTTGTGTGTCTGTCTCTCTGTCTGTCTGTCAGTTCATCCGCTAGTCCTTCCATCTGTCAATAGACTAGAGTTGGGCTGAAGAGAATTACACCATATTTGCCCTAGCACTTCAGTTCCACCCATCCTGAGGTTTTAACTTTATGTTTACGTAATCAACACCCCGAGGCTACAGTATGATAACAGAACTGGCGGATAAATTTCATAACATACAAATCGTTACTTTTAAATGCGATTTTTACAACTTACACTTGCACAGACTCGTATGCTTATTCATTCTGTGCTAAAATATTATCTCAGTAATTAGATTTTTTCAGGGGTTTTGTTTTTGGATGGAGTAGCTAACTCACTTAGCTCATTTGGGTCTCTTCTGAATGATTATCGACTTTCCTGAAGCAATCTGGTTGGCTAACTCTATTTGGTTACATTTGAGTTGTACTGAATGTGGTAGGATCTCGCTTCAACCTTCTGCAACTGTTGAGCAACATAATGCTTCATAAGCTCTTTTCCACTTCATAAACGCATGTACATTATTCATAATTTATCTTTACTTATATAAAACTTCTTAGATTGCATTTGCTTGTGTAATGCATTCTTACATGAAATTATATAAGCCTGGAATGTAGGCAAGTGTATTTTTCTCATACATTATATGGTATTTCCGTTTGCCATGCATGATCACGCTCTTAATAGATAAAAGGAAGTAATTTAATGTTCACCATTCTTTAGAATTGCTTCATTCTACCCCTGTTCTTTTTCTCCCTGTCCTTTCTCTCCCTGCCATCTTTCTCTCTCTCTCTCTCTCTCTCTCTCTCTCTCTCTCTCTCTCTCTCTCTCTCTCTCTCTCTCTCTCTCTCTCTCTCTCTCTCTCTCTCTCCTCTCTCGTGATATTATTTGTAGCGGATATATTTTATATTTGCATTCACACATCAGCTGTCAGTGGAAGTTCAATAATATGGACAAAACCAATGACAACATTTGAACAAAATAATGCCAAAGTGATAAAGAAACACAAGCATTTGGTTATTTCTCCTAAGAGTGGGTCCTCTTTCTTACGCGGTCTTTTATATTTTTGCCACTCCCAAGCGTGATCCTCGTGGTCGCGAGTGTTTTTGCATCGTTGTATTTTCGACCTGCATAACTTGTTATGAGGGGAAAGAGAGAGTTAAAGCGATAACATGGCCATTTAAGCGAGGTTTCCTTAATCTGAACTAGTATGACGACGCAACAAAACAATTTAACTTGAAATTACATTAACGTGATAATGTTGAACACGACGATAACTTCTTCAACTTTCATTTATAATAATTATAGATAGGGCGGCATTAACAATTAGCCATGCTCTTTAACCCTGGTCTATCTGACATAACAATTTAATTTTTTAAATAGATTGTTTCTTGGCCTTCTATCTAAGATCAAAGTGTAGATTTACCAGCAGAGGCGGTCATCAGAATGACACACAAGATTTCATGGGGCTGATCTTGCCCCTGGGTAACCTTGAACCCCCCAAAAAATGTTTTTTTTTAAAAAGTATAGTGGATTTTCATATACTAGTCATGACATATCCTTTCAATGTTTGTCTCTTACTAAACCTACTTCCAGTGGACTTGAAACTGTGTACCTGTTTGAAAATCATATCACCAACCTGCATCCCTGTTCTCATTCCTCTTATCATTGCTACACATTTGCAAATATGATATCTAAAATTGCATTTTCTTTAGGACTATCTTTTCCACAGCATGCCTGTTCCTCAACTAGGAAGACTTTGTCATCAGCATGTTTGTTCTAATTCAATATATTCAACCTTTTAGTAGATGTGCGGCGATTCCTGTCTGTACACGTTTAATATATTTTGTCCAAGGTTACACGTCATCTGTATTCACCTGATGTCCGCGTGTACTAAATAACCTATTTTTTAAATGCTCACTCTCTTTTAAACTCAAGCGTAGTCCATACACGAGCTACTACTTCTAGTGCACTGAACAGTTCAGTTCAGTTAGTTCAGTTATCAGTTGGGGTATCTTCATTGCACTCCGGACATGTCCATAGGTGCTCAGATCCTCCCCCCAGCATATACATCAGCGTCCGGTGGTTAATAGTGCCAGATCTGTGTTGGTTGACGAGGCGCTTTGTTTTCCCGATGTACCTCTCGCGTCTGGCTGTGCCAATTCTTACTCCCAAGTCTTTCATCCTAGACAGCGATGTGGAATCACTGACGTCAAAGTCCTCTGTTCTCGCCATATCTTTGAGGACGTTAATAACATCGGCACGATCCATGGGCTGGCCATCTACAGGGGGTGCAGAGCCAGCCAGTTTATCAGCTCGTTCATTTCCCTCGACTCCCTGAACAGATTTGTGCATGTGATTAGCTTTCCCAATTACCAGTGGCCCACGTTATCATGCCAAACCACTCATTCTTGATAGGTACTTGTAATTTACGTCCCCAAGTCAAGGACGAGAAGTCAATATTTACTCCAACTGACCGGTGTAGGGGTTGAACCCACTTCCTCGGCATCAGCACACCCGATGTTTAAGAAGGAGCGCTCTTATCCATTTTGCAATGCAGATCTCCGAACAACGTATTATGTGTGATATTCTAGTAACGTTTGATCACAGTAGATTATTTTAACGTGCATTATCATCATCATCATCACCATCGTCGTCGTCATCAAGTGGCTTGTCCTTGCAGAAGTTCCCCCTTATAATAATCTTTCCAAACATCACTCTATCATAAGCCAGACGTCCTGGCTCTGCTCTCGCCATGGGTAAATTATCTACGACATCCTGTATCCATCTACATTGTGGTCTTCCTTCCCCCTCGTCACTTCCTCGGTACATCTCAGTCCATAATTATCTTTTCCAGACTGGTTGGTTACATGCCCAAAATGTGTCATTTTCCTCAATTTTGGTTATCTTAATAGCCAGTCATCTTCGATGCTGGATATATCGTTTAAGTTTGACAGACGCTCCCGTCTTGCCAAGACAGTGAGGAAGAATTCCGCCATCACAGATGCTGGTATCATTCCATTTGGCATCCCAGCTCAAGACGATTGCCACTTTACGGACAGATCGTTATTCTGCGCCTCAGAACAGGCCACAATAGATTACGCAATCACATGTATACAAAATTCAAGATTAACGAATAAGCCATGTGCACATGTGGATTGGCGTCGCAGACAGTAGATTACATATTTCACGACTTCCCCATATATGACATATCTAGGCAAACCTTCTGGCCTAGTAATGTGTTCTAGTACAGTTTGCCGTCAACTTGTCATTTTTTGGTGATTCATTAATTATAGTTTTAAGAATTTACTTCTGTTCCACTATTTCCATTGTTAAATATGTTCAAGGGAAACAATAGTGGAAGATAATCTTCATGGACCTCTGAGTGAATTAACAAAAGACAACACTGACAACACTACAAGAGAAAACATTGCAGATATAGACTAATTTCAAACGAACGAAAGAAGAACAGGAATTCCCTATGGCACACTCCTCCCATAGAGGAAGGACATGTGGCGTATGATAGAGAGGTATTATTGCATGATACGGCAGACTTGATCATGGTCCTTTAGGATCTTGTGTGCAGTGGGGATGAACAGATAGATCATCACAGCCTGGAGAGAATGGTGCTGCAGGGAGTGACCAGAGGATCTGACCGACACTCAGGACTCCGAGGAAAGGCCAAACGGACACACAATCGGACTAATACAGGTACCATTAGTACTGGGACTCTTTGCTGGTGGCTGGAGATGAGGACGGAGCACGTATGGGAATGTCTCCAGTGCTGTTGTGGTAGTTCTTGACTCAGTTAATCTCATCTCAACTCAAAAAACTCAACGCAACTCAACTCATCTCAAATATTTCGAAAGACATGAGATCCTCTTGGCCTTGGGGTCTCATCAATGAATCTGTTTCTATCTCTGTATTTTTCATAACTTCAACACAGTATATCCGTCCACATTCGCTCCCATGTGGAGTTGGTATATCTGGAGGTCCGGCTGCTGTAGTTAGGATTCACTCTCTCAACAGCAACAACAACAACAACAGCAACAACAGCAGCAGCAGCAACAACAACAACAACAACAACAACAACAGCAAAAACTACTACTACTACTACAAGGAGCCGAGGTAATGTTGTATCCAGACTCTTGCCTGTCGGTCCGGTTGTCATGAGTTCGGAATAGAATCCAGGCAGATCACAAACAGTGGCACGGGCTCCCATGTCCATCCTTAAATGACTGCCAGGACCTGTCCTGGGAAGTAAAGTCGGTCAGCGTGGTACTGACCACATCATCCATCGAGTGCCCATTGGTCTATAAAATATAGGACTAGCATCATAAGCCAGCTGACAGGGCACATGATGATGATAATGATGATCACAAGCTCAATGAGCGTTGAGACGTGTAACAGGGGTCTTACTCTCTCTACTTACACATTAATTACCGCTGCTCTATTAAATATTAGGTCAGCACCATATACACCCCATACCCGACACCACCCAGTTTGCCAACGGCCTCAGGCGAAGGAGCGCAATTGGGTTCAAGATTTACCCTAGAGCAAGTAAATGCATCCTGAAGACTAAATGTCATAGCAGGGCAGACCAGTCCCTAAGCCTTGGTCCACAACTGGTCTAGGATCGAAGCTCCCACAGGCGGACAGTTAGGGTATTGCTTTGCTGACCCGGCAGTTTCTGCAGCCTGTCATGTTCCAGATGTACTGGTGTTACCTTTCCTCTGGAGTAAACTAGGTGGGACTAGACAGGGATCATACTGCATGGGCAACACTTGGTCTCTAAATTCAGCCCAGGCTTTGTGCTGTTGAGAGCTATATCTCCATTTTACAAACTATCGTCGGTCAAGACGGCCAGGTGCCAGTTATCTGGGTGTATAAAAGTGTCCTTGGTTTATTTGTTTCTCATGTTGTCCCAATGTTTGTTTTTCACGTAAAACTTTGTTGGTGTTTATTACAGATTGCCTCTGATGATGTCCAGCTGGTGGAATCAAACCAAGAAAAGCCAGCCAAAGAAATCAACACCAATAACTGCGTCACATCAAGCACGGATGAATATCACCATACAAGCCATAATATGACATCCGGGTTGACTTCCAAGCTTCCTTCTTACAACAGCGTTGTAAAGCTGTGCGGTGAGTCGCCAGAAAGATACCCAGAAGTCAAATACACAACAGCAGAAGTGAATTCATATTCAGATACGGATAAAAAACATGGCGTGTTTAAAACGCGCGAAGATACTGAGCGAAAGTATTCTTCAAGTAAAAGTGTTGAAGAATGCTCGTCCTCCTTTGATAGTTTTGATTCGGATGATTATTCTGCAGGATCTTATGTCCTATCTGAAGATATAGAAGGGCAGAAGTCAATTCAAGCGTTTGATTTTACAATGGGATATGTTCATGAAAACGACGATGTTAGGTTGTTTTCAACATTTAAGCAGGATAATGTAAAGAAGCATGCATTCAGTTTTGACATCAATAGTGATTACACGGCTGGGAAAAGCTCAGCTGTTTCTCTACCTTCCGTCCACAATCGGGCGTTTATCTTGCCAGATACAGTTGACGACATGCAACCGACTGGCAACCTGAGAAACAAGATGGCATTAATCTTTGATAATATTAATAAACTACAAATAGAATCAGAAACGACAAATTTACCACCCAATTTTCCTTCGGAACTATCAGTGGAAGCAAACAGTCCTGCCTCGAGGCAAAGGCTGCACGGACTAAGTTCAGAAGCGTGTACCACGTCATCTGATATGCTGGCGACGTCATCTGATGTGTTCAAATTTCCAGATGTCGTCTCCAGCGAGAATATTTCAGCCAGTAATCCGTCTGTTTTTTCCCTGGATCTTGTTGTGAAGTCTGTGAAAGACACTGCTCTAGGTGATAGAAAAGAGCTGGACATGTTTACCCGGGTCACCGAACCCTTGCCACAGAAAACATGGGCTCAGTCTCCCAGTACCAGTCGTCCCCATTCGTTCCCCTGTGGCGGAGGTATATCAGGACTTCCGGCTGCCGTTGTCAGGATTCACTCTCTCAATGACACATACATCACCAGGTAATGTCCCATAACAGTAGCAACAACAACAACCACAAAGCAAAGACAACAAACTACTACTTCTATTACTATTACTGTTGTTGCAACTTCTGCTTCTACTACTACTACTGCTACTACTACTACTACTACTACTACTACTACTACTACTACTACTACTACTACTACTACTGCTGCTGCTGCTGCTGCTGCTGCTGCTGCTGCTACTACTACTACTACTACTACTACAACTACTACTATACAACAACTAATACTACTGTTACAATAATAACTACTTCTAATATTACTACTACTTCTATTTCTACTACTACTACTACTACTACTACTACTACTACTACTACTACTACTACTACTACTACTACTACTACTACTACAACTACTACTACTACTACTACTACTACTACTACTACTACTACTACTACATTGGCACCTTGCCGTCTTGACAGACGATAGTTTGTGCTTTAAAAAGGCATAATAACTTTTACCTATGGCGGTAGCGAATGTGACTGATAAGGCCAATTTGCACTGTAAATGTCCGTTCACAGTGGGTGCATGTGAACACGTGGTCATTTCCACCATCATGCACCATCTTACGTCTCAAACGCTCGGTGTGTGACTTATCTGCAATAATTTTCTCCTTTGTCTTTATTCCATTTCTGATGTTTGCCCTCCATGCAACACGTTCAGCGGCGACTTGCTCCCAATGTGCATTATCAATGCCTGTATCAATCATGTCCCGCTTACACACATCTTTGTATCGTAGTAGAGGCCGACCCTGAGATATCTTACCCATCTGTAATTCACCAAAAAAGATGTCCTTTGGTATTCTACCATCATCCATCCTCCTAAGATGTCCTATCCATCTAAGTCTACGAAGACTGAGCATGGAATAAACTGTCACACAACCTGATCTTTCCAATACTTCAGTATTTGTGATTTTGTCTTGCCACTTAATACCAAGAATTCTTCGCAGACACCGCATATGAAAGCTGTTTAAATGTTTCTCTTGGTGTGAGTAAGTTGTCCAGGTTTCACTGCCATAAAGAAGAGTACTAAGGACACAGGCTTGATAGACAAGGACTTTTGTTTTGGCAGTAAGCTTCCTGTTCTCCCAGACTCTTTTTCTTAACCTGTTCATTGTTGTTGCTGCCTTACCAATCCGGATGTTGATTTCCTGATCTAGGGATAATTTGCTATTTACCACTGATCCTAGATATGTAAAATGGTCTACCATCTCTAGTTCGGCGTCGTCAATAAAGATTGATGGTACCCCATGTGCACCTTGTGACATAATCTGTGTCTTCTTTTTGCTAATTGTTAAACCAAATTCAGAACAAGCATTGGAGAATGCAGATAGTAGACATTGCAATTCTTCCTCAGAGTGGGTCGTAACTGCAGCATCATCTGCAAAAAGCAACTCTCTGATCAGTACCCTCCTAATTTTGGTCTTGGCCTTCAATCTCTGAGCATTGTAGAGGCCGCCATCTGAGCGTGAGTGAATGTATATACCACCATCCTGATCACGAAAGGCATATTTCAGTAGAAGTGAAAAGTATATTCCAAAGAGGGTGGGAGCTAGTACACAACCTTGCTTAACTCCACTCTTGATTTCAAATTCTTCAGAAGTTGCACCATCAAACTTGATTATACCCTTCATGCCTGTGTGGAACGATTCCACAATGGACAGAAGAGTTGGTGGGCAGCCAATCTTCTTTAGTGCCTTGAACAGACCCTCACGACTGACCAAATCAAATGCCTTTGTGAGGTCGATGAAGGCAATAAACAGTGGTTGATTCTGTTCACGGCATTTTTCTTGCATTTGTCGCAATGAGAATATCATATCAGTGGTAGACCGGTTCTGTCGAAAGCCACACTGTGATTCGGGGTAGACTTGATCTCCTAGGACTTGAAGTCTGCGCAGAACAATTCTGGCAAATACTTTTCCAACAATACACAGAAGTGAGATACCCCTATAGTTGTTGCAGTCGCTCCGATCGCCCTTGTTCTTGTACAGTGTTATGATGCTTGAATCTTTGAAATCCTGTGGGACTTGTCCTTCTCGCCAGCATAGCTCTATTAGCTGGTGGATCTGTATAGTGAGTGTGTCTTGCCCACTCCTGATAACCTCTATTGGAATCCCATCCTTACCTGGAGCCTTGCCAGATGCAAGTTCATTTATAGCACACTTAACTTCTGTTATGGTGGGAAGTGTGTCCAGGTGGTCAAGAGTTGGTAGAGCCTCTATGGCGTTGAGGGCATCATCCGCTAGTTTGGTCTCACTTGAGTAAAGCTCCAAATAGTGCTCTACCCATCTGTCCATCTGCTGTTTCTTATCAGTGATGATTTCTCCAGTCAAGGTTTTCAATGGTGCACTTCTTTTGATCACTGGACCACAGGCTTTCTTTATTCCTTCATACATGCTTCTTATGTTTCCCTTATCACTTGCGATTTGAATGGACTCACATAACTTGATCCAATTATCATTTGCACACTGTCTGGCAGCCTTTTGCACATCCTTCCTAGCTTGCCTTAGCTCACTCAGAGTGTTACGCGTTGGTCTTTCCTTGTTTCTTAAGAGAGCTTTCTTCTTCTTATCAATCAAGGGTTGCAGAATCTCGCTGTTTGCCGCAAGCCAGTCCTGCCTCTTATGATCCACAGTGCCGTAAACCCCTACGGCAGTTTTATAAAGAGTTTCCTTAAGTTGACCCCACTTTTCATTTACTGTACAATTTTCTGGTGTATCAGTGAAAGCGTCTTCAAATTGCTGTTGAATCTGAAAGCACTTTTCAGGATCGTGAGTGTTAATAATATTAATCCTGGGGCTAGATTTGTGTTTAGCTGTGTAGATTCTCTTTCGTCTCAGTCTAACCCTTGCAACAACCAAAGAATGATTCGTATCACAGTCAGCACTGTGGTAACTTCGAGTCAATGATATATGGTTCAGATGTTGTCTCCGTGTGATGATGAAGTACAGCTGGTGCCAATGGCCGGATCTTGGATGTTTCCATGTGTCAAAGTCTTGCTTAGGGCAAGAATTAGGGCTCGTCACTTGACAAAGTACGATCTTAATTACACTAGCTAAACAACACAAGGCTAACCGCCGATAAGATATTTCGTGCTATTTATTCGCGCACTGCACACATCGTGAATCAATACACGCTTCGCGCAATCACAAGTTACAATATACAATGGATTACAACAGTGCAAGTAATCAATACATCAATACAATATAAGATATCAATGCACTCCAACTTACAAGTCACACAGACACGCACTCCATCTCAAGCTGTCAAACAGGCTAGCTTTCACGACATGCAACAACTCTCAGCCGCTTTCACACGTCTGTCTCTGACGACCGTCCAGCTCAGTCTGACTGGACACAGCACACTCTCTAGTAGCGCTTGGTTTAGCACGCGTGACCCCTCACGGTTCACGCTGTGTGCTAGCTGCCTGCTTAGCATCGTTCAGCGCTTATCGCCTGTAGTGCTTATAATAGCCCAGCGCTACACTATCGAGCGCTGGCTGCCTGGCGCTAGTGAGGCCGCCGCATTATAACTGTAGGGCTTATAATATCTCGGCGTTGCATTGTCGGGCGTTGGTGCAGACAACGCGTTCTATCCTCGGGTGAGACTCTGACACATGTGACCTTATGCATCTCTTTTGTTTTAAAAAAGGAGTTTGTAATACATAGGTCATTACTGGTGCAATGCTCCAGCAGCCTTTGCCCATTTTCATTCATGCGACCGATGTTGTATTTTCCAAGACATACTGGCCATGAACTCGAGTCCTTGCCCACACGAGCATTGAAATCACCGAGCATATAAATGTAGTCAGATTTTGGAACTGCCTTGATCAAGGAGTCTAACCCCTCATAGAACGAATCCTTCACATCATCAGAGGAAACGAGTGTCGGTGCATATGCAGTAATAATGGTGGCAAACCCACAAGAGGTTGCCAAGCGCAGGCATAATAGTCTTTCATTTCCTCCTGCTGGAATTTCAATCATTCCCAGTAGCGAATTCTTCACTGCAAAGCCCACACCGTGTTGCCTTTTTTCTGCCTGCCCTCTACCCATCCAAAAAAAGGTGTAATTGTTTTCCCTGAGTGACCCTTCTTCAGCGAGGCGAGTCTCCTGCAGGCCAGCAATATCAATGTTAAGACGAGTTCGGCATCAATCACAGCCGTTTTTCTCACATCGTCAATATTGGTCAAGTCACTGGAAAATCCTGGACACATGGTTCTCACGTTCCAGGTTGCAAGCCGTAGCTTGAGGTTTCTATTTTATTTTTTTTGGTACCTGGTGCATTGGTTTTACAGCCTGCGATTCAGATTTTGTCCTAGCCCCAAGCACCCATTGAAGCAGGCAGGTTGTGGCGGATCAGAACCCAATTGGCCGGGGGCTGCCCAGCTTGAGGCGGGCGGTAGCTGATCCAGTGACACCTGTAGGTGTCTCCCACCGTCAGAGGCAACGCGTGGCGCCCCATGTCTACGCCAATTGACAGGGACGTATAACCCGTAACAGTTGCCTCTCGCTTTGATTCCGAGACCAGTTAAGACCAGGGATGGAGTTATTGCTTTTCCATAGCACAAAGCCTTGGCTAAAATATAGAGATCATGAGTTGCCCATGCAGCATGATCCCTCTCTCGGCCTGCCTAGTTCACTCCAGAGGAAAGGTAACACCCCTACATCTGGAACAAGACAAGCTGCAGAAGCTGCCGGATCAGCAAAGCAATGCTCTAACTGTCCGCCTGTCGGAGCTTCGATCCTAGACCAGCCGCCAACCAAGGCTTAGGGCCTGGTCTGCCCTGCCATGACATTTTGTCTTTAGCTTGCATTTCCTCGTACCAGGGTAAGGCTTGTACCCTCCCAATTGCGCTTTTCCGCCCGAAGCCGTTGGCACAATGTGGGGTGTCGGGTTTGGTAAGCGCCGCCAACGTTCGGCGCTAACAGAAAGCAGGTAGTACCGTCTACTGTTATACGGTAGCTCAGTAATTACTCATTACTATACTACTACAACTAGCACGATTAAATGGTAAAGAACAAGGGAAAGCAGAGAAGTAAATATCTGGATGGCTTAGCCTTATAGCAAGAACACAGAGTTGATCTAAGACACTGGTGATTGTGTGAGATGGCGAAACATGACCGCCCATACTTATCTGCAGGGCGCATAATGATGATGAAAAGATCTCCCTGTTAGACTGCATAAGTGAAGCTAGATATCATCTGTGAGAAACCATCTGGAGTGGGAACTAGAAACACTGTGAATTCCACGAAATGATGGGGCGATTGCTGGTCCAGATGGTATCGCAGCAACGCCTATTAACCGAACTACTGCACACATTATTTAGCAGATTATGGGGTAACAGAGGCAATACCAGCGGACTAGAGACAAAATTATCTGGTGAAGTTGCGGAAGAACATAGACCCGCAGAAGTGTGACAGTTATAAAGGAATAATCTACTGTCTATTCTTGAGAAAATAGTAAGCAGGATCATTCTGGAGAGATTAAAAGATGTCACTGACTAGCAATTAAGGAATGATCCGACTAAGTAGATCCCACAATAAGTAGATTGGCACAATACGCGTGATAATAGGAGCGTGGAACAAATCACTAAAATGAATTCGACAATTTATATTATTTTTATGGTCCGTGAATAGGCAAGATTGCGACAGGAGTGGCTTTTGTCGCATTTGTTACTCCTACCGGCTATAAAGTGGATTATACAGATAAAAATAACAGCCACAACTGACAGTATATCACAACAATCAATAATGTAAAGGCCAAGTACATTTAGAAGAAGAGGCCGACCATGAATACGATTGACAACGGGAATAAAAGAGTTCATAGGAATTTCGATATGTGAAGCCCATAAACGGGCACTCTCCCGCTATTATGCTTCATATCGACACCGCAATGTACAAGAGGAATAAGATGAGATGAGATTAAATGAGATGATGATGAGATGAGATGGGATGATGAATAACAACCGCCAGAAATGGAATTCAATGCACTCTGACAAAGCAGCTTGTTCATTTGGGGCTATGTGATGAGATTGCCTTTCCGTCCCACGCACGAAATCACATGACAGATAATTTAAAGACGCTTTGTGAGATATCAATATAATTTGCTCTAAGGTCTTATAGAAAATTCAGGACGCGTTGAGTTATGTGGTCATTATCACATCGACCGCATTTATTTCCCAAAACATTTCCTGCTAACCATTTTCAGCAGGGTCGACCTGAGAATCCAGGTCAATAAAAACAATTCCCGGCTAGACAGGGATTAGAACACTAGATCAACTGTCTGACAGGCAAGAGTGCTAGCAACTACACCACCGTTTCTGCCATGATACATAGAGAAGGTAAAACGCAGCCCCTGGTCGGTCTGGTTGCCTTTCATGTGAGTGGCTAACCTAGCTACTTGTCTGGCTATGTGGCCAAGGACATGTAGAGGTTCGAACTATCGAACGAACAGACATTATTTTCAAACGGTTAAGAATTGGGCACGCTGTCTCGTTTCTTCTTCTTCTTCTTCGTTCATCCGGAGTTTTTTTTCGGATGTGATTGCGTTGTGCCTGTTTACAGCAGAGCTGCGTTCTTGCGCCGTTAGGCCGACACATCCGACTTCTGCGGGCATTTGTTGACCGGGTTAACCTTCCCGGGGGTTTCTTAGGACGTTTGACTCTCACTGTTGTGGTGTAATCCCCCATCCCAGCTGGTCCATATAGAACAGCCAAAGATCCTGGTCAGCCCTCAAGGGAAGGCAGGGGCAGACCATGGGCATTCCCCGCCATCCAAGGAGGCTTCCATACTTGCAGAGCCGATACATAGCGCTCTGGTACTGGGCTCACCCAAGGAATCGTCACGTCCTGCACATGGCTGCTTAGCCTCACTTCCGTATATTGGGCCTTCCGTTCACCATAGGCTGTTCTTCCGGAAACCAGAAGTATGCAGTCTGCAGATGACATCCACACAGTGAGCTTTCGATTCGGACTTTCCACGTAATGGATTTGCTATCCAAGCAATATTCCATTTCATGCCACTAGGACACTTTTCCACCTTTTATGAAGCCCACACAATGGGCTTTTGATTCGGACTTTCCACGTAATGGATTTGCTATCAAGCAATATTCCATTTCGTGCCACTAGGACACTTTTCCACCTTTTATGAAGCCCACACAGCGAGCTTTCGATTTGGACTTTCCACATAATGGATTTGCTATCCAAGCAATATTTCATTTCATGCCTCTGGGTCTTCATGCACCTTTAGATATCAACCTGAATGTAGTTAAAGTAAGCTGCGGTCAACTTGAGCTTGTTGATATCTCCATAGAGCTTGTCCTCAAATGAAGCAGGTGTGGGCCAAAATATCTTTCTCTGTTCTGCATACGTTGGGCAATCCTGCAGCAAATGTTTTGCTGTCATTTTTCCAGTTCTACAATTACATTCATCAGTATCTCCTATCTTTAGTTTATTGAACAAGTGGTATTTCAGCCTGTTATGTCCTGTGCGGAGTCTGAAGATTGCTACTTGTTCTCTTCGGTCGAGTTTGTAATATGCATCATCCTTCTGATGGCCTGGATGCTCAGATTCCCATTTGGTTCTATAAGTGCTTTTTATCAACCTCTTTGCCTCATTATAGGTTATGTCTATGTCAGGCTGTGGTAGTCGTCCGCCCTCTTTTGCCAGTCTGTCAGCCTCTTCGTTTCCAGGTATACTGCAATGTGATGGGATCCACTGTATTACAACTTTTTTGGATTTCTGGCATAGACCATGGAGTGCTGCTCTTAGGTCAGCTTAGTTCTGTGCTGTTATTGCTCTTCGAGTATTGAGACAGCTGACTTTGCATCTGTGAAGATAGCTATTTGCTTCTCTTTATTTTCCTCCATCAGGAGCATTTCTGCTGCAGTTTTCAAAGCCTCTACCTCCGCTTTGAAGTTACTTGACAATTTTCCAGTTGCCATTGAATGTGTTTTTTTCACTCCATTTTTTAAATTTAGGAGAATTCCTCCTCCTCCATTCTCTATTGAATTTTTGGCTGATCCATCTGTATATGCATGGGTCCAATTTCTGCTTGGGTAATGTTCTTTTATGTAATTTAGGGTTATTTCTCTTCTTTCGGTTTCATGCTGAGTGTTCTTTTTCTCAATACCAGGAATGTTTTCTATCATCTCAGGCAGTTGCTGCTGTCTCCAAGCTGAGAAGTTGTGTGCATTGTGTATGGGCTTGACTGTTGATATGTTAAGTATAGGATCTGCCCTAATCCTTCGTTTTGCAGTTTCTACAAAGTTGCTACGCTTCAGTCTTCCCTTTCCAAAACCATTAAATCTGTTGTACATAGGGTGGTCTGTCAATCTTCTAAATTTTTCTGCTTGTTGCTGGGCTCTGCTATCTCTTCTATCCTGCATTGGTTGTAAACAAGTGATCTTTTCTAGTTCATTAATAGGCGTTGTCTTCAGGCTTCCAGTTATGATTCGCATTCCTTGGTTTTGGACTCTACTTATTTTGTTAAAGTTTGACTTAGCTGCTGTTGCCCAAGCTGCAATGCCATATTCCAGTACTGGCCTCACCCGTCCAGTATATAACTTCTTGAGAACTTTCTCATCTGCTCCCCACGTTGTACCAGCAAGCTTTTTCATGATTGCCATTCTCTGCCTTGCTCTTGTTCGATTTTTCTCAACCTGTGTCTTCCATGTCAGGCGACGATCAAAGGTGACTCCTAGATAGTTTGGATTTTCTTCATGGCGCAATATTTTTCCATTCAATACCAGCTTAGGTTGCTGAGTTTTATTTGAGAGGGAGAACACTGTGCATGTTGTTTTCTCCTCACTTATCTTCACTAGCCATGATTTTGACCAGTCCTCTAGCGCTAATAAGGCTTGCTGTATTCTGCTGTTAGCTGTACTAATATATTCTTCAGATGTCCATATGGCTAGGTCATCTGCAAAGGAGGATGTGTGTACTCTGGCTGGAAAATTTTCTGTGATGTCATTTATATATGCTAGGAATAATGTTGGTGAAAGAACTCCTCCTTGGGGGACACCTTGCTCCAGCAGCATCA
Source organism: Cepaea nemoralis (assembly GCA_014155875.1). Taxonomy (NCBI): domain Eukaryota; kingdom Metazoa; phylum Mollusca; class Gastropoda; order Stylommatophora; family Helicidae; genus Cepaea; species Cepaea nemoralis. The sequence goes on from JACEFZ010023837.1 coordinate 304,262, forward strand.
TTTTGCTTGTTTGTCCTTGTACTTTTGTCCTGGCAGTTCTGTTCTCAAGGTAGTGGCTGATCCATTTATACATTTTTCCACAAACATGCATGTTTTGCAGTTTTACTTTCAGTCCTTCCTTCCATACTTTATCAAATGCTTTTTCTAAATCTATCCAGACTGCTAGTGTGTGCTTTTTCTCTTGGAAGGCATCCTCTATTTCCTGAGCTATATAGGTTATTTGATCTTCAGTGGATCTGTATTTTCTGAATCCTGCTTGGTGTGGTGTTAAGAGTTTGTTTTCTTCCAGATGCCATGTTAGCCTGCCATTGATAATGCGTTCCATTAATTTTCCTACACAGCTCAGTAGACTGATAGGTCGATAGCCATTTGGTTCTTCCAGGTCTTTTCCTTTCTTTGGGACTGGTATTAGTATAGCTTCCTTCCATGCCTGTGGGACTATTCCTCTCTTCCAGCTGTTATTTAGGACTGCTAGTAGTTTCTTCTTTGCCTTGGTGCCTAGTCCTATTAGCATTTCATTTGTGATTCCATCCTTTCCTGGTGATTTCTTCTTTTTTAGGGTATTCATTGCCTGTTCCATTTCTTCCATTGTTAGATTTGCCATCATATATTCTGCTGCTGTCTCTGTATTTCTATGATGTATCTGTTTGTCTTTGATTGCTTTCTTCTGTTCGGTTGTAATATCAATGTGGTTTGCATTTGCATAGTGTTCCATTAGTGCATTTGCAGCCTTTTTGCCTGTAAGCAAGGCATTTCCTTGTTTAATTGTTATTTGTTTGTTTCTAGGTCCTTCATTGTTCATGGCTTTCACTAGTTTCCATAGTTTGTTTCCATCCCTGTCAAAATTCAGGTTTTCTGTTTTTTCCCTCCAACAATCTCTTGTTGTTTGATTTACTGTTCTTTTATATTTTGCTGAGATGGCTTTGAGAGAGATGTTTGCTTCAATTGTTTGTTCTCTCTCTGCTGTCTTCCTGGCATCTTCAACTTTGTCCTCCAAACTTTGTAGTTCTTCAGTCCAGTATGGTTTGTAATTTTTCCTCGCTCCTCTTGGAATGGACTCAGTGGCTGCCTGTATTATCGCTCTGTTTAGACTTTCCACCATTTGCTTTATGTTGCCATATCGTGTATTTATGTTTTCACAATATTTGTCTGTTAGTATGGCAAATCTGTCCCAATCTGCTCGTTTGTAATTCCAGCGGGGCAAGGGCTTTTGCTCCTGTGGAACATACTCCATATTCATTTCAAGCTTGATTGGTCTGTGGTCACTACCTGCTAATTGGTCCAGCACATGGCGATCGATTTTGTGGAGGATGTCTCCTGTGCAGAAAGCTAAGTCTGGAGTAGAAGTGGTAAGCCATCTTCTGGAGTAGAAGCTCGGTGTGTCATCCGCTTTGTTGAGTAGATGGAGATTTGAGTCTATTTCCCAGTCCTCCAATTCATCTCCTCTTTTGTCAGTATCTGGGTATCCCCATCTTTCTGAACGGCTATTAAAGTCTCCGACAATAATGCAGTTTGTGTCAGTTATTTTCATGTTTGAGAGTGTAAGGTCCTTATCTGCTGGGCTATACAGATTGTAGATTCTTATTTTCACGTCCTTTATCATTATATCAACACCTATAATTTCCGTTTGGTTGTCAGAGATCACAGATACTTCGCTGCAAGGTATTGTATTTCGTGTAAGTATTAGAACTCCTCCTTTGTGTCCTTCGCGGTCGAAACGTGTGGCCTGATATCCTCTGACTGAGAATTTGTGATTGGCGTTGAGGTGTGTCTCTTGAATGCATGCCACATCTATTCTATCTTTATGAAGACGCTGTGTTAGGGAGTCTTTCTTCTTGTAAACTCCTTCGGCATTCCACTGTAGTATGTTGAGTGTCCGGGGTATTTGGTCAATAGCTCTTAACCTACTCCTCTGTGCCTTGACTCCACAGCACAGGGGAAGGTGACCACCAGTAGTCATGGGTGGACCCCCTCGAGGCAGGGGGCCCGGCACTATCACCGCCTGATGGGACTTCACGGGATTAGCACCATATCGATTAATTTTGATTTGTGACATCATGAATTAAGTTACGTTGCACTCCTTTGTCAAGCCTGTGGCTCAGTACATCCGATTTCGACAAGCATTTATTCGGGATGCTTTCCCTAGCCTTTGACTGTCCCCAGTCTACCTACAAGGCAGCAGGTTTCACGTTGCACTGCTTTGTCAAGCCTGTGGCTCAGTACATCCGATTTCGACAAGCATGTATTTGGGGTGCTTTCCCTAGCCTTTGACTGTCCCCAGTCTACCTACAAGGCAGCAGGTTTCACGTTGCACTGCTTTGTCAAGCCTGTGGCTCAGTACATCCGATTTCAACAAGCATGTATTTGGGGTGCTTTCCCTAGCCTTTGACTGTCCCCAGTCTACCTACAAGGCAGCAGGTTTGTGTGTCTCTTCGTCTGGTCCCTCTCCCTTGACCTGTCCGACATGGGTGGCCCTACCAGTAGCTGTGCTACCGTCGGCATAGCTCTTGGGGTCATTGGGACGCACAAGCCCCTCTACCTCGTCACGGTGGACACACAGCAGAGGGGGCTGTCTCGTTTAATATGTCGCCCTGTTTTTCTTTCTCGTTCATACATTATTTCATCCATACATAACTTATGAGGCTAACTGATAACAGCAACAAAATCAGTATATGCATTATAAAGGCACGGGAAATGTACCAAAAAATCGTAACTACATGACTTACTGTCAGAGTCTTGCGTAGGGCAAGATAAGTAGCTCGTTTTCTGGCAAGTGTGAAGCAGTATCAAACTATCAAATCACACGAAGTGAATATCCGAAACTGTTATTTACAAGCTTTATTTACGCGCTGCATTCATTATCGCACAGACATCGCGCAATGACAATCCATAGCAATCATTACAGCATGAACAATATCAATACAATACATAAGGATACATGCAATCAATATACATATCACTTACACGCCAAAATACTCAAGCGTTCGAACCAGTCTCCCACTGTCACACAGGCTCGCTCTCAATGCAGATTCAAAACCACTCGCAGACTCATGCGACCTGTCCATACAAACGCCTAACCCGGTCTGCCTGGCCTTTCGTTCTACACGCTAGTCGGCGCTCACGTCAGCTGGTGTGACCCCTGCAAGGTTCACGGGGTTAACTGCTGACCAGCGGTTATCTTAGCGTCGCTCAGTTGCTGTGCTTGGCTGCTTATACGGGCGTCGTCGAAGACGCCGCATTCCCTCTGTAGTGTTTAACATCACTCAGGGTTGCGCGTTGTTATGTCGCCTGGCGTTGGCACAGCCAACGCGTCGCAACCTCAGATGTGAGACTTTGACACTCTCCACACCCCTTTTTCATGAAAGGATTTCCTTTCATGTACAATATACATAGGTGTTATTAAACTTGTCAAAATCGAACATTGTATTTCGTCTACATAACTTACTAGTTATTATAAATATATACAGGTGAATAGTAAACAATATGTATACAACAATTATGTTGCACCATGAAGTACAACAGTCAAGTACAATCTATTTGATGGACATTACCTCGCTGTGACACAGCTAGTCCGGTAGGTCACGGCTAAACTGGCCCCTACCTCAACAACCAAGAACAAAAATACTAAAATCATCAGGTTAAACTGTGAGCATCTCCCTCTGAGATAGCTCCGTCATCAGACCTCTGTTTAGAGTTTCTAATGAAGGTCAACAGTTTTGGCAATATATTGTCCATATGTAAATGACGTCACATTGACGTGTTATCTATCAAGTACACATGTTAATGGTTACAATACATATTTACACATCACCAAGAATTTAGAGTACTGTCCCTTGGTTATTATACAAAAAATTTAGGAACAATAATTTATCGTCGTTTACATGACATAAATTATCACTACAAATTTATTTCTTAGTGTCATAATTTGATACTTATTGACAAATGTGCACAAAAAGTCACGTTTGTAAAGAAGTAATCAAGTTACGATGCTGAGATTACATATTATAAAGATCGACATATACAATTCCGTATATGGAAATATTTTAAATCACATTTTAATACAATCGTCATAAATTTATAGACTTTTTAGTGTAGTCTGCTAACTTTTAAATTAATATGCAAAAAATACCGGAAGTATACAGCTGTGCTATTTTACACATGTGTTGTGGTGTCATTCACACGACGTTGTTCCGTTCTGGATGGATATTATATAAACGGAGTATTAGTTGTTACTATCAGCTGTTGGATCGTTTCTTCCGCCTTCTGCTCGGATTGTAATGTCGCAGTCTTCTTTCGTACCTTGTTAAAACGTCTTGGACACATCGGTCTGGATACATTCAGGATTACTTCACGCTGTAGTGGCTTGGTAAGTTCCTGGATCCTGTAGTGTTGTCCAGTGACACTTGTCTTTGTAGTGTCTGGTTGTTACAATATTTATGTATTTACAATAATAATCACATTCTTTCTCATACCTTACAGTTATACAACACATTAGTTTACATAATAATGATTCCATTCTTTCACATATCTCACAATTATACACGCATTCATTCGCATAATAATGATAATAATAAGAATCCAAATATGTACATAAGTTATATACATTGGGAGATACAATCTACCCCATCACATTGTTGTACACAGCGTTACTGACACATTGTCACAATTGGCTGTGGTACTGAGCACTATCTACGTTGCAGTTTTATACACCCTCTGCACTGTGCTCTGGTGTTGACTGGGTATTAGGTTCGTCGTATGGGCATCTAAACAAAAGATCTGCAAGACAGTTTTGGGAACCCTTTATATGGTTAATCTCATAGCTATAGTCCTGCAGAAGAAGGGACCATCTTGCCACCTTGCTGTTACTTGGCGTTCCTCTGGTAACAATTGTCAGCGGGCTATTATCTGTTTCAATAATGAAATGTTTACCTAAAAGAAATCTAGAAAGTTTACGTACCGAAAATACCATGGCAAGAGCCTCGAGTTCCGGTGTATTGTAATTTCGTTCGCTGGTGTTCAGTTTTCGAGAGACGTAGTATACTGGGTACAAGATTTGGTCGTGTTCCTGGAGAAGCACACCTCCAATGGCTACGGAGCTCGCGTCACATCTTAATCTAAAAGTAATATTCAAATTTGGCAATTTTAGAATAGGTGCTCTAGAAAAATATGAAAGAATCTTCGTAAATGCTGGCCTCAAACATTCGCTGTTTACAATAACATTGGGATGTTTATTTGTTAGTAAATCAGTGAAACATTTGGTCAATTCAGCAAAATGAGGAATAAATTGTCTATAATAGTTTAAAAGACCTAACACACTTCGCAACTGTTTCTTCGTTGTCGGAAGCGACAATTTCAAAATTCTAGACATGATGTTATCGTCAGTTGATATAAAACCATTTGAGATCTTATAGCCCAAAAATGAAATTTCTTGAAAGGCTATATCAACTTTGGAAGGTTTTACAGTCAGTCCATGATGTCTAATCCTGTCAAATGTCTGCTGTAGTGCTGTTATGTGATCTGTCATGTCCTTTGTGTGTATGCAAATGTCGTCCATGTACCAAATGATGTTAGCAATGTCTGTCAAAAGAATTCTTGTCATTCTGACGAAGGTAGCCGGTGCATTGACTAATCCGAAAGGTAGTTTACACCATTCGTATAAACCCCACGGTGTGGCAAATGCAGTCAGATGTATACTGTCAGGATGTACAGCTATCTGCCAGTAACCTTTTGTCATGTCAAGTTTAGTAAAATAACGTGAGTCAGATAGTTCAGTCAGGATGTCTTCACAGTTGCTCATTGGTTCTAAATCCAACTGTGTAATGCTGTTGAGTTTACGATAGTCCACACAGAGTCTGATAGTTTTGTCCTTTTTCCTTACTAAAACTATTGGTGAACAAAAATGAGATTGTGAACGTCGAATGATATGATTTGCTTCTAAATCAATGATTTCTTGATGTAATTTTTCCTTATAGTGTATAGGGATAGAATACGGTCTACACTTGATAGGAATGTCGGATGTCAAGATGATTTGGTGCTGAACTAAATCTGTCTGTCCTGGGCTGTCAGAAAAGATCGTCTTGTACTCTTGTATCAGTTGTCTGCAACTGTCAGTCTGTGTCTGCGTCAGTTTAGGATTTACCTTAATGTCCTGTAAGTTGGTCGTCGTGTCAAGAACTGGTGTCGGTATCTCGTCAGTGTCGTTGTCGTCCGTCTGGTCCACTATGGTGGTGCCTGCTGCAGTTTCTACTTGGTCGTCTTGCCTGTGGTAATATGGTTTGAGCATGTTAATGTGGAAAATTTTGTGTTTGTCCCTAACTGCAATTTCGTAATCTACCGTCGAAATTTGTCGTAGTACTTTGAACGGTCCTTGCCATGAGTCAGTGAGGAGATGTCTATCACTTGGCAAAAGAAGAAGAACGTCCTGTCCTGGTGTCAGTGTAATAGTTCTATTTCCTCTGTTAGCATATTGTCGGTAGATAGCTCCTGATTTTTGGAGAGCTTCTTTAGCTAACACACATGATTTCATAATTCTGTCACGCAATGATGTTACATGTTCATATGACGAAATGGGTTTAGGTAAAGTTGTACTTTCAGTCAACATAGATTCATACAAAGATAATGGGCCGCGTGGTTGTGCACCATATAACATTTCAAATGGTGAGAACCCAGTGCTGGAATGGGGCACTTCCCTATATGCAAACAAAATTGCAGGCAGATAAGTATCCCAATCTTCAGGGTGTTCTTGGGTTACTTTAGAGAGCATATGTTTCATATCGCCGTTAATCTTTTCCACGATACCGGTCGAATGCGGGTGATAGGGACTGTTGAAGCATTGTTTAACCCCCAACATCTTGGTAAAGGCTTGTGTAGCTGAGGCAATAAACTGGCTACCCCGATCTGAAAGGATGGTGTCAGGGAATCCTACCCTCGCAAAAATATGAAAGAACACTTCCATGATATCTTTGGAAGTTATGTTCTTCATTGGAATCGCTTCTGGCCACCGACTGCATAGATCAATGAGTGTTACAATGTACCTATTACCTCTCGATGTTACATGGTTAAGAGGACCAACTATATCGACCGAGATATTTTCAAACGGTCTACTAGCCAAATCAGTAACTTGCAATTCAGCTTGTGGGTATTTACCCTTTTTGACAAGCTTTTGGCAGATGTCACACGATCTGCAATACTGTTTGGTATCGTTGCAAAACTTAGGCCAATAAAATTGAGTAAGTAACCTTGCTCTAGTTTTAGCATACGCCATGTGTCCTGCAAAGGGTATGTCATGAGCTATATTCAATGCTTGCTTGCGGTTTTCTAACGGTAGCACTGTTTGTTCTATAGTGCTGGCACCTTTGGTGTAGTACCGTGTTAGAATTCCGTTCTTCAGAGCAAAGTACCATTGAGCATTCTTTGCTACTCTTGGCTTTTGGCCTACAAGTTTAAAATACTTTTGCAAAGATCGATCGGCTTTCTGAGATGTTATAAACTTCTCCCTAGTTGTCTCAGGAGATGTTACAACTGGACTTACTCGTTGTAAAGCCTCTGTCTGATCGATTTGATCTTGCATCTGTGCAGTAGATCTAGTTACTGCATTTATTACATCACAACGATCATTCTCATCACACGTTGATGTCACATTCACACAATTACATGTATGTTCTGGCGAAGCCAGATTGGCATTTGTACATTCAATTACAGGTGGTAATACATCATGAATGGTGATTTGTGATGAAGGTGAAATGGTAGTATCAATATTACAAATGACAGTTGATGTAATACTGTCATGTGGCATGTCATTCACTTCAGGAAGGTTTCCAATGATAACATCGCAACAAGGATTGGTTAATGCTGCGCATTTAACCTTTCCTGTAAGGAATGGTGTAGTTATATATGCCCATGCAAGTGGATATTTCTCTATGTTGCATGAGAACGTCCTGCATGTGACATATTTACCACTATATTGTGATGGTAAAATGTAATCTCTCTTCACGCCAATGAGCGTACTACCGCTATCACGTAAAACTGTGGCAGCTCTACCATTAACATACCCCTGGTGGATGTTTAGTTTACCTTGGGAGTTTACTACAAAATTGGCCTCCTCATTGGTAACAGGTATAGAATGGCCGCATGTTAACACGCCATCCTCATGAAATTGATCACAAATGGTACATTTTTCATGATGGAACACATCAATGGAATGTGCTGAGTTTACTGGGTGATCTTGTACACTTTCATCTTCTGAAGAAGAACTGTCAAACATGGCTGCATTAGCCTTTCTGGTCATTGCCTTGCCCTTACAATCCTTACGCCAGTGACCAAAAGCCTTACAAAGATAACATTTGGTAAGACTTCTGTAGTTCTTCCTTTCTTTATCTTGCTTAGAAATGTAGTTCTGCAAGTAAACAGTGTACCCAGGATGTTGGTCACACATATCATTTTCATTGTGTGATAGGTGGCAATATCTGCACTGATAAAATTTCTCTGCAGCTTGTTTATATGGTGTTTGTTTGTTATTTGACCTTGACTGATATTTGCCATATGTAGCTGCTGCTACAAAGTCTGTGCTGGTCGACTACTAGAGAAACATTGCTTATTGGCTGCAAAATAACCAGAGCCACGACTTTCAATCTGCTGGACGCTTTCACACTGACATTCCAACAAAAATTTAGAAAATGGGGGTGGTAGAGATGTGATAATCTTATCTCTCAACATAAGATCAACTAATTTGTCATAACTTCCATTTACTGTGGCTGCTGACAGCCATTTAGAAAAAATATTCTGAATTTCTGAGATGTAATCAGAGAACGTGTGTGTAGGCTTAGGCGACAACTTCCTAAACTGTTCTCTATAACCTGATTCATCCAGTAAAAAATGTGACATAATTTTCGCCTTAATGTACAGATAATCTTCTTTCAGGTCATTTGGGATCGACTCTATGACTTTCAGAGGTTCCCCAGAAAGACTTCTTACATATACTATACCCCATTCAGGTTTTGGAATTTTATAATGATCCATGACAAATTCAAAATTTTGGGTGAATGCTGCTATGCAATCACCTGTGTTGTAACTTTTAATCAGACCTTGGTATTTCTTGTAAGGTTGATCTTTGTCTGTTTCTCTATTATCTTTATCTTTAGAAGATTCAGCTTTTAGCTGTTCAATTTTCAGTTGTGTTTCTTGCTCTTCTCTCTTGCTTTGGGCTAAGATCTCAGCTTGCCTCACTGCAGCTTCTGACTGTTTTAGAGCAGCTTCTGATTGTGCCTGTTGAAGCTTTAGAGCAGCTTCTGATTGTGCCTGTTGAAGCTTTAGAGCAGCTTCTGAGTCCTTTAGAGCAGCTTCTGATTGTGCCTGTTGAAGCTTTAGAGCTCTTTCGGCCGCTCTCTCATTTCGCTCACTAATTTGCTCCTGTTTCAAGAGATATTCTGCATATTTACTTTCACTCCATGCTCTCAATCCCTCACCAGACATATTCATTTTTAAACCCATTTCAATGAAATCGTTTAAAGAAGACATGATGAACAATACGTATGATGAAATGAATATAAACAAAATTACTTATGGTGTTAGTAATTTACAAATATTTCTAGCACAGTTGATGTTTAAAGCCAGACTAACGAAAGTATAAAGAGGAATGAAAAAAATTTTATACTCAAGTAATCCTTGGGCAATGTGCTGTTCAGTGGTGCTCGAAATCACACTGGAACGTCCTTCGGGTTGACGCACAAAAAATTTTTGAAGTTCACAAGGTTCAGGTAAAGTTGACACCAAAAAACCTGTACTTTTGAAACTAAACGAAATTAGAACGTTTGTAAATGTATGGTGTATGTAATGTCACTGAAGTCTGTATAGGTTTGTATGCTGTCAAGTATTATTGTTAGTCGTTACCACAATCAACAACTTTCACGCTCACACTAACCCTACTCAATGACATTCAAGGGCACGGCCGCCATTTTGGATTTTAGGTACAAAATTGGTTGAATTTGGCGATAAGTCTGAAGACGCCTCGGTTGGCTTCAAATAATGTCTTCACACTTATAATTTAATGAAATCAACACTATTTAACCGTTACTTTACCCTAATCTGTGACTTGCGCACTTCTATCAACATCTTCACATTCGATTCAAAAACTCGGACAAAAAAAATCTACAAGTTCGCATTCAGTTCAAAACTCGGACGAGAAACCCACGTTCGCACTTGTCAGAGTCTTGCGTAGAGCAAGATAAGTAGCTCGTTTTCTGGCAAGTGTGAAGCAGTATCAAACTATCAAATCACACGAAGTGAATATCCGAAACTGTTATTTACAAGCTTTATTTACGCGCTGCATTCATTATCGCACAGACATCGCGCAATGACAATCCATAGCAATCATTACAGCATGAACAATATCAATACAATACATAAGGATACATGCAATCAATATACATATCACTTACAAGCCAAAATACTCAAGCGTTCGAACCAGTCTCCCACTGTCACACAGGCTAGCTCTCAATGCAGATTCAAAACCACTCGCAGACTCATGCGACCTGTCCATACAAACGCCTAACCCGGTCTGCCTGGCCTTTCGTTCTACACGCTAGTCGGCGCTCACGTCAGCTGGTGTGACCCCTGCAAGGTTCACGGGGTTAACCGCTGACCAGCGGTTATCTTAGCGTCGCTCAGTTGCTGTGCTTGGCTGCTTATACGGGCGTCGTCGAAGACACCGCATTCCCTCTGTAGTGTTTAACATCACTCAGGGTTGCGCGTTGTTATGTCGCCTGGCGTTGGCACAGCCAACGCGTCGCAACCTCAGATGTGAGACTTTGACACTTACTAATATCAAATGTTTGTTTAACAATTCGTTGAAATGAGACCTTCTAGATGTTTAGTTTAGTCGTTTAGTAGACCTTCTAGAACCTTCAGCTAAACAGATCTTGAATGGAGCAGGCGACCAAAAGAAAGACTGTTGTGGAAAGACAAGAAATGCCATGAGATGGCAACAAACAGACTAGATGAACTTAACAAACAACTAGAACTTTAAATGTTTGTGAATATACAGGAACAGCATTTCGGTCCGATGTGTCTGCATGTTTGTTATTTGACATATGCTGGTTTAATATACAATTCTGAGACTCGTTGTGCTATCTCAATGGTTAGATACGAATTCTGTCTGTTTTCCATAGTTGTGGGTTCCTGTGTATGATAGATTTGGCTAATGAAGACACCTTTTTAGGGGTGTCTATTGGTCATGCGTCGAAGTACATGTGCTCCTTTAGCGTGGCGCTGTCGTAATTTGGAGGCGACAGGTTCGAATACAGGTCGGTAACTATAGCTTTCAATTTTTATGCAGTCTAGTGCGTTCTCTATTCTCTACTTCCGTCTTCTCACTTCTCTGAGCGCGAAACAAAACTATATGCGTTTATTCAAAACTAATCATCTGTGTTGAAAGCATGGTCGTGAAGAAGAAGAAGAAGAAGAAGAAGAAGAAGAAGAAGAAGAAGAAGAAGAAGAAGAAGAAGAAGAAGAAGAAGAAGGGGGAGGATGAAGTGGAGGAAGAGAAGACGAAGAATGAGGCGGAAGAGGAAGGGGGGAAAGACGAAAGAGGAGAAGAATAAAGAGGAGGAACTGAAAGGGGGAGAAACAGATGATGAAGGAGGCAAGAGACGGCGCAGGAGTATAAGGAGGAGATTAACCAGAAGAACGAGAAAGAGGAGGACAAGTTAAAGAAGGAGGAGGAGAGGGGAGTGAAGAAGAAGAAGAAGAAGAAGAAGAAGAAGAAGAAGAGGAAGAAGAAGAAGAAGAAGAAGAAGAAGAAGAAGAAGAAGAAGAAGAAGAAGAAGAAGAAGAAGAAGAAGAAGAAGAAGAAGAAGAATACATTTAATAAGTTCACAGACCAGTCAAGCTCCCTACAACCTTTATGAAAAGAAGAAGAAAACTGTGCTCAAGTTCATTGACCCCTGCATCATCCACGTAACCCTGATTCAGACGACATGTTTTGTACACATTTCCCCACACACCCGCACCAAGACTCGTGCCGTTAGAACCGATAACATTTTTATCTGTCTTCTCTGTCCTGTGTGTACAGCCTGGGGGAGTTCTCGCGATGATACAGCATTCACGTGAGTACCCAGCATGACTTCTGTCTGGATTTCGTGTTAATGTTACCTGCATGGACATCAAAAGCACGAATATTTCCCACCGCAGTTCCCACCCTGTTGTTCGTATGTTCGGTTAACTCTTTCTGTTCCATGTAACGCTGTCTGTGTGAATGGCTATTTTAAATGTGTACTAATCAACATGATCAGTGTAAATGTACTTCTTACGTTTGGTCAGTCCTCCCGAGGAAGTGCGGGTGGAAAACACACACACGCACGCACGCACGCACGCATGCACGCACACAGTATGACTAAGAAGCTTGAGACGGGTGGATTACATAAAACAGACAAATACAGGAGAACGTTTAGACCGAAGTCTTTATCTATTCAATCTATAAGGAAGAAGAAGAAAGAAAGAAAAAGAAAAGAAAGAAGGAGAAGAAGAAGAGGAAGAAGAAGAAAAAGAAGAAGAAGAAGAAGAAAATAAGAAGAAGTTGAGGTTAGATTGCTTACATATCCTTTACAGGACGTCACAGTCAATCCCAGCATTTTTGACTGTTTGTGATCTCTTGGCAAGTTTACGTTCAGTATTTTACCATTGTTTTCTGAAGGGCCGTCACCAATACCTTTTTATTAACTAAAAACTCAACGCAAGGCGGTCTGCTGCCAAATCGCCCTTAGCTATGTTTTGAACGCGAGTATGCGGGATTACGAACAGCGTAACGCCTTCGCCAGGGAACCCGCTAGAGAAGTAGAGGAAGAGAAGGAAAAGAGGAAGAGAAAGAGGATGATTAGAAGCAGAAGAAGGAGTAGAAGAAGAAACAGCAGCAGAAGTGGAGGAAGAAGAAGAAGTAATGGACGTTTCCATGTGTGTCAGCTGCTGTGACTTTTTGGTAATGAAAGAGTTAAATTCTCAAGAAAATAGCTGGGATAAAAACTAGACTAGAGCATCTCCTGGTATCATCATTTTAATGAACTGAGAAATTAAGCCATTCACTGCAAGAGTATTTCCAGGGATGGGCCCAGTTCTGGAGTCTTCTAAAATTTGCCGCTGATTTCGTTTGACTAAATTATGTCGTCTGGTTTCAGGAAGAAAACATCCGCTGGTTGTTCCGCACCTGGTGATTGTGTTTATGAGTGCTTAGTGCACTATCTGTGAACATTCACCTGGATTTTAGCAGAAGGGGTAGAAGAGGAAGATGAAGAAGAAGACACACAACAACAACAATAACAAGAATTTATTGATGATGATGATGATGATGATGATGATGATGATGATGATGATGATGAGGATGATGATGATGATGATGGGGATTTATTTGACGTTGCCACCTGCTTCAGGTGTCGCGCCAGGTTCATAGAATGGGTAAACGAACGAACACACGAACCTATCAACTTTGTTTCCAAAGGATAAATGATTGGGCACGCAGGCCCGTCCTACATTCTGTCCTTCTTGTCTTTCACCTTTCATACAATATTTAATTCACACAGCACTTATTATTTTCATCTTTAAGCAACAACATTAATGGCGGGCGCGTTGGTGTGATCGTTTGGAGGTTATGCCGATAATGTCGTGGGCAGAGTAGGGCGAGGATTCGATGTCTGCGCTCTTTCTGAGGGAAAGACTGGCCACTTACTCATCCTTCCTTTAAACCTACACATTGTGGCGGTCCTGGCACTTTGCAGACCCAAATCAGATTCCTGCTTCAGAGCCTGTTTGTTTTCAGAGCAACAATAATATATTGTTGAAGTGTTACATAGAACCTGTATTGATGTGAAGCGTGGACAATGAGCAGACAGGTTGAAAAAACATCTTATGGCAGTGGAAATGTGGTTCTGAGGAAATTCAAATAATACCATGGACAAACACCAATGAGCACGTGCTTCAAGAAACAATTAAAACCCGTAAACTGATTCGAAAAATTAGACGTAGAGTCAAGATTTTTGGGAGCGTTAGAGGAAGAAATAAACTGGAGAACGCGGTGACAACTGGCAAGATTGAGGGGGAAAGAACAAGGGAAGTCAGAGGGGTAATGATCTGGATGTGGCCACATAGCTAGGCCGAGACAAAAACAGATCCACAACTCTGGTGGACGTGTGGATATGGTGAAATATGACCGTCCACGCTTATCGGCACGGCACATTATGATGGTGGATATATGGATTGTGACCGCCTAGGAACGTGCGAAAATCATTCCTACATAACTAATTAATACTAATTATGATAATGGTAATTGAAGTGCGTTCAGGGGGAAAACCCGTAGCACGTGGTGCTGTATATACGAGGGTTTTTGTTTTTGTTTTTGTTTTGTTAAGAGGGCTTGTGGGTCTTTAAGACGACGAATGGTCGAAGGGATAAAAGCGCTCACTCTTAAACTTCCGGTACGCTGATGGCGAAGTATGCTGTTCAACCCCTACGCCGGTATTAAGTTGAACTTAGAGGTTAACTTCTTGTTCAGAAAGCACTAACAAACTAGTGAACATACTAGAAAATCAATCTCGTTCTGATTGCAACGTCCTGCAAAGTATATGCAACATTCTTGTTTAGTGTGTTATAAAACACATATTAAAATAGTTCGTGCTTGTGTAGCAACAGCAAAATGTTCGGAAGAGAGAATAAGTCCTTTTCTCCATTGAGCCTACCCCGTTCAACCTCAAAAGAGATGTTATAATCAGGGCCCATCCCACTGTCAGATTAATAATCATGTGAGAAACATAAACAGAAACAGAGACCGTAGGAATACATTGAGAGAATAAACCATCAAATTAGCCACATTTCCTACATTAATCTAAAAGAGACTATAGGAATACATTGAGAGAATAAACCATCAAATTAGCCACATCTCCGACATTAATCTAACAGAGACCGCAGGAATACATTGAGAGAATAAACCATCAAATCAGCCACATCTCCGACATTAATCTAAAAGAGACTATAGGAATACATTGAGATAATAAACCATCAACTCAGCCACATTTCCGAGATTAATCTAAAAGAGACTATAGGAATACATTGAGAGAATAAACCATCAAATCAACCATGAAGATAGCTGCTGGAAACAGGTAATGGCACCGGACCTTAAGAAGGTATAGATAAAGGCAACTACCCTTTTACATGCTTGAGACATGTTGGGTATATGATGGTGCCTCTATATTTTATCTACCAATCAGCACACGCTGGCTAATGATATCAGTATCACCCCGGTGGCCTTTACTTCTATGATCATTTTATGGTACCCATTTTAGGCCGGTCAACCCGAGAACCCAGGTCATTTAAACATACATCTACCTTGACGGGGATGCAAACATATGACTCCCGGAAGACAAGCCAGTGTGCTAGTTACTCTGCCACCGTGGCTCCACTATCTTATCTGAATATCAGTTCATTCTTTTTATTGTATTCATCTGATTACCTTTCCCCCCGTTTCTCACGTGGCTTATTTATTCATTGTCGTGTCTTTCTTCCTGATAAAAGAATGCTGAACTTAACATTTCTTTGAATTTCTTGTGTAAGTCACTAAGTGAGCACCAAAAACACGAACAAACTTACCTTTTCACGTGTTTCTATTCTATCATTTCCTCGTTTAAAAAATACTAAACATAGAAATTGAGTTTAGAGGAGTGATTCTCAAACTATTTTTTTTTTTTTGAATTTGTGCCTGAGATGGTGCAAAGATTAAATAGAAAAGTCAGCAACAGAAATATCAGACAGTGCTAGATGTGGAGAATATGGAGGGTATTTCAAGGCAATCCCATTTTGCATTGCGGGGTACTGTTTCACTCGTAGGGATCTATACAGTGCCTGTTTCACACAGGAGAATAACAGCTGTTCGTCCCCATTTTTTAACGGTAAGGCTTGTGCTACTCAAAAGCTGATATATTCTTCATTGCCGTTTTACTGTTTGCGTTGCCAAGCAAGGATGTTTTTGAGGGTGACTTTTCGAGCAAAACACACAATTTTACATCTGTGCCGTGTTCAGCCTAGAAGAATACTTTCATCTGTAGTTATGCTACGTGTAAAAGACGCAAGCAAATTAATATCGTTTCGATTCCAGTGAAATTGAGATAATACGAGGGGGCTGCACATGAAAACCTTAAAAGTGTGATATAAATTACAATAACCATGCCATTGACTTCTAACCTCTCAATATTGTTCTTAATGATGTCAAGAGCGTTAAGCACATGACATCACGGTGCAGACGATCACGGTGGCGTCATAAGGACAGTTTAAAGATGGCCGCCCCACTTTTGACAGGCGCCAAAGTGGAGCAGCGTTTTGTTATCATTTTTCTTTTAATAAATGAAGGGGTGAAGCTTATAGAAATGTATCGGCTAATGAAGGTCCACTATGGTGTTGTATGCCTGTCAGTCCAGCAAGTGTATGAGTTGAGTAGGAAGTTTCAAAACGGCATGACTTCTGTGACAGACTGTTCACGATCCGTTCAGGCACACCGAGTAGTGATCCCAGGAACGATTTTTCTATAGGAATCTAAATTTTATCGGCGCTGGAGGACTTGCATTGAACACAGTGGTGACTACTTCGAAAAATGATACATTTGTTCTTTAATATTTCAGAATACATTCACACAACAACAACAACAACAACAACAACAACAACAACAACAAAAACAAACACAATTCAGGTTTTAATTTAAAAACCCCTCGTATCATCAGTATGTTTCGTCAAGGTCGCTGCCACCCCCATGCCACAGTCCATGCCGTGTGACGTTCGTGGTCGTGTCTGTTTTAGAAAAAGTTGCATATCCTTTACAGGACGTGGCAGCCAACCCCAGAATGTTGTTGGCTGTTAGTGATTCCTGGGAAAGTTTACGTTCAGTAGTTTGCCTTTGCTTTTTGAACTACCGGCACCCGTACCATTTCATAAAAAACCAACGCAAGGCGGTCTATTAACAACCTAAGACTGTCTGTTGCGAAATTACCAGCAGCTGTGTTTCGAACGCGGTATGCGGAATTACGAATTGCGTCAGCACCTTCGCCATTGAGCATGTCTGTCCACAGCCTTTTGTCAATTGTGCGACATCTTCTCTCTTTGTCTCCTTCTGTCTACTTTTCCGCTGCCACTGCGTACTCCAGCTTTCTCCTTTCCAAAGAATGTGCCCGAATAATCTGCCCAAAGAATGTGCCCAAAGAATTTACCCAAAGAATATAGACTGTCTCTTCTTCTGGTGCGCGTAACCAGATCTACTTATGAGTTAACTTCTTTCAAGATATCTTCACTACTCTTTCTGTCTGTCCAATGTGTTATCATAATTTTTCGATAGAACCGAATCTCTACAGTTTATTCAGACTTTCTTACTTATCTGCTAATTGTTCACGATTCGTGTCCCTACATCAGAATTGGATCAGTATAGCTCTTCTTCTTCTTCATCACCATCATCATCATCATCATATGCCATGCCGATAACCGTGGGCGGTCATGTTTCGCCATCTCACTCGACCGCCAGAGTCATGGATCAGCTCAGTGTTCCTGTCTCGACCATGCCATGTATAGCTCCTAAGTAACCCCTGTTCACCTCGCCACTGACAAAGATACTCGTATACTGCCCAGAATATTCTTCATCTTGTGAAATGCAGTTTATGCTTGGGCTATTCTATAGTTAATTTCCATTGGCCATCTTCCACAAGTAAGTCTGGCGCATGATGTCACGACTTCCAACATGAGAATGGCGATAGAGGTTGCAATGCCAGTTTTTCGATAGCTGGAGAATTGTGTAGAACGACATATTAAGTTTGTGTCAGAATCGCAAAGCTAACCACACATTAGCTTTCATGTTCCTCGTGGAGTGGATTGCATTGCTGTAAAAAAACAAAAACCAGTCTAACATACACATCTCTGTCTAACATACACAACTCTGTCTAACATACACAACTCTGTCTAACATACACAACTCTGTCTAACATACACAACTCTGTCTAACATACACAACTCTGTCTAACATACACAACCCTGTCTAACATACACAACTCTGTCTAACATACACAACTCTGTCTAACATACACAACTCTGTCTAACATACACAACTCTGTCTAACATACACAACTCTGTCTAACATACACAACTCTGTCTAACATACACAACTCTGTCTAACATACACAACTCTGTCTAACATACACAACTCTGTCTAACACCCGTAACTATAAAACTATAATATCCAACATATTAAAATGAATCAAACATTCTGTGATTTTTTCCAGTCAACCTCGTAGCTTGGCCATATTTTGTAGATCTGCTCTCTGTAAAGCAAGTAAAGAAAATATACTGACGCAAGCATGTGGGAATGGGGGAAAATTAACGAGCTGATAAAGCTTGCTGACTCTGCATCCCCTGCAAAAGGCCAGCCCATGGATCGTGCGGATGTTATTAATGCCCTTAGGGGGATGTCGAGAGCGGAGGACTTTGACGCCAGGGAATCCACTTCGTTATCCAGAATGAGAGACTCGGGAATAAGAATTGGTACCACCAGACACGAGAGGAACATCGGGAGAACGAGGGAGGCCTCGTCAACCAACACAGAACTGGCACTTTTAGCTGTCGGACGCTGATGCATATGTTGAGGGGGGGGGGGGGGGGGGGCGAATCTTATCACCTATGGACTTGTCCGGAGTGCAATCTGATACCCCAACAGATAACATATACTGGCCCACAGAATTAAAATAAACGCCATGTTCTACAGAACTGGCGGGGAAATAAAAATACATAAACAAACGGTCAAGTTCATCATGATAATTCGCCTGATAGTGTAATCATTAACACTGCAACCACAAGAAGAAGGATGAGGAGGGAGATCGGGGAGGAGGAAGAAGGAGGAGGAGGTGGAAGTAGAGAAGTAGGGTAGGATGATCGGCGAGGAGGAGGAGGAGGAAGTAGACGAAGGGGGAGGATGAAATAGAAGAAGGAGGATGAGGAAGTAGAAGAAGAAGGTGAGGAGGAGGCGGAGCGGGGAGGAGGAGGAGGAAGTAAAAGAAGAATGAAGAGGAAAACGTAGAAGAAGAAGAAGAAGAAGAAGAAGAAGAAGAAGAAGAAGAAGAAGAAGAAGAAGAAGAAGAAGAAGAAGAAGAAGAAGAAGAAGAAGAGGGAGGAGGAGGAAGAAGAGAAAGACCAAGAAGAAGAAGATGGAGAGTAAGGAGAAAAAAGAACGAAGAAGTGGTAGAAGAAAAAGAAGACGAAGAAGAAGAGGAAGAAGAAGAAGGAAGAAGAAGGAGAAGAATCAATTCTGCGAACACCCTCCACAATCATGCACCGAAACAATGTGGCATGCTGCAGAGTGTGGGACCCTCTCGCGAAAAAAGTAGAAGAGAGAAGGGGATAAGGGATGCCAGCTTGTAACAAGGTTTTCTCATTTGTTGGAGAATTAGCGCAGTAAACATGCCAGGTAAAAGTTGGCGACTGCAGCTTTCACGACTGATAAATTCCCGCGTCTCGTGTTGGCTTTGATTATCGCTACCTTTCTTTTATCTATGTCTGTTTATGTCGATATTTTTATGTTTATAAATATTTAGTTTTTATGAAATGAGAATCCGTGAAGAAGAAGTCACTGATCTTTTAGGCCTGAGGAGGGACATGATTGCCTCTTGTTAGATAAATGTTTTATTATTTATTGTTTGTTTGTTTGTGTGTGTGTGTGTGTGTGTGTGTGTGTGTGTGTGTGCGTGCGTGCGTGCGTGCGTGCGTGTGTGTGTGTGTGTGGTAAAACAAAAGTGTCGTAGTGTCTTTATTTCTTTCCTTGTCTTGGCAGGGCATATGCTGGCGATGTATACTCAGTTCAATATAGACTACGCTCGAGGACTAAACTAAACTATATGTGGTTGCTAAGGTCTGACACACAAACATTATTAGCTCAGCTTAGAATTGACCTACATACATGTACAATGTACCGTTGCATTTGGTTTTTTCAAGAGGTATCTATGTAGGTTGCATAATTTAGAACATGTTACTGAAATGGCTATATAAAAGATCCTTTTTCATGCCTAAATATATATTGGGTTATCAGTTATCAGTTTGGGGTATCGTCATTGCACTCCGGACAGGTCCATAGGTGCTCAGACACCCCCCCCCCCCCCCCAGCATATGCATCAGCGTCCGGTGGCTAATAGTGCCAGTTCTGTGTTGGTTGACGAGGCGCCTTGTTTTCCCGATGTACCTCTCGCGTCTGGCCGTGCCGATTCTTACTCCCAAGTCTTTCATCCTGGACAGCAATGTGGAATCATTGACGTCAAAGTCCTCTGTTCTCGACATCTCTTTAAGGATGTTAATAACATCGGCGCGAGCCATCGGCTGGCCATCTGCAGGAAATGCAGACAGAACCTGCCAGTTTATCAGCGCGTTCATTTCCCTCGACTCCCGCATGTCCCTGGACGAAGATGAAGGTGACTTTAAGGACAACAGACTTCCGCAGCGAATCAGTCCACTGTCTACGCGCAGATCCTGCATCGACCTTCCGAATCATGCTCATTGAGTCACTTAGTACACACACGTTGGTATAATGCTGTGATTCCAGCCATACGAAAGCCTGTGTAACTGCCATCACCTCCATCGTCTTGCTGCTCGTGGTCATAGAGTGGGCACCACTGGATTCTTGAACGGTTCGGCTCGCTGAACGGGCTGTAAATGCCCACGCACTTCTCTGCTGCTTTACAACAGATCCATCTGTATAGATAAGCACTTCGGAGCTATCTGAGTGTACATTAATGAGCGCGTTAACCTCTGCATTGACAGCGGCAGGGTTCTGTTCTCTGCACCGTCTGTCGAGTGTGATAATGCAGAAGGTGCACGTATGTATTGGATATATGGTGCTATTCCAATATTTTTTATAAACCAATCGGAGCTGGATGGATGATATGGTTAGTATCTCGTCAGCCGCAGTTACTCCCTTGGACATTTCCTGGTACCAGTTCTAGACTTGGTTGACCTGGGAGCTCAGGACAAATTTGTTAAAAATTTCCATTCGATTGAGACCATCGCAGTAAAAAGCAAGTCTGTAGCCATTGCGCGACCTCGGCTCCTGTATCCTTGTATTCTTCTTCTTCTACCTCTTATTTCCCAATGGAACAGACAGAAAACCTTACAAAAATGTTACATTATTCTACTCGCGTGTTAAACGTCGTCACTGCACACTGGGCATTTCAATGACCAGGTCTCCGATGCAGCGGCTAGCCCGAAGTATTTCTGCTCACTGTTCCCATAAAGAGTTGGTTATGGTATCTACTCTCTTCCCTTTGAAGGCGGAATTGACATGCCTACCCAGGCAGCCTCATCCACAGTTCATGTTATCAGGATAGCAGTGGAGTCACGCCATCCGAGTTTGTACTTTATAGATATATCAGTCGTGCCCATGCTTCTTCCCGTGTGTTTTAGTGCATTATTTGCCAACTTATGTGCGCGTTCATTATCTTTAACTCCGAGATGTCCCGGTGCGTACATCCAGATGGGTGATGTAAAGCGTGATTTCCGAATGCTGTCTATCCATTCGGAATGCGAAGATTCCCGGTTGCGATTTTCTATAGCATGCACATAGATTCTGATATGATTATCCCGTCTGTGACTTCCTGTTCTGCTGCCTATTGCAAGTGCTCTACATATCGTGCACCCGAGGAAACCGCCTGGTTATTGCGGTCGCCGCGAACTGTGCAGGTTAGGGTTTTGTTTCTTCCTCGAGAGTAAATTAGAATCCATCACCTTACCGAGGATTCGAACCCTGACCTCCAGAAGTTGAGCCCAGGATTCTAGCCACTTGGTAAGACGCACCGGCAACACACTGGAGGTATCGTTGTAAGTTTGAGATTAAGAATCCTTCGTTTCTGTATTACTCACAGAACTATATTTAGCTGCCAGAACTATGTCACCACGACTTTCGTAAAATTTAGATTACACAATTTTTTTGTCTGTTGCTTTTCCCATCTCTTCGTTGACGTTTCTGCACGCGTTCCCCTGCTC
Organism: Cepaea nemoralis; assembly: GCA_014155875.1. Classification (NCBI taxonomy): domain Eukaryota; kingdom Metazoa; phylum Mollusca; class Gastropoda; order Stylommatophora; family Helicidae; genus Cepaea; species Cepaea nemoralis. Next base: position 326,294 of record JACEFZ010023837.1, read on the forward strand.
CCTTTACTATCTTTATTTTCTTAATTTGATTACAGGTAAATTGCTTGCATGTCGCGGCTTCCAGGCATTTATGTATTTTCACTAAGTTCCCGCTGTTAATAAATATGTTTTATTTAGTATTTGTATTATTATTATTATTGCTTTGTGTGTTTGTGTTGTTGTTGTTTGCTTTTTATTTATCACTACTGGCAACACTGATCGTATTCCGGTACGAACCTAAGGCCTTGTCCACGTCAATATGGAAGCACTAGACTCGAGTTTCGCTCTCGTTTGAGATAATCAGTAGTGCATATTATTGACTGGACCCGGGATCAAACCCCGGATCACTGGCGTGTGACGCGGGTGTGTAACCACTAAACCACGCGGCACGCGCTAGACGCGACTAAATTATCACACCAGAATATCACAACGCACCCATCGTAGGCTATAGCTCAACCAGTTTAGTAAACTACTGAACGTAAACTTGCTAAGTTTAGTTTAGTCGATGGATCAACATCACGGCACACGGGTGCAACCCATAAGTGCTACGTTCTCCTCCTAACTCAAACCTGAGTCTGGAGAAACTCAGCTCAGTGCACGAACTCCGTAGCACCGGCGAGGATCCTGAAATACTTTGGGTAGATTTTTAACTAGAAATTTTTGCCCGGGCAGCGCCGTTAGGCTACTCTTTTTCGATTTCCAACTGCCAAGGGATTTTTAACGTGCGCAACAATACACACGGGCGTCCGATCTCACTACCCAGAGATCAGGGGAAATTGTATTACTAGAAGTCCACGAGATAAAATCCCGGCATCGCCGGGGCTTGAACCCGGGACCTCCAGCACTCGAGGTAGACACCATACCCGAGACCACGCAGCCCCCTTAAAAAAAACTTGCTAAGAAATAGCAAATAGTTTTTTTTTTTTTAAAATTAAAAAGTCGCTTAAAAATCGACAGGGTCGACTTCATTGCAACGGGTTTTTATCCCATATGGCTTGGTCTCTTTCGAAGCGTGGAAAACGTCACACAAAGCACGAACTCCGTAGCTCTAGCGACGACCCAAAGGAGTCTCCGAAAAGTTTCACTCGTGAACCGAAGGACGCGGCCCGAATCGAAACCACAACCTTCGGAACCCGAGTCAAACGGCTTGACCCCTTCGCCACGGAGACTCCTCAGTTTTAAAAAAATACTGGGGTTGACTGCTATGTCTTGCAAAGGATGTCAAGTAACTTTTATAGTTAAGTTGACAGCTCTCCTCAAGCATCTCATCTCACAGGTGTTGATTTTCCGTAAGAGTGATTTTCCGTAAGTGTGATTGGTAAACTGACATATTGATGTGTTGTATTTATTTCTATTTCAGTTTGCCACCATCTCGGCAGTTGCATCAGTTGTTGTACACGACAAAGACGGGAGCTCTGTCATTGACATCACACACGTCGCCATCTCTACAGAACCCTTGTCTGCATGTACTTCTATAGCCAGCCAGGTCTCGCTATTTCACCAGATGCCATACAAGTGCTGGAGTAGTGAATTGCCTACATCGCCATGGTAACTGTGAGGTTTGTGCCCTGGATCACAAACTCCGTGATCCAGGACTGACACTCCAATAGTGGCATTGTCGGATTTTCCCTCACCGTTATGGCTGTCAATTGTCTTGACTTGCTGCGCTGAATTTGTAGCGTCGACAAATAAAATGGTTCTGATGTCTTGTGAGAATGACGCCCAGTCAACTATTACTTAGTGCCTGCAGCCCTAGACGGTCAAGAAATATCGATAGAGGAAGACTGAGAATCGGGTGGATTGACTTTCTCATGGGTGTATTACACAAGCAGAGGCTGAACGCAGTTCATGTGGTTTTACAGTTGGGGTTAGATCATAGATGGGGTATAGATTGGTGGTGGTTAGATAGCAGATGGATAATAGATGTATAATAGATAGATAATAGATATATAAGAGATAGATATAAGATAATATACAGAAATAGATAATATAGAGATGATAAATAGATAATACACAGATAACATACGTAATACAGATAGATAATAGATAAATAACAGATAGAAAATATACATATAACAGGTAGATAATATACATATAATGGGTAGATAATATGCTTTAACAGGTAGATAATGTGCAGATATACACGTAGATAATATATAGATAATAAAAAGCAGATAGATAATACATTGATAGTTGATATACAGTAGATAGATAACATGTATAATTTATGCCTAACAGATATAAAATAAATAGATAACAGATATACAATTCATAGCTAACAATTAGCTAAAGATAAAAAAAAATAGATAAGAAATATATAATAGACATATAATAGATTATAACAAATAGAAAATAAATACAAAAGAGATCTATAAAATGTAGATAACAGATAGATTTTAGACAGATAGCAAATAGATAATAGGCGATTACAGAAATAACAGACACGTAACATAGAGACAATGAACAGCTAACATATAGAAGACAGACATCTCATAAATGGCTAAAGATAGATAATAGGTGATTAGAAGATGCATAACACACACACACACACACACACACACACACACATATATATATATATATATATATATATATATATATATATATATATATATATAGAGAGAGAGAGAGAGAGAGAGAGAGAGAGAGAGAGAGAGAGAGGAGAGCTATATCATTACGCTACAGATACATCTGAAACTAATCACTAATCGCAATTTTTCATCAATGTCTGGATTCTGGAATGTCTCTAAAGGAGTTCACTACAAGTGACATGCACAAGTTCCCGACAATGAGAGAACTGACTCATGTGTACCACTTATAAAAATGGGGCACGACCAAAGAAGAGATAGCACGAATAATTAAAGCCGCCCTCAGAAACAAATAAGCAACGTCCCAGACTGTTAAGTCTGGCATCGTTCTTTGTATCGTCAGACAAACATGCATACAGGGACAACGTATCTGCATTCTCAATCTGCGCTCTTCGAAATCAGTCAGATTTGTAAACGTCCACAAATGCTGAGAGAGGCTAACACAAACGGGACTGCCTCGAGCGCAGTAGTATGCAGTTTAATGAACCAATCATTTGCTCACCAAAGACATACAAGAGCTATCAAGACGACAGTTCCCAGTATAGTGTTTTACATTGAGTTCATGAGACCAGTATTTGCAATATTTACAAATAAATGTAAAATAGTAATTAGTAAAAGGTCAGTAATAACAGTTTTTATGAGTATATTTATTTAAGTAAACTGTTATCTTTTTATATCACGTCGGCCCATACTAAAATGAGTACCAAGACATTTCTGAGGAAGTAAAGTCGACCGGCGTCATTTTGACCACATCAGTTATCAACTGCCGTTTGGTCTATAAAATATGGAGCTAGCACAGGGCCATGCAGTGCGATGATACAGAGAGGCGACTGCATCAGGCGGCACCGTAAGGGACAAACACATGTAAAGGGCGGCATTTCGAAGACTTGCATCATACTGAGAAAATCGACCGCACGGTACTGGATTAGTACCACATGCCCAATGCACTCCAAAAAGGGTCCCTGACTTACGTCAGTGACCATATGACTCGTTGGTAATATTTCCTTGACTTACGTCAGCGACTATAAGACTCGTTGGTAATATTTCCTTAACTTACGTCAGCGACTATAGAGCTCGTTGGTAATATTTCCTTGACTTACGTCAGTGACTATAGGACTCGTTGGTAATATTTCCTTGACTTACGTCAAGGTACTCGTTGGTAATATTTTCTTTATACATTCAACAGAACAATAATAACGGCTGTTAACATAACAATAAAGTATCAAATGTAAGAGTGTCGTGTGGGGCTATAATTTCAAAAAACATTTACCTGCCACGGACAGAGTTAAAATAATAATTGCCTAGTATGAAAGAGGATTAAAAAAACTACTGGAATCGAACAATTAATTTATTAGATAATTAACTGATTCATTGCCAAAGAATAATATATCGCCAAATGTGACTTTCTGTTTGGACAGAAGGACGATAAATCGCTCTACTAAGGTCATCGTGTTACATGTATTTGCTTTGTTATTGCATCTTCCGTAATTTCATTGTGAATGGAAATTCCCATTATAATACTTGTTCATTTGATTGTGTACCGTGTTTGGTCCAAACCTAATTTTTGTTTTGCACTGTAACAGTTAATGTTACAAAACAGGATGACAATAAATACAAGTATGTGATACCCTGCGGCTCCTCAAGACTTACCGGGCAACCTGAATGGAACAAACATATCAGCGCTAGTCAGGTCTATCGTCACGCCGAACCCACAACTAAGGAAACTGGACAGAACTCGTGCCAGCAAGATTAATATCAGTGTAGTTATCTGTTGAAGAGCATGTTGGAATGTGTCTTCCCGAAGCCCACCATGGACTGAGCATTGATAATAATCTCTTCAACTCAACCGTATCTGGACACAATGATATTGCGGGAGATCGCCAGGGGTTGTGGAAGAATCTCAAAACTGAGAGGGAAGACAAGGAGAACCTTCAAACAAATAGCGGTGGGAACGATTAGAGTATGACTCGATTCTTCGCTGGCTGTTGAACGAGGCGACGGAGCGCGTATGGGAATGTCCTGAGTGCAGAGATGTCAATTGTTAGCTCAACTCAACACAGCTCAATCAACTCTTCCACTGACTAGTCTCCATCATCTTGTCTAGAATGACTGGTAGACGACTTTCTGGCGCTGTTTTATGTCTGTGCCATCAGCATGGCATGGACGTCTCTGTGGCGCAGTGGCTACATTACCTGCTTCGCGCTCCGAATATTGTGGGTTCGATTGCGGTCTATGTCGTTCGGTTCACGGGGGTAATTTTCTTGGAGACTCCTGGGGGTCGTCGCTGGGGCTACGGAGTTCGTGCTTATTTCGACGCTTTCGGCGGGCCGCTATGTGGAAAGAGACAGAGCCATTTGGGATAAACCCCTGTGAGACCTATTTAATCAGCATGGGATGGTTGAGAATGTTTAATTTTTCCACTAACCCAATTTCCTCCAGACGTCTAATGCTCCCGAGTATTATCTCTTTTTCCCCCGACCTAATTTCCCCAAGACGTGTCATATTTCCGAGTATTATCTCATTCAGATGTTGAACATATCTGGTCATAAAATACATCTTTGTCTAAAAGAAAGATAAAATAAATTATCTTTTTACATGATTTAAGACGCACTGGGTAATTGGTGATATCCATATTTTTATAGACCATTCGTCACTCGGGGAAAGAAAAACTCGGGGGACACTCTTTTAGCCTTTAAAGGTGGAACATTTTGGGGTAGAGTGTTCATGTTTAGACACTCTTTTAGCCTTTAAAGGTGGAATAGTTTGTGGTAGAGTGTTCATGACCAGAAGCCAGGGTCATGGCTGGTGCTTTTCACAAGTTGTTTCATTTTTTGTGCAGATAACAGACCCGCGATCTCTTAATGGACTGAACATTGGTAACTTTCTATGAACATTTAAATACATCGATTAAATAAACACAGTGTGATAGTACAGAGGTTGGTACACATAGATTGAACACTGACAAGTGATAGTACAGAGGTTGGTACACATAGATTGAACACTGACAAGTGATAGTACAGAGGTTGGTACACATAGATTGAACACTGACAAGTGATAGTACAGAGGTTGGTACACATAGATTGAACACTGACAAGTGATAGTACAGAGGTTGGCACGCATAGATTGAACACTGACAAGTGATAGTACAGAGGTTGGCATTCATAGATTGAACACTGACAAGTGATAGTACAGAGGTTGGCACGCATAGATTGAACACTGACAAGTGATAGTACAGAGGTTGGCATTCATAGATTGAACACTGACAAGTGATAGTACAGAGGTTGGTACACATAGATTGAACACTGACAAGTGATAGTACAGAGGTTGGCACGCATAGATTGAACACTGACAAGTGATAGTACAGTGGTTGGCACGCATAGATTGAACACTGACAAGTGATAGTACAGAGGTTGGCACGCATAGATTGAACACTGACAAGTGATAGTACAGAGGTTGGCATTCATAGATTGAACACTGACAAGTGATAGCACTGTGGGTGGTGTCCTATGTTAAAATCCCGAGAGAAGACTGGACTCAACAAGCACATCTTTAAACTTATTATCTGTTGGGATTATTGACTGACTTTGGTCTACACTCCTCTCTTCTGTCTTCCCTTCCATATATCTATTTCTTTCTCTCTCTCTATTATTCCCTCAGCACATACTCCGACAACAGTTCCTTTCAACGATAAGATAAAAGATTTATTAATAAAAACTATGTCTGGTGTATGTATGGATATTGTCTATGTAGTTTGTATGTTCTTCTAGTGTGGCTGCCAGATAAGATGTTGATAGATAGTCTCCGTGGTTTCTCTCGTCTCTTCTCTCAGCTAGAGTACAGGACATGACATAGATACAGAACGGTCTCACCCTGACAGCTCCGTCTGCTTGAGTCGGTAGATATATCCGTTTTTTGTAATGAAAACAATGTTCACCACTGTATGAATGTATTTCACCCGATCACCATATGCTGTCAGCGTAAACTGAATGGTTGTTATTATCTTATAGCGTTCTTAATTCCATCCTGGAAAAACACATCGAGTTTCTATTGTTCTCTATTTTTGTCCTGTAAAAGTTCTACACTTAATTGATATAGGCACTTTGTATGCACCTTGCAACTCTACGATACTGAGTAATTTGAGTCTTTTTTCTTTAGTTTGGATGATCTCTATTTTCCATTCTCTGTCCTCCTGACTTATTAAGATGCCACTTCTTGTCCTTCCTTTCTTATGCACAAGTGTCTTGCTTTATTACTTTAAAGTGCTTTCTTGTGGATTATCAACACTGGGTGATCTTGACCACAGCCATCTGTGTAATCTCTTAGTTGATAAGTCCCGCACTGGTATGGAAACCTGTGTGATATACATTTAATAATGAGATCTGTGTCTGCTTCCTCTTCCCTCCTATGTGAGTGTCTTTTCCTCCAGCCGAAATGAAAAGGCTTCCGAAAAAACCCACTCTGACATAGGATAGAAGATTCACCTAATCGTCTATACTATTCCTACTAATAGAAAGTAATGTTAAATGCACTTCACGCACATCTATATTCATATCCTAAACTATATCTAATATCTTTATACCTTATTTAGGCATCTATGTTCCTGGAATCGAAATAACACTTAGCGAATAACACACTATTATCCCCTCTTTCCATCATTAGGGACGTGTATTTCTATTCCCACTCAAGAACATATCTCCTTCAGGTCAGTTTGGAACACACACTAACTTTACACAAAGAATTGACCCTCTTTATATCGGTCATTTCTGCCGCATAGTCCTTGACATTGCTGGACACCTCACATCCAGACTGCATTATCATTGATTAGTGGAAAATTACCGCTCTGAACCGTTTCCATTCTTCATACATTCAGACCGCAATATGCTATCCAATAATGCTGTCTGCCTTTGTTGCAAACCCATTTTTCCACGCGACAGGTTACCTGTACTGTTGGCCTCCTTCTGGGGCTTGACGTAGAAACTCATGCGCCTGGTCACTCCTTTGTTGGTTAACCCTTTTCCTACCTGGTTAGTCGGGTATACACAGTCGTCCATCTGGGAATCGTTAACTCTTCAGTATTTCACTACAGGTGGCACTCATAGATTGAACATTTGAAACATTAAAAATGAACACTTTAAAACAATTTAGTTGCATATCCTTTACAGCAGTGGTTCTCAACCGGTGGGGAATTCCCCCCAAGGCGGGAATTATAGGGTTTCGGGGGGGGGGGGGGGGGACTAAGATCGCGTTAATACAAGAAGCGATTACTTGTTATTGTTTTTCCTTCCATACTTTACGGTTTTGTACTTTTTGCCCTTCTGATATTCATTGTATAACGCAATTAGACCCGCAAATCTCGTTCTATGTAGACGTCCAGACTTGTTCTAATATGTGTTATTAAATTTAACTTCCATTTTTACGTAAACTGTGTAGGGGCGGGGGGGGGATTTATAGAGAGGAAATACAAAAAGGGGGGAATGACATTCTGAACATATGCTGAAGGGGTACATGGGCCAAGAAAGGTTGAGAACCACTGCTTTACATTACCTCGCAGTCAACCCCAGAATTTTGGTTGTTTGTGATTTCTTGGCAAGTTAATGCTCAGTAGTTTGCCATTGCTTTCAGAACAATCGGCACTCATACCATTGTATGAAAACTCACTCAAAACGGTCTGCTTCCAAATCGGGGCAGATGTGTTTTGAAGGCTGCAGGATTACGATTTGCATTCGTAACACCACCTTCGCTTCAGCATCGACTTAAATATCTCTTTTTTAGATCCTTTCTGTCTATATTTGTTATCCAGAGGTTTTTTCTATCTATGTCTTCGTTCCAGGAGTCTTTCTCGCGTATGTCTGAATAGCAGGGGTCTTACCTTTCTGATTGGTTACTAGGGATCTTTCCTGTCTATGCCCAGCTTCCAGAGGCTTTTACTATTTATGTCGAAATTCTAGGGTGTCTTTCCTATCTATGTCGGGTTTCCAAAGTTCTTTAATATCTATGCTGCACATCCATGGATCTGTCCTGTCTATGTCGAACACCCGGAGATCTGTCCTGTCTATGTCGGACACCCGGAGATCTGTCCTGTCTATGTCGGACACCCGGAGATCTGTCCTGTCTATGTCGGACACCCAGAGATCTGTCCAGTCTATGTCGGGCTAATGTATAGTTTGAACAAAGACCTCAAACAGGAAACCACACTTCCACAGACAGCTGCACTCTGGCAGCACTTCAAGAGAGTTGGCGGTGTTGTCTAGATGTTCACGGAGCTTCATACAGAAATCGTAATCAATTCATGCAGGTGAAATGAGATTCCTGAGACGAATACTCATGTATCAAGAAGAGAGGAAATCAGAAATTAAGAAATCAGGACTAAAGTGGAGGGTTTTAGCATCGCTAGATTTTATTAGAAGGTAGCAAGTCAAATGGTTTGGCCATGCAAGTAGGTTATCAGCTAACAGTATATCACAACAAGGAATCATGTATAGACCAAATGGAAGCAGAAGAAGAGGCCGACCACGTAAACGTTGGACGGAGGGAATAGCAGAGTCCATGGGAATATCGATATATGAAGCCCATAATCGGGCACTCTCACGATGTTTATACTTCACCTCGACACCGCAAAGTACAAGAGGAACATGATGAGATGAGATGATGAGATATATGTTTTGTGTGTGTGTTTGTGCGAGTGTATATGTAGACACACACACACGCGCACAAACACATACACACACACATGTACACATTGACAATGGTCCACCATTCTGTCAAAATGTAGTATAGAGACATTCAAGGGACACAACCAGATAAACAATTTTCGTCTTAACTTTGAAATTATTTCCGCCTATTAAATATGACAATGGCGGCGAGGAAAAGAGAACTTCCGGGCTTTCTTGAACCACCCTCAAGTATGTTTTATAGAAAATGATGAAAATGCCGTGGACGGATAGGAAGAGCAATGAATATATTTAGAAAGAAGCCAACTCAGAAAGAGAACTGGTTATTCGCATCAGAAGAAAACAGTCCATATTCTTTGGGCATGCCATGAGAAGGTGACAGGTGGACTGTACAGTCACAACTGGAATGATAGATGGAAGTACAGAAGAGAGAGAGAGAGAGAGAGAGAGAGAGAGAGAGAGAGAGAGAGAGAGAGAGAGAGAGAGAGAGAGAGAGAGAGAGAGAGACCAAGAGAGAAGATGTTGGACAGTTTGACATCATGACATTTAGGTAAAATAGTCTCAGATATGACTCGCAGCAAACGAGACGTAAGGCTGTTGACATGCATGATTACCAAAGCCACATGTCATGAACTATAAAAAGAAAAACGACGATTTGCATGTGGTATAATATATGTAGGAACACAGAACAAATCGGAAACGATGATTGCTCACGCTTGTCGGCATGACACATGATGATGATGATGATGATGATGATGATGATGATGATGATATAACGGTGATAGTGATGATTGAACCTTAAGAATTTAAGCTTCTAATAACCGAATTATATTTAATTTATACCGGGTGTTTGTAAAGTCTCACTACACTTTGTATGTAGAACTGCTTTTTGTTGGAGAGCACTAGACTGATTATTGCATGTGGCTTAGTTTTCCCTATTACCTTTGTCACTCGTCATCAGACGCACGCAATTCCACTCCAGAGATGCTTGTGATTTACGTCCCCAAGTCAAGGACGAAAAGTCCAACTGACCAGTGTATGTGTTTAACCCGCTACCTCGGCATCAGCACACCGGATGTTCAAGAACGAGCGCTCTTACCAAATTGTCCAAGCTGACCTCTGCACCCTTGATGAAAATTTATGTCTTCTTTGCTAATGTTATAAATATAATAATGTGAAAAAAGAACAATGTTGAATATAACAACAAATATAATAATTATTTTTATAACGATGATAATCACGACAAATTGGACGACAAAAGAACAGAACCACGGATCGATTCCAGAGCCACGTGATCACGTGAAATGTCCACCTTCAGAGGCATCTGAACCCAGACCCATTGAATAGACAGACGCATGCTCTAGACATCATGGTTCCTCAGCTCCTATTTAATCTTTAGTGTATGCATTTAAAAGCGGGTGCATGACTGTGCTCGCTAGGGAGCTACGCTGATAATATCATGAGCGCAGATGGATTAAGCCTACGTTCGTCATCCGCTAAATGAGGAACACGTTGGCCTTTGAACGTCGCTATAATTACCATGTCTAAAGGATTCTAGATCCTTAACCAGCTCTCTTGTTTCTTGTATCTTCATGCCCAAGATGTCTTCTTGCATTTTCAGGGAAGTCTCCGTGGCGAAATTGTTAGGTCTCCTACTTCGTGTTGCCAACGTTGTTCGGTTCTCGAATGATATTTTCTCTGAGACTCCTGGAGACCGTCGCGGGTGGGGGGTTGGAGTTCATGCTTTGTGCGCCATGTTCGGTGTAACAACCTGTGGAAAAAGAGACTAGGCCGTATGGGATAAACCCGGTGCGATAAAGTCGATTCTCTTGCTTTGTAAACGCTTGCATTTTCATGCCCTAAATGTCTTCGAAGTCCTGTGTCTATTTCTAATTCTAGGTGTCTTCAATGTCCTGTGTCTATTGTCATACCAAAGGTGTCTTCAATGTCCTATATCCACTTTTATACCACTGGTGTCTTCAATGTTCTGTGTCCAGTTTCATACCATAGGTTTCCTCAATGGCCTGTGTCCATTTTCGTACCATAGATGTCTTCAATGCCATGTGCCCAATTTCATATCCAAGGTGTCTTCAATGTCCTATATCCTTTTTTATACCATAGGTGTCTTCAATGCCATGTATCCAATTTCATATCCAAGGTGTTTTCAATGTCCTGTGTCCATTTTCGTGTTAGTCGACCCCTACAACTTCTTACAGCAACCATAACAGTCATCATGCTTCAAACCAGCGCCACGCTGAACACGTTTGAGGACACACACCTTTCCCGTGACAACATATGGATGTGACCCTTGGACCATATAACCACCACTAAAAATTAACATCGGGGCTTTTTGAGTCCATACACACACGTGCACGCATATACACACACCGAACGCGCGGACAGACACACACGCATGTCCATACACAAACATACTCAAATTTGCGTACATTGATTCTGGTGATTGTCAAAGCAGCGGATTGTCACATATTCCTCTGATCGACTGAGATTATTTTTTTATAGTAAATTATATACACCTGAGATATCAGTACAGCACCCCTCCAACGTCAGTACTGCACTCATCGTTAGTTCTGTAAACCCCACCCCCAATCTTGAAACCACACCCTCCCCAATGTGCAAGTCCCCTAGTGTTAGAACTTTATCCCTCTAATGTTGGTAGTGCAACCTCCAATGTTGGTAGTACAATCTCCAATGTTGGTAGTGCAACCTCCAATGTTGCTAGTGCAACCTCTAATGTTGGTAGTGCAACCTCCAATGTTGGTAGTACAATCTCCAATGTTGGTAGTGCAACCTCCAATGTTGCTAGTGCAACCTCTAATGTTGGTAGTGCAACCCCCAATGTTGGTAATGCAATCTCCAATGTTGGTAGTACAATCTCCAATGTTGGTAGTGCAACCTCCAATGTTGCTAGTGCAACCTCTAATGTTGGTAGTGCAACCCCCAATGTTGGCAATGCAACCTCCAATGTTGGCAATGCAACCTCCAATGTTGGTAGTGCAACCTCCAATGCTGGTAATGCAACCCCCAATGTTGGTAATGCAATCTCCAATGTTGGTAGTACACTCTCCAATGTTGGTAGTGCAACCCCCAATGTTGGTAATGCAATCTCCAATGTTGGTAGTCCAACCCCCATTGTTGGTAGTACAATCTCCAATGTTGGTAGTGCAACCCCCAATGTTGGTTAATGCTCCTCATATGTTGGTACCGTGACCTGGTGATGCCTTCGTTCACAGTTTAATTGACCTACTGATATCGGCAATCTTGTTGCGTATGTGTGTCTGTATGTGTGTGTGAAAGTGAATTATAGTTTTAAAAATAGTTGCATGTCCTTCACAGGACGTAGCAGTCAACCTCAGCATTTTGGCTGTTCATGATTACTGGGCAAGCTTTTCCGTTCAGTAGTTTGCCAATACACCAAAACCTTTTTCAAACAAACCAGCACCCTTGTGTTTCGAACCCAGGTATACGGGATTACGAATCATGTCCATACACCTTCGCCACGGGGTCCGGTGAATTATATATATATATATATATATAAACTTATCTGTATATTTTAAAATATTGTAAATAGGTAAATAATTAGAACTTTATCATTCAACAAATTTTATAGTATTAAATATTGTAGAATAAATAAGAAATGAGACAGTTATCAAACAATGTATTTATGTTCTTGAAAACATTGTTGAAATGATAAAAAGTTTGAAATGTAAGGTGGATGCACATATACGGACATAGAATAAGATATAAAAAATATAATAAAATAACAAATATGTAATAAAGTATAACAATGATCAGAACAAATAGAACAGACCAATAAACAGACTTAAATATAACACTCAAGGGAAAAAAATAAAACAACAGCAAACAAAAACAGACTACATCAATTAATAAAACCAATTGAATAGAATAATTGTTAGCTCTGTTTAGAACAATGACTAGACAAAAGCATTCTGAAATATAAATAGCAATAAAAGTTAGCCTTTTCTCAAACATTCATCTCACAATTAAGACATGACTATAAATGTATATGTACCTGGCATATCAAACTTACAGTCGGAAATAATTTTATATGACCTGAGAATTTACAAAAATTTCAGTAAACAAAATTGTTGCAAGGTTGCCACATCCCCTTAGAATCACCATACACACGTCAAGATTCATGTTAGTGTCACTGCTTGGGGTTCTGAGTTAAGTAGCACATTATTTTGTTTTTTTTCATTGTTCTCAGTTTTTCATCTTTCCATTCTCATCCCGTTCTTATGCCTTCATGTAATCACTGTAGTGTCTTTAAAGACAAAATGCCAGACACTGAAGTTCTAGAAAGAGCGTCCATGCCCAGTATCCACACTATACTAATGAAGAATCAGATTCGCTGGGCTGGTCACTTAATTCGCATGCCAGATCACAGGCTCCCTAAACGAATTTTTTTAACGGCAAGCTGCGCTGTGGTAAACGCTCCAAAGGCTGCCAGAGGAAACGCTTTAAAGACACTGAAAATCTCACTTAAAGATTTTAGAATTCATCTTGACACATGGGAGACTGCTGCCAAAGACCGAAATTCGTGGCGTACATCATTACGCAAGGGTGTAGTCACTTGTGAAGCAACCAGGACTGCAAGAGCTGTGAAGAAAAGGCTGGACAGAAAAACCACCGCAGGAGAGCCTCCTCCTTGAACGTCAAGCATTCTTTGTCCACATTGTCAAAGAACATTTCGAGCCAAACTAGACCTTATCAGCCTATCTTAGAACTGAGGGCTCCATACTTTCAACCCCACTGGATGAAATGGATGGTCGTCATCATTCTTGATGAACAAACAACAACAAATGTAGTGTCTTTCTCGTGTTTATATGTTGTGTCTTGTGTATGTATTTGTTTGCTGATGGAGGCTAGTCAATGCAACGTCCTGTGTTTTTGGTGTGTTATGTCAACGTCGCGATGGACAAACAACAGTCTGACACAAAGCACAATCAAAGCGAGAGACAGGAGATCCATTGCGAGCCAACCTTCAATATGAAGACGGCACCTGATTGATTGATTGAGTGCAGCTAGAGAATGTCAGACGCGGCAGGCAATCTCAGGCCAAAAAAGAATTAGAGACATTTTTCAAATGTACACATCTATTTCATTTCATTTGGCAGCAGATCGCATTACGCTGGGTTTTAACGAATTGGTATGGGAGACGGTCGTTCAGAAAGCAATGGCAAACTACTGAACGTAAACTTGCCACGAGATCACAACAGCAGTAAAATGCTGGTGTTGGCAGCGATGTCCTGTAAAGGATATGCACAATAAGATCCCCTATCAAAGGAGAAGCATTCCTTCCGCTAGCCTACGGAACATGCTTTGGGGAATGTAATATGCTTGTTTATCCCCTCCCCCGTCCCCCACAGACAATACGTATGTTGCCACAGGAAATGCGCATACTGTCACAGGAAATACGTCTCAGTCTACTCAGATTTTGCTATTCTAACCCACACAAGTTTTAATATATCACAATATATTCCAATATATCACAATATATCACCATACATCACAATCCACCCATCATGTGCCATGCCAATAAGCGTCGGCGGTCATGTTTTGCCATCTCACTCGATCATCAGAGTCGTGGATCAGCACCGTGTTCCTGTCTATACCCTGCCACGTGGCCAAGCCATCCAGGTATTTACTTCTCGGTTTTCCCCTTGATCTCTTCCCTTCGATCTTGCCAATTGTCACCAAGTCCTCCAAGTCATTTCTTCTCATAACATGTCCAAAAAACTTTGACTGTCTAATGACTCTAATCAGTTTACGATCTTCATTTGTTTCTTGAAGGACTTGTTCATTGGTTTTTCTGTCTGTCCATGGTAGTCTTTGCATTTTCCTCAGAAATCACATTTCCACAGCCATCAGTTTATCAGCTTGAATGCTCATTGTCCACGCTTCACATCCATACAAAAGTGCATGTTCTATGTAGCACCTCAACACTCTTTTTCTCGTTTCAATTGACATCTTTTTATTGGTCAGTATGTTTTTCATCTTGCTAAAGGCTACCTTCGCAATGACAATTCTTGTTCTGATCTCTTCAAGGCATCTCCCATCAGATGTTATCACTGTTCCGAGATAACTGTACCAGTTCACTTGCTTAAGAATATGCCCATTTACTCCTATATCACATTGTGGTATTTCCTTATTCCCAGTGACGACCATAATCTGTGTCTTCTTACTATTCAATTCTAACCCTAGTGGTTCAATGGGTGCAACAACCGCATCTACTAAATGTTGCAGGACCTGTTCATTATCTGCAATCAAGACTGCATCATCTGCATATCTAATGTCATTGACGTATCGTCCCCCAATGTTGATTCCTTCCATATCTTCTATATTTCTGAAAATATTTTCACTGTACAGGGAAAAAAAGATCTGGAGATATTACACGTCCCTGTCTCACACCTCTTTTAATAGGCTGATATTGACCTACATCATTATCAATTCTGATGGCAGCTTGTCGTTTCCAATATATGTCTTTTACAAGACTAAGGTCTTTCCCATCAATTTGTATATCTGCAAGCATATTACAATATATCTCAATATATGACATTATGTCACAAGACGCAAAATCTCAATATAGAGGACTCTGAAGGAAAAGAAAACAATTAAAATAACGGCTTTATGCCAGTGAAAACTTGTAAGTTCTTAAGTAGAAATAACATGCACAATATAATCTACACAAAAAAGAATAGAAAACTGAAAATACTACATATCCCTAAGAAGTACACTGGAATCAACATTACAAAGCAGCATGTCTACGCATTGAAGTCCATGTGAACATTCTCGATCTGTCACCAGATCCCCTGCTTACTGTATGTGTATGCTCAGGGTGTATTGAATGCCCCGTGTCCATTGTCTTGTTGGTCGATTGCTGCCTCGTCTTCGTGTAACCATGTCTCCCATCACTGTTCTGTCTAAACCAGTCTGAGGTTTGCCTTGACTGACTATCGTAACTCTCTATAGTACCTGGCAGTGTAGGACAGGATTGGCGAGAAGGTATTTTTGTTTGTTTGAGCCTAAGGAATCCAGGCCGCGAGCGAATTGTGCAGGTTAGTGTTTTCTTTTTGCTCACTACATAAAAAATATATCGTCTTACCAGGGATTTGAACTCAGGTCTCCCGAATAGGAGCTCTGCCTTATTAGCCACGCAGCCAGACGTACCTGGTTGTGATGCTTGAGGTGGTCAAATCATTTCAGTTCACAGTTAAAGTAGAGCATAATATACAGCTATAAGAACGAAACAAACAGCATGCTATGACCATGTGATGAGAAGAGAGGCATTGGAGAACATCGGAACAACTAGAAAGACCAGGGGGAAGAGAGGCAGAGAAGGCCAAGAGATATGATGCTGGATGGACTGAGACGGTGGCATGGAGGAGTATCATCAGCAGAGTTGATCGAGAAAACCAAGGACCGAGATTTGTGGAAAGACATGAATGCCTACGCCAGCTGGCAGGGCACGTGATATTGATGATGAGGCATAATACTGAGACGGGAATCGCTGTATGAAATGGACACTGTATATGCGACATGAACAAATACATGAAAACGCATTATCTAAAACTATAAGAAACACTTTTTTTTCTTTTCTTTTCATATATCCTATTACAGGACATCGTTGTCAACGCCAGCATTTTACCGCTGTTGATGATTTCTTGGCAAGATTACGCTCAGTGGTTTACCATTGCTTTCTGAGCGGCCGGCTCACATATCCCGTAAGTAACGGGAGCGGCGAGAACCGCTACGGATTCCCGCGCAGCTGCGTTTGCTCACGTGGATAAACAGGATTACGGAGAAAGTCACTAACCCCTAGGCCCGGGAGACCGGCTATAAGGAACACTACCCGCCCCAAATATAACCCAGCTGGCTTTAGCGGGATTTGATCTATTTAAATTAAATCAGAAAGAGGAGCGCCTGGCCGAATGGCTAAAACTCCGGACACGGGAGACCCGGGTTCGAATCCTCAATAAGGTAATGGATTTATTTTTTCCTTTATCGGGGGTGGGGGGGGGGGGGGCGCAAAAATAAAACCCGAACCTGCATAGTTCGCGGCGACTGCACTAGCCAGGCGACCTTAATTCCTCAGGCACAAGACCTCCCTGTCCCACACCGCAAGGTAATATAGGCAGTTAGTTAAGTTAGTTGCATATCCTTTACAGGACATAGCAGTCAACCCCAGCATTTGTTGGCTGTTCGTGATTCCTGGGAAAGTTTACGTTCAATATTTTGCCATTGCTTTCTGTTATGAGAAGAAATGGATTGGAGAACTTAGTGACAACTGGCAAGATCGAAGGGAACAGGAACAGACCAAGAGGAAGACCGAGAAGAAAATACCTGGATGGCTTGGCCACATGGCATGGACGAGAAGGAACACTGAGCT
Source organism: Cepaea nemoralis (assembly GCA_014155875.1). NCBI lineage: Eukaryota > Metazoa > Mollusca > Gastropoda > Stylommatophora > Helicidae > Cepaea > Cepaea nemoralis. The sequence goes on from JACEFZ010023837.1 coordinate 343,960, forward strand.
GATCCACGACGCTGGTGATCTAGTGAAATGGCGAGTCATGACCGCCCACGCTTTCCGCCATGGCACATGATTGATTGATTGATTTCTGATCAATATTAAGTAGATGACTTTAAATAAAGGTATCAGTTAACTAGTTCGGTCTTTCGAAGTTCGAACTTTCTTTCTCTTACAGTCCACCCCAATTAGCATTGATCAGCATGCCTGTCCACACTCTCATGGCCAACATCTTGCCAATCATTTCCTAAACAGATGTGGTATGTGGAATGGATTCAGAATGACAATGACGGAATGCTAAGTGTCCTGAGATATATCTTATACATGACTTACTTCCACAGAACCATGAGATGTGTGTTTAGACTCGATTTAGTGAAATTTAGACTTGCACTGTCACAGTCCAAGGCCTAAATACGAGTCACCAATGACGATAAGTGGCCATTGCATGCTAACTTTTTGTTAAAGTTGGGCTAGCTTTTCCTATTACCAGTATCCCTCGCCATCAGGCGAACCCACTCCGACTTCTGAGATACTTGAAGCTTAAACCCTCAAGTCAAGGACGAGAAGTTAGCATTTTAGTCCAACTGAGGGGTGTAGACGTTGAACCCGCTACCTCGGCATCAGCACACCGGAAGTGTAAGAGCCAGCGCTTTTGTCAATTGTGCCACACTGACCTCCCACGGTAACCTAAATGAGTCAAATAAAGGGAGGAAGATCATGGTTGACAGAAGATACCAGTGGGGTGGACACAAGTCTAGCGCGTACACAGAGGACAGCAACGGATTGACTTTGACAAACACAAAACCACTTTCCACCAGCCCGAGTTTGTAATTTACAGATTAACTATTTCGGTTCCAGGAACACATTGATCTGATCCGTAGAAAAACAAAAGTTTTACACCTCGTTCAACAAGCTTTTCAGCCTTGGTTATAATTGTGGTAGTTTATAGTGCGGTTTAAATTGTTCTGGTCCGTTGCCCATTAAACGACTTCCACTGATGCATGACTGCCAAACATACTAGACCAAACCAAGATGTCAAGCGAATCTTCTATCTAGGACTTCAGCTGTTTCATTTACCCGACCCATCAGTGTTGACATAAAAGAGAAGTTTAAGAACAAGGAAGGATGTGTAATGGCCTAGACGGGTCGTACCTAGGCTGTTTCTGTTTATGTTTTAGTTATTAAATTTTCCAATTTTATGTTTTTCTTTAATCTCTGTTGTTCTTTATGAAGATTATTTTAATCGAAACGTCATTTCCTTTTGTGTCGTAGTATACTTAATTTTATTTTATTATGTGTGTATGTGTTTAGTTTTTCCCCTCTGTGATTTACGTTTGCTGTAGCTGAGGTTGTTGTAAAGTGTATATACACGGTGTCTGTGTTTATCATCTGTCACATTTTCGTAGGAGTTACATATACTTAATTGGTGTTAGTTCCTATTGTTGACAGAAAGTCTTGTTACAATTGCTGTTGTGCAAATAATACATATAATATCTCACAACAAACTGCTGCACTCAAAGCCGTCTCTAGTGAGTAAAGGACTTTTTTTTCCTTATTTGGTATATGATGCCAGACCTATATATTTATTGACCAATCAGCGGTGTTAGCCCCATATATTTTGACCAATCAGCGGTGTTAACCCCATATATTCATCGACCAATCAGCAATCAGTGGTCAATACGACGTCATTTCGTGTGCCTTACGGTATTTATGGATGGATATGTACACCACTTCCAGTGGTTTATAGTGTATTAGACAGGTACAAGTCATCCTAAAGAGGATACCAGCGCTGGTTGTACACATGATACGTCATTACATAAACTACTTCATAGCATTATTAGGTGAGGTGTCCAGTTCTCTTCCTTGTCATCTTTCCTTCCAAGAAAAATCATCATCATCATGTGCCATGCCGATAAGCGATAAACGTTCATTGGTTTTCCAGTTTGTCCGTGGTATTCTTTGCATTTTCCTCAGAAACCACTTTTTCACGGCCATCAGATGTTTTTCAGCTTGTCTGCTCATTGTCCACGCTTCACATCCATTCAAAAGTACAGGTTCTATGTAGCACTTAAACAATCTGTTCATAGTTGCAATTGACATCTTTTCATTAGTCAGTAGGTTTCCAACTTGCAAAATGCTGCCTTCGCCATAGCGATTCATGTTCTAATATTTTCAAGGCATCTCCCACCAGATGTTATGACTGTTCCGAGATAGATGTGCCTGTATCATTGTATCTCCTTCGTCCTAGTAACAACCATAATCTGTGTCTTCTTACAATTCAATTCTAACCCTTGTTGTTCACTGTGTGCAACAACCGCATCTACTAAATTTTGCAGATCCTGCTCATTGTCTGCAGTTAATATCCGCATATCTAATGTTATTGATGTTATGTCCCCCAATGGTGATTACTCTCATGTCTTCCAAAGTTCTAAAAATATGTTCACTGTATAGGGAAAATATCTACTACCGTATTTTTAATGGGCCCTAGAATCATAGTGGACAGAAACAAAATAATCTGACCACAACTGGAGACTGAATCTAGAATTAAGGACACGCAGAACTCAAGTGTTCATTCGATAATTAATGTTCTTGGCATGTTTTCTTTGAGGTATCGACACACTGCCGAGTTGGCTCCTGGGCAGTTGGTCACCTCCAGCTCTTGGAGTCTCTGGAGATGTCTGAGACCATACAGTCCGTTGCTGGTCAGTCTTCGGCATCCTGGAGAAAGATCAACACAGGCAATTAGTTGAAGTTAATTGATGTAATCTTTTTTATTTTTACGAGTTCACTCGTTTTGAACTCAAGTGTAGTCCATATACGAGCTACTACTCCCGGTGCTCTGCACTTATTTTTGAGCTTGGATTAGCTTTCCCTATTACCAGTATCCCTCGCCAGCATGCGAACCCACTCCGGCTTCAGAGGTACTTGTTATTGACATCACCGAGTCAAAGACGAGAAGTCAACATCTTAGTCCAGCTGACCGGTAGGGGTTGAACCCGTCACTCGGCATCAGCACACCGGATGTTTAATAATGAGTTAGTTAGTTAGTTAGTTAGTTAGTCGTAGTTCCAACCTCATAGCAACGGGTTGTCCCCATTATGCTCCGTTCCTTTGCCAGTGAATATCGCACAAAACGCTCCCCACTGCCCAATGTGAAAAGTGAAAAAGACAGGAGTCTCGACAAACAACAATCCCCACAGATACACTGTGCATAATGCCGCCGCCAGAATGTCAACACAATAGTCCCCCACAACACACCCAGTTCATTTCTGATGGAATCAGCAGTCATTTTCCCATCTGGATGTTTCCTAGATGTTCACCCACACAGTCCACGAAAATACAGTTCATCGTCGATGGCAGTGGCAGTCAACCAGAAGCCCAGCAGCCACGCATTTCTGCATAAGGCAAAAACCGGTTAACTCTGGGACATAGCCATCTACCATCGCTCCGAACATGCAATCACGTTCCAAAAAACCTCGGGCAGATTCAAAAGCATTTCACACGAAACTCACAGCGTCGCGCCACGCACTCACTCAGTAGCAGGGCGACGGAACCATCAAGCCTCCTTAGTCGCCTCTTACGACATGCGTGGTAGGCTACAGTGTTGCTATTCTTTGCTTCTCTTATGGGCCCCGGCAACACACGGGAGGTTTAACAATGAGTGTTCTTATCCATTCGGTCATGCTGACCCCTGTTTATAATTGATATATTTGATGTTCTTGTTTAAGACTGACTTTATAAATCCTTTTCTTCTTCTTCTGCTGCTCTTTTTCCTTCATTGGGATATATGTTTAGTTTAGTCTTAGTTGAGTCCACGGACCAACATCACGGCACACGGGTGCAACCCATAAGTGCTCCGTTCCACTCCTAACTCAAGCCTGAATCCAGAGAATGTCAGCTCAGTGCACGAACTCCATAGCACCGGCGAGGATCCTGAAATACTTTGGGTAGATTTTTAACTGGAAATTTTGCCCGGACAGCGCCGTTAGGCTACTCTTTTTCGATTTCCAACTGCCAAGGGATTTTTTACGTGCGCAACAATACACACGGGCGTCCAATCTCACTACCCAGAGACCAGGGGACATTTTATTACTAGAAGTCCACGTGACAAACTCCCGGTCCTCACCGGGGCTTGAACCCGGGACCTCCAGCACTCAAGGCGGACACCGTACCTCGAGACCATTACGTCCCCTCATTGAGACATATTCCCTCAACCAAGCCACGCCAAGGCGTCTTTTCTCTTTTAGTTTTCACGCTATTTCGTTTGCCTTGTGGGTTCCAACAAGGGAGCTTCTAGTTATATTGTCCTCAGGTTTACGCAATGTACGAGACGAGGAGAAGTCAATAAGTAAATCACAAATGACTGTATAACAATAACTAAATATGATAACAACCTGAAACCAGTTTATTTTTATACATACATTGTCCCTTTATTTCTCAACATAATTTCCACCAACATTGATGCACTTATCCCATCATTTTATTAGTCCTCCCAAACCGGCTGCATAGAACTGCGTGCTCTGTTTTCTAAACCACGTTTTCACTTCACATTCGACTCCGGCGTCATTCGCGAAATGTCTCCCGCCAAGGGTGGTTTCCAGTGGACCAAAAAGGTGGAAAACGCTAGGGGCTAAGTCGAAGCTGTGCGGTGGATGTTCCAGAACTTCCCACCTTACGAGTTGGTTACTTTTCTCCTGAGTTAATCGTTGCTCTTTGGTTGTACACTCCGTAAGTACGGTCGCCATTTTGTTTATGCACTGCGCATGCGCACGAAACACCTAGCCCCACCTGACGAACGGGAATATAAAGTTCGATGTTGCTGTCACCTAATGACACCTGTAGAAAACACCAACTAAATTTTCCTGCCACCCCCACATACCTGTGTGACTTACTTATTGACTCGCCCTCGTATGTCATAACCTGGGCCAGTATCTTTTTCTCACCTCTTGGTTTACTGAGATTTGTTTAGTTCTCTCCATGAGCTCCACAATATCAGAGTGATGTGGGACATATGGGAAAGAGAATATACGGGCAGAATGTCTGAAGGACCTGCGTGTCTAATTCTTAACCCTTTAAAAAGAAAGTTCTTTCCTTCGGTCTATTTATTTGTTCAACTGTCTGTGTGTTTGTTATGTTTTACTCATCACCAAAACACACACACACACACACACACACACACACACACACACACACACACACACACACACACACACACACACACACACACACACACACGTCTAATTCTGTGTTCACAACCATTCAAAATTAGAAAGCGAAATTATCTGTCCGTGCTCACGCGAAGAATCGCGATTTCCCCATAAAATGTATTAGTACAAGTGGGGACAGAATGGAATTCACGCCTAGTTTCTAATCTAGATGTTTCAGCGAGGTAATGAAAGCACAACGGATCTATTCCCCCACGGGGACCAAGGTTGTGGCTCTGTCATTATGATACAAGTTACAACACTTCTGCTGGTAGTTTTCTTCTTGTCAGAGAGTGGTTCGTGAAAATATTCACTTGTTTTATTGTTCTGATACTCTCTCTCTCTCCCACTCTTTCTCTCTCTCACTCTATTTCTGCATCTCCCGCTTCGTCGTCTTACTCACAAACTCCTATTCCTTGTTCTTCTTTATCAACCCTATCTCCCCCCTCCCCCCCCCCCTTCTAGCTGTCGGCCTATCTCTCTTTCTCTTTCACTCTCACTCTCTCTGTCTGTATCTCCCATTTCATCGGCTTACTCCCATTATCCTCTTTCTTGTTCTTGTTCTTATGCTTATTATTTACCGTAATATTTTTGTCTTTTTCTTCCTACGCCTCCTCCTCCACCTCCTCCTTCTCTTCTTCTTCCCCTCTCCTCTTCTCCCACTTCTAATTACCTATCATCGCTGAGAAAATGAGAACCCAACTGATATATTCCCCCGGGGGACCATGATTGTGGCTGTGTCGATATCCTACAAATTAGTTCACTTCTGCTGCTGACAACACCGAGTCTTCAAGTTACAACAAATAGTTAGTGACAATTATTTGTATGTGTATTCCTCTCCATTTCTGTATCGTCTCCTCCTCCTCACGTCTTCTTCTTGATAATAATAATCATCTTCATCATCATCACCAACAACATCGTCTGCTTCTTGTTCTTCCTCTTTTTCTCATCTGCTTATTGTTGTTGTTTTGTTGTTGTTATTGCTTTTGTTGTTGTCGTTCGTCTTCTACTCCTTTTCCACCTCCTTCTCCTCATATTAATTTTTCTCCTTCCCCTCCTATTCATCCGTTATTCTTTCTTTCCTCCTCATCCTTCTTCTTCTTTTACTTCTTCTTCTTCTGTTCCTCTCCCTTCTTCCTTTCCTCCTCCTAATTCTTCTTTATCTAGTACTTCTTCTTCTTCTTCTTCTTCTTCTTCTTCTTCATCATCATCATCATCATCATCATCATCATCATCATCATCATCATCATCACTACCTTGACTGTCACCCTCAGATTAAGATTAGAGATCTAGAGCGACATGTACTATGTTATCGCTGGTTCACGGAACTGACGTCACGAAACTAGGGACATGCGCACAGGCTCTTGGTCTCCTTCAGTAGATATCAAAATGTAAGTGTTCTAACTTCCGCCAGCGTACTTTCGTTGAACACACATCTAACACATCCCAGCAACCAACGTGTAGCATTGGTTTCAATTTGTATTTATGTTCCTTAAACCTGAATATTGTTGTCTCACTGCGTGTTGTATTTTATGTATAAGACTTTCCATGATCGCTTGTAATCTATTGAAGATTTATTCATTTTGAAAACTGCCCAATAAAGGCACTCTAGAAACTTTCTAATCCGTTGCCTCGTTGCCAAGGGATCCCACATATCCCAGGCAATATATCCCACATATTCTAGAGCAGTGTTTCCCAACCGTTTTTGTGCTATGCCCCACCTAAGCCTTTCTAAAATGCTTATGCCCTTATGCCCCCCCCCCCCCCCCCCCCCACAACATATGCATCATTTTTAATTTTAATATTCAAAAATTGAAATGTTCACTAAAGAAACTTGAATTTTTTTTAGAAGGGCTGACGGTTCCCAGAGGGGCCAGAGGCGGCTTTCCCCCCCCCCCCCCAGTCCCGCGTCCCTGTGTGTTGGTTGTGTTGGGTGATAATTTTTTTTATTATTATTTGGTTTGGCGGTTACCCCAGACAAGCTGGTTCCCCCGCCTCCCCCTTTTTTGTGTGTGGACACTTAGTCTCACTGTGAGCTATTGCCCACAGTGGTCTACCAGGCCCACATCTAAGGTGAAGATATGTGATGGGTTTTTATTTGATCATCCCTGCCCCCGACCACACCAGGCGCACTACTGGCAAATGCACCAGATCCTAGCCAAAGGACCGATAGGTTTTAGGAAGAAATCACTAGGAAATTATTGAGCAAACACAGCCCCTCTGCCGTGTGTCCACCTTGACGAGGTAGAGGGGCTTGTGTGTTCCAATGACCCCAAGAGCTATGCCGACGGTAGCACAGCTACTAGTAGGGTCACCCATGTCGGACAGGTCAAGGGAGAGGGACCAGACCAAGTGACACACAAACCTGCTGCCTTGTAGGTAGACTGGGGACAGTCAAAGGCTAGGGAAAGCACCCCGAACAAATGCTTGTCGAAATCGGATGTACTGAGCCACAGGCTTGACAAAGTAGTGCAACGTAACTTAATTCATGATATCATAAATTTAAATTAATCGTTATGGTGCTAATCCCGAGAAGGCCCATCAGGCGGTGATAGTGCCGGGCCCCCTGCCTTGAGGGGGTCCACCCATGACTACTGGTGGTCACCTTCCCCTGTGCTGTGGAGTCAAGACACAGAGGAGTAGGTTAAGAGCTATTGACCAAACACCCCAGACACTCAACATACTACAGTGGAATGCCGAAGGAGTTTATAACAAGAAAGTCTCCCTAACACAGCGTCTTCATAAAGATAGAATAGATGTGGCATGCATTCAAGAGACACACCTCAACGCCAATCACAAATTCTCAGTCAGATAATATCAGGCCACACGTTTCGACCGCGAAGGACACAAAGGAGGAGTTCTAATACTTACACGAAATACAATACCTTGCAGCGAAGTATCTGTGATCTCTGAAAACCAAACGGAAATTATAGGTGTTGATATAATGATAAAGGACGTGAACATAGGAATTTACAATCTGTATAGCCCAGCAGATAGGGATCTTACACTCTCAAACATGACAATAACTGACACAAATTGCATTATTGTCGGATACTTTAATAGCCGTTCAGAAAGATGGGGATACCCAAATACTGACAAAAGAGGAGATGAAGTGGAGGACTGGGAAATAGACTCAAATCTCCATCTACTCAACAAAGCGGATGACACACCGAGTTTCTACTCCAGAAGATGGATTACCACTTCTACTCCAGACTTAGCTTTCTGCACAGGAGACATCCTCCACAAAATCGATCGCCATGTGCTTGACCAATTAGCAGGTAGTGACCACAGACCAATCAAGCTTGTAATGAATATGGAGTATGTTCCACAGGAGCAAAAGCCTTTGCCCCGCTGGAATTACAAACGAGCAGATTGGGACAGATTTGCCATACTAACAGACAAATATTGTGAAAACATAAATACACAATATGGCAACATGAAGCAAATGGTGGAAAGTCTAAACAGAGCAATACTACAGGCAGCCACTGAGTCTATTCCAAGAGGAGCGAGGAAAAATTACAAACCATACTGGACTGAAGAACTACAAATTTTGGAGGACAAAGTTGAAGATGCCAGGAAGACAGCAGAGAGAGAACAAACAACTGAAGCGAACATCTCTCTCAAAGCCATCTCAGCAAAATATAAAAGAACAGTAAATCAAACAACAAGAGATTGTTGGAGGGAAAAAACAGAAAACCTGAATTTTGACAGGGATGGAAACAAACTATGGAAACTAGTGAAAGCCATGAACAATGAAGGACCTAGAAACAAACAAATAACAATTAAACAAGGAAATGCCTTGCTTACAGGAAAAAAGGCTGCAAATGCACTAATGGAACACTATGCCAGTGCAAACCACATTGATATTACAACTGAACAGAAGAAAGCAATCAAAGATAAACAGATACATCATAGTAATACAGAGACAGCAGCAGAATATATGATGGCAAATCTAACAATGGAAGAAATGGAACAGGCAATGAATACCCTAAAAAAGAAGAAATCACCAGGAAAGGATGGAATCACAAATGAAATGCTAATAGGACTAGGCACTAAGGCAAAAATAGAAACTACTAGCAGTCCTAAATTACAGCTGGAAGAGAGGGAATAGTCCCACAGGCATGGAAGGAAGCTATACTAATACCAGTCCCAAAGAAAGGAAAAGACCTGGAAGAACCAAATGGCTATCGACCTATCAGTCTACTTAGCTGTGTAGGAAAATTAATGGAACGCATTATCAATGGCAGGCTAACATGGCATCTGGAAGAAAACCAACTCTTAACACCACACCAAGCAGGATTCAGAAAGTACAGATCCACTGAAGATCAAATAACCTATTAGCTCAGGAAATAGAGGATGCCTTCCAAGAGAAAAAACACACAATAGCGGTCTGGATAGATTTAGAAAAAGCATTTGATAAAGTATGGAAGGAAGGACTGAAAGTAAAACTGCAAAAAATGCATGTTTGTGGGAAAATGTACAAATGGATCAGCCACTACCTTGAGAACAGAACTGCCAGGACAAAAGTACAAGGACAGATCAGCAAAATGATGCTGTTGGAGCAAGGTGTCCCCCAAGAAGAAGTTCTTTCACCAACATTATTCCTAGCATATATAAATGACATCACGGAAAATTTTCCAGCCTGAGTACACACATCATCCTTTGCAGATGACCTAGCCATATGGACATCTGAAGAATATATTAGCACAGCTAACAGCAGAATACAGCAAGCCCTATTAGCGCTAGAGGACTGGTCAAAATCATGGCTAGTGAAGATAAGTGAGGAGAAAACAACATGCACAGTATTCTCCCTCTCAAATAAAACTCAGCAACCTAAGTTGGTATTGAATGGAAAAATATTGCGCCATGAAGAAAATCCAAACTATCTAGGAGTCACCTTTGATCGTCGCCTGACATGGAAAACATAGGTTGAGAAAAATCGCACAAGAGCAAGGCAAAAAATGGCAATCATGAAAAAGCTTGCTGGTACAACGTGGGGAGCAGATGAGAAAGTTCTCAGAAGTTATATACTGGGTAGAGTTCAAAATCAAGGAATGTGAATCATAACTGGAAGCCTGAAGACAACGCCTATTAATGAACTAGAAAAGATCACTTGTTTACAACCAATGCAGGATAGAAGAGATAGCAGAGCCCAGGAACAAGCAGAAAAATTTAGAAGATTGACAGACCACCCTATGTACAAAAGATTTTATGGTTTTGGAAAGGGAAGACTGAAGCGTAGCAACTTTGTAGAAACTGCAAAACGAAAGATTAGGGCAGATCCTATACTTAACATATCAACAGTCAAACCCATTTACAATGCACACAAGTTCCCAGCTTGGAGACAGCAGCAACTGCCTGAGATGATAGAAAACATTCCTGGTATTGAGAAAAAGAACACTCGGCATGAAACCGAAAGAAGAGAAATAACCCTAAACTACATAAAAGAACATTACCCAAGCAGCAATTGGACCCATGCATATACAGATGGATCAGCCAAAAAGTCAATAGAGAATGGAGGAGGAGGAATTCTCCTAAATTTAAAAAATGGAGTGAAAAAAACACATTCAGTGGCAACTGGAAAATTGTCAAGTAACTTCAAAGTGAAGGTAGAGGCTCTGAAAACTGCAGCACAAATGCTCTTGATGGAGGAAAATAAAGAGAACCAAATAGCTATCTTCACAGATGCAAAGTCAGCTGTCTCAATACTGAAGAGCAATAACAGCACAGAACTAGCTGACCTAAGAGCAACACTCCATGGTCTATGCCAGAAATCCAAAAAAGTTGTAATACAGTGGATATCATCACATTGCAGTATACCTGGAAATGAAGAGGCTGACAGACTAGCAAAAGAGGGCGGACGACTACCACAGCCTGACATAGACATAACCTATAATGAGGCAAAGAGGTTGATAAAAAGCACTTATAGAACCAAATGGGAATCAGAGCATCCAGGCCATCAGAAGGATGATGCATATTACAAACTCGACCGAAGAGAACAAGTAGCAATCTTCAGACTCCGCACAGGACATAACAGGCTGAAATACCACTTGTTCAATAAACTAAAGATAGGAGATACTGATGAATGTAATTGTAGAACTGGAAAAATGACAGCAAAACATTTGCTGCAGGATTGCACAACGTATGCAGAACAGAGAAAGATATTTTGGCCCACACCTGCTTCATTTGAGGACAAGCTCTATGGAGATATCAACAAGCTAAAGTTGACCGCAGCTTACTTTAACTACATACAGGTTGACATTTAAAGGTGCATGAAGACCCAGAGGCATGAAATGGAATATTGCTTGGATAGCAAATCCATTATGTGGAAAGCCCAAATCGAAAGCTCGCTGTGTGGGCTTCATAAAAGGTGGAAAAGTGTCCTAGTGGCACGAAATGGAATATTGTTTGGATAGCAAATCCATTACGTGGAAAGTCCGAATCGAAAGCTCACTGTGTGGATGTCATCAGCAGACTGCATTCTTCTGGTTTCCGGAAGAACAGCCTATGGTGAACGGAAGGCCCAATATACGGAAGTGAGGCTAAGCAGCCATGTGCAGGACGTGACGATTCCTTGGGTGAGCCCTGTACCAGAGCGCTGTGTGTTGGCTCTGCAAGTATGGAAGCCTCCTTGGATGGCGGGGAATGCCCATGGTCTGCTCCTGCCTTCCCTTGAGGGCTGACCAGAATGTCTTTGGTTGCTCTATATAGGCCAGCTGGGACCACAACAGTGAGAGTAAAACGTCCTAAGAAACCCCGGGATGGATAACCCGGTCAATAAATGCCCGCAGAAGTCGGATGTGTCGGCCTAACGGCGCAAGAACGCAGCTTTGCTGTAAACAGGCACAACGCAATCACGTCCGGAAAAAAAAAACTCTGGATGAACGCAGAAGAAGAAGAACAACAAACACAGTAAGTAAATTTTCAAAACATATAATGGAGAACTGAATTTCAAGTACAAAATAATGTTAATGAAAGATTTTTCTATATTATTTTAATTATTAGTAATTATTTAAATTTAGTGAGATCCTTGCGATTTATGCTTGCTGCAAAGAGATTTTATGTCAGGTTCCAATTTAGTTAACTTCAATCTCAAGTCTCCCCGTTTTGTTATATCCAGCCGATTTCTTCCATTTTCGAATTCCCCCCCCCCCTTAACAATCGAATTGCCCCCCTGTGGGGCGTGGGCCCCACGTTGGGAAACACTGTTCTAGAGTATATCCACAACTTGTGCTCACAGGCGCAGGAAAAAGTTCGGGCCGGTGTGTAGCGTATACAGGGATACTGTAGACTTCACCTCGGGCGACTGCAGATTTCAGCGCTGGTTTCAAGGAACACCGTGTCGGATTTCTACCACACACCCTCGTTGTACACCAAGGATAAATGGTCATTACATTCCTGAACAGAACTGGCAGGGCAAATCTACTGAGTTGGTGGGTCCTAGAGATGCTGTGACCAGAAACCACAAAGTGGAAAACTCTATGTCCTCCAAGTCGTTAGTAAATGATGTTCAGTAAAGGTCTGCTCTACTAATTTCACAGATGGGATCTAATGCACACCAAGAGAGATTGCTTATTCATCTTCCACCTCTACTTCTTATTCCCCCACAGAAGCATAGTCCCACAACCAGTCCACGTCATGTCATCGTGTCTTGTGTTATGTCCTTCAGCTCCCGCCATATCCTCTCAATATTACACACCGATGTCTCTAATTCTCTTCTGTGTGTGTTTTAGGCCTTCCTATATTTCTTTTATCCTGGGAGTTCCGGTGAAATGGCCTGCTAGTTATGATGCTAACGGCTTTTCTACAGGAGAATCCAGGAGATGCCTTTTCCTCAGCGTTTGATTGGCTAGAACAGTGGTTCTCAACCTTTTTTTTGGCGCATGCACCCCTTCACCATATGTTCAAAATGTCACCCCTTCCCCTTTTCGTTTTCCTCTATATAAATCCCCCACCCCGCCCCTATGTAGTATACGTAAGAATGGAAGCTTAATTTAATAACACATACTAGTACAAGTCTAGACGCCTATATAAAACGTGATTTGCGGGTCTACTTACGTTATATAACGAATTTCAGAAGGGCGAGAAGTGCATAACCGTAAAGTATGGAGGGAAAAACAATATCATGTAATCTATTTTTGTATTAACGTGATCTTAAAATAATCTTAATTCCCCCCCCCCCCCAAAAAAAAACCTATAATCCCCCGGGGGAGGGAGGGGGGAGGGGGAGTCCCCATCGGTTGAAAACCACTGGGCTAGAATGTGCTTAGTTTACTCCATAATCTCCCCAATCTTGATTCTGTCATACCACTGTAGTCCATAGTTTTGCGCAAGAAGTTAATCAATGTTTTTAGTCCTTCTCCATGATTCTGATCTATAGAGCAGTACTGAACGAACGTACGGGCGCAGGCCTGTCTGATATTGTGCCCTTATTATCTCTCTGCTCTCATACATTATTTCATTCATATATTACTTATGAAGCTAATCATAGACAACAACAGAAACAACATGCATTATAAACGTATAAATATACATCGATAGCGTGAGGCTCGAACCCACGACCCTGAGAATAAGCTGTTCTACCGACTGCTGACGTTAGGGTTAAACATTCTAAGTCTCTTACTAGATGTAATTTCTCCGAACTTCCACTAATTTCCTAATGCTACAAAGGCCACTGGTGACTATTGCATTCATGTTTTAATATCTCTACCTTACCCCCATCTTTGTCTACACTGAAATGAGTTTCGTGTGAAATGCTTTTGAATCTGCCCGAGGTTTTTTGGAACGTGACTGCATGTTCGGAGCGATGGCAGCTGGCTATGTCCCAGAGTTGACCGGTTTTTGCCTTATGCAGAAATGCGTGGCTGCTGGGCTTCTGGTTGACTGCCACTACCATCGACGATGAACTGTATTTTCGTGGATTGTGTGGGTGAACATCTAGGAAACATCCAGATGGGACAATGACTGCCGATTCCATCAGAGATAAACTGGATGTTTTGTGGGGGATATTGTGTTGACATTCTGGAGGCGGCATTATGCACAGTGTATCTGTGCGGGCTGTTGTTTGTCGAGACTCCTGTCTTTTCCACTTTTCACATTGGGCAGTGGGGAGCGTTTTATGTGATATTCACTGGCACAGGAACGGAGCATAATGGGGACGACCGTTGCTGTTAAGTTGGAACCGTGACTGACTAACTAACTAATTAACTAACTGATAAACAAATTCATGCATCTGTCTGACTGAAGTGTGGTTACACATAGAGAGGCAGGTTTACCCTTTGTTTGGTCTATTCTGTCTTTGTATTTCCCCGGTGTATTATTAGGGCTAACTGTTGTGGCTTGCTTCGTCTGCCGGATGAAGGCTTATCATCTCCTGTTATTATGTATGCTCCATTAGAGTATGGGTCCCAAACCTGCGCAGGCCAGCCCCTCAAATCAGTTGGTAATTCGTGCAGTTCCATTCATGACCTCCCATAATATTCGCCTGTGTCTCTAACACACAAACAAACAGGTTGGCAGGCAGACATACAGATAGGTAACCCACCATACAGACAAACAGATAGACATACGGAGGACGGAGGAGATAGGTACATAGACAGACAGGCAGACAGACAGACGGACTGAGGACTGAGACGACAGACAGACAGACAGAGAGACAGACAGACAGATAGATAGACAGAAGGATGGATGGATGGATGGATGGATGGATGGATGGATGGACGAACGGACAGATAGATAGATAGATAGATAGATAGATAGATAGATAGATAGATAGATAGATAGATAGATAGATAGATAGGTAGGTAGGTAGGTAGATAGATAGATAGATAGATAGATAGATAGATAGATAGATAGATAGATAGATAGATAGATAGATAGATAGATAGATAGATAGATAGATAGATAGATAGATAGATAGATAGGAAAAGCACCGGGCTCCTCTACATACCTGCTATAGACAGAATCCGAAGGTTCCGCATAGAAAAGATGTGGTGCAGGCCAAAGTCCCCGACCTGGACGCACCAGCGAATGAAAAGTCGACTTAGTGACGTCATAGTGGAGATGTACCCAATACCTATGTCAGTCACGTGCGAACACCTGCAAATGTGGAACAGCATTGGCACATCAGCATTTTAACAGCTGCAACAAATTCGTAGGCATTGATTAGCACTCATAGTAAAGACAGGACACAAGTTGAGATTTTACTTTTCGTTAGCTCCCTTTGAACTTTAGCATAGTAGACTGATTTTTTTTTTTTTTTGCGCGTAGATTGATTGATTGATTGATTGATTTAGGAACCGACATCACAGCATTCGGGACATTCCCATAAGCGCTCCGTCCCCATCACCAGCACCAGCAGCCAGCGAAGAGTTCCAACACTAATAGTTCCAGTAGCAATCTGATTTGCGCGTAGATTAGCTTTCCGTATTACCAGTGTCGATCGCCATCAGGCGAACCCAATCCGACTTCTGAAGTACTCGTAATTTACGTCCCCAGGTCAAGGACGGTAAGGTAAAGGTGGTGACACAGCAGATACCGCCGTTGGGGTATGGAGTGTAACGCCTTCACACATACCAGATCATGGCACATAAGCTGGAGTGTGGAGTTCCCTTTCTCGTTGTCTTTCCTCTCCAGAAAATTCTGAAAATTGCACGGGACCCATTATTTACGTTGAAGGTCGACCCCAGAGCCGCACTGATCGAAAAATATTCCCGCCTGTGCTGGGGTTCAACCCAGGTCGCCACCTTGGCAAGCACGCATACTAACCACTGTGCCACCGCCGCATATGTTCTTTCTTATAATTTTATTTTATATAGGACGGATAAGAACGTGTGTTTTTAAACTCTTGTATGCTGATGCCGAGGTAAGGGGTTCAACCTCTAACACCGAACAGTTGAACTAAAATGTTGACCTGTCGTCCTTGACTTGGTAACGGAAATTACAAGTACCTTTGAAGTCGGAGTGGGTTCGCCTGATAGCGAGGGACACTGTTAATAGGGAAAGCAAATCCACAAGCAAAATTCAGTCCAGCACTACTAGAAGTAGTGTGTATGGACTACGCTTGAGTTCAATGCGAGCGACCGCAAAATAAAATTTAAAAATATTATACAGGACTTTTGCTGTGATTATAATTATTACTGCTATCCCCAATACTGCAGTTCTAGACAGAGCGGTATCCCCAGTATCCATGCAATCATGATGCAGACACAGATTCGCTGGGCAGGTATTTCCAGTCCAAATGCCAGACCATCGACTTCCAAAAATAATCTGCCATGGTGAGATACAGAAGGGTAAACGTGTTCAGGGAGAACAGAAAAAGATGGTAAACGGGCAGGCTTGAGACGTCACCTAAGGCCTTCGACATAAATCATGACAAATGGGAGGCCGTCAGACAAGGCCGGATCACTTGGAATGCATCCACCCGGGATGTGCAATGACTTGCGAGGCATTCAGAAATACAATGGCTGAAAAGCGGAAACCAGCTAGAAAGGCCCGTTAACAAGACCTTCATCTGTGAAGAATAATCCATGCCCTCATTGCCCAAGAAATTTCCGAGCCCGCATCGGACTTACAAATTATCTACGGTCACACAAGTCATCTCTGGACTTACACATCATCTCTGGACTTATAAGTCATCTCTGGACTTATAAGTCATCTCTGGACTTACAAGTCATCTCTGGACTTACAAGACATCTTCGAACTTAAAAGTCATCTCTAGGCTTGCAAGACATCTCTGAACTTACAAGTTATCTCTGGACTTATAAGTCATCTCTGGACATACAAATCATCTCTGGACTTACAAGTCATCTCTGGACTTACAATTTACAAGTCATCTCCGGACTTACAAGTCATCTCTGGACTTACGAATCATCTCTGGGCTTACAAGTTATCTCTGGACTTATAAGTCATCTCTGGACATACAAATCATCTCTGGACTTATAAGTCATCTCCGGACTTACAAGTCATCTCTGGACTTACAAGTCATCTCTAGGCTTACAAGACATCTCCGGACTTACAAGTCATCTCTGGGCTTACAAGTAATCTCCGGACTTATAAGTCATCCCCGGACACATAACCTACCAAACATGACCTCATGACGGGTGAAAGAAGAAATGATCTTCATCACTTGTGATGGACAAGGAACGAATGTTATTGCTGCTATTGTTATAAGTATCATCATTATTAGCATGATCTTCGTGGTTGTCGTCGTGGTCGTTGTTGTTGCTAGAACGCTATGGATAAACGTTGGTAACTTCTGTACGAGATGAAGAATCGAAAAATGATGACGACTTATGTTCATTCTAGAAACCAAGCCACACATTCACCCCAGCATGTTCGTGAACTTTCCTAGCCAGAAGTGCAAGACTCGTGTGTCTACTACCATCGTGAGTGAATTACTTTGACTCTCTTGCTACCTTACATAGTGTAAAATGTGCAGTCTTCGGTAAGCGTCATGGCAGATATAGCAACTGCTAGCAGAAACCCTCGACGCCAACTATAATAGCACGAAGAATTAATGCACATGACAATATCAACACTTGAGATGAGTTGAGTTGAGATGAGCTAAGAACCGACATTACTGCACTCAGGACATCCCCACACATGCTCAGTCCCCTCGTTCAACGGGCAGCGAAGAGTCATACTGCTAATCGTTCCAGCTACTATCAGATTGAAATTTCTCCTGGTCTTCCCATTCAGTTCTCAGATTCGTCCAGAACCCCTGCCGATCCCCGCCATATCATCCTCTCAAAATACGGGTGCACAGTCTGTTCCCCCTCTTTCCCCACCTGGTCTCAGAGGCGCCAGAGCACTTCTCTCTTGTATTAATCAACACTCTTAGACGTAAGCTTGTTCCTTCAGTCAGGCACGGCTGCCGAGCTATTCTTCCTCTCTCCAAGCTCAGGAACAAGTAGGGTGTGCAAGACAGGTACTGAAACTTGACATCTGAGGAGAGGGATTATAGGATATAACCAGATTATGATTCAGCACATCATATAGAGAATGGCTGCAGTGAGGGTGGGCGTGTTTCCTCCACAGACCTTGAGTGTGTCATTGTCAAGAGATTCCAACTGGATACACACAGAGACTTCAGTTATTAATGCACATAACGGGTTCTTCTACGCGCCTTAAGCTAAACTAGGCATTTTGTGCTAGACTTCGGCACTCGGTGGGTGATGGGACACTCCCCCCCCCCCCTTTTTCAAACTCCTCCCTCAATGTTATTTATTAGTCCGTGAAATCTAAACCTTCTATATCTTCAAAGGAGGAAAAGAACAAGTCTTATCAGCGTTTAATAATAGCATAGAACACAATCGCTTTTATAAAATGATTATCCATCAGGTGTCGCCTCCTCAATTACGGTTGGCTGTATGGATATCCAACACTGTCTGTCTCTCGCCCTGACTGTGCATTCTGTCAGATTGATGTTCGTCCATCTCTTGATGTTATCTTCCCGCTTGTATCGTTGTCTACCACTTGCTCACTTGCCCTAAGTCTTGCCCTCCAGTATGGATTTTATAAGAGTATTATGTCTTTTAACGTGGCTGAAATATTTCACTTGCCTCGTTTTTATTTCTTTCATCAACCCTCTTTTCATTCCCAGTTTTTCTAGAACCTCTGCATTTGATTGTTTTTGTTTCCATGAAATACGACATATTCGTCTGTAAATCCACACCTCCAATGCCTCTATTTGACTTTCTAATTGCTTGTTAAATGTCCAGGCTTCCGCGCCATACAGTAGTGTTGAATATGCGTAACATTTGACAATTCTCATTTTAATGCGTTGTTAATTTCTCTACATGTTAAAACTGATGTCTAGCTGTTGAATACATTTTTGGCCATTCCTATTCTCTTTTTGATTTCTAGTTCACTTCTGCCATCATCTGTAATTACAAGTCCAAGATAGGAGAAACTTGTTACTTGTTCTAGTATCTCCCCGTTTACTATGATGTTCATTGATGACCATTCCTTTCCACTGCTAATTATCATAGTTTTCGTTTTTTGAGTGTTAATATCTAAGCCACATTCTGCACTTATTCTATTTACTTGTTCCAATATGCCACAGAGCAGGTGTAACTCTTGCCCTCTTTCTCTGGTAGCATGGTATCGTCAGTATACCTAAGATTGTTTATGATTCTGGTTCGACTTGTTTAAACATTCTTTCTGTGTATAGGTTGAACAGGTTTGGAGACAATACGCATCCCTGCGGTAATCCTCTTTTTATCTCTAAGGTCGACGAATAACTATTTCCGCATCTAATAGACTCCACTTGTTCCCAGTACAAGTTACTAATAAGCCTGATGTCATTTCCGTCTACTCCTGTATCTTGAAGGATGTAATTAGTGGTTCACGTTGTACTCTATCAAAAGCTTTCTTGCAGTCTAAAAAACCCAGACATATATATTTCTCTGAAATTCTATGTATTTTTCAATTAACATCTTCAAACAGATAATTGCTTCTCTGTTGCCGCTGTTTTTGCGGAACCCGAATTGTTCTTCAGCTATTTTATTTTGAATTTTTTCTTGTCTGACCTTGAGCAGTATGTTAGTTCTATGGCTCATTAAGCTAATAGTTCTGTAATCCTCACAATCAACAGCTCTTGGCTTCTTGGGTAGTGTGATGAAAAGGGGTGTTTATATAGGCGGCGCCTACCAAACCCGACACCCCACATTGTGCCAATGGCTTCGGACAGAAGAGCTCAATTGGGAGGGTACAAGCCTTACCCTGATGCGAGGAAATGCAACCTAAAGACAAAATGTTATGACAGGGCAGACCAGGTCCTAACCCTTGGCTGGCAGCTGGTATAGGATCAAAGCTCCGACAGGCGGACAGTAAGAGCATTGCTTTGCTGATCCGGCAGCTTCGGCAGCTTGTCTTGTTCCAGATGTAAAGGTGTTACCTTTCCTCTGGAGTCAACTGGGCAGGCCGAGAGAGGGATCATGCTGCATGGGCAACACATGACCTCTATATTTTAGCCCAGGCTCTGTGCTATGGAGAGGCAATAACTCCATCACTGGTCTTAACCGGTCTCGGAATCAGAGCAAGAGGCAACTGTTACGGGTTATAAGTCCCTGTCAATTGGCGTAGACATGGGACGCCACGCGTTGCCTCTGAGGTGGGAGACACCTACAGGTGTCACTGATCAGCTACCACCCGCCTCAAGCTGGGCAACCCCTGGCCAATTGGGTGCTGATCCGCCAGTCTGCCTGCTTCAATGGGTGCTTGGGGTTAGGACAAAATCTGAATCGCAGGCTGTACAACCAATGCACCAGGTACTAATAAAAAGAAAAATAGAAACCTCAAGCTATGGCTTGCAACCTGGAACGTGAGAACAATGTGTCCAGGATTTTCCACTGACTTGACCAATATTGACGATGTGAGAAAAACGGTTGTGATTGATGCCGAACTCAATCGTCTTAACATTGATATTGCTGGCCTGCAGGAGACTCGTCTCGCTGAGGAAGTGTCACTCAGGGAAAACAATTACACCTTTATTTGGAAGGGTAGAGGGCAGGCAGAAAAAAGGCAACACGGTGTGGGCTTTGCAGTGAAGAATTCGCTACTGGGAATGATTGAAATTCCAGGAGGAGGAAATGAAAGACTATTATCCATGCGCTTGGCAACTTCTTGTGGTTTTGCCACCATTATTACTGCATATGCACCGACACTCGATTACTCTGATGATGTGAAGGATTCGTTCTATGAGGAGTTAGACTCCGTGATTAAGGCAGTTCCAAAATCTTACTACATTTATATGCTCGGTGATTTCAAGTCCTAGGAGATCAAGTCTACCCCGAATCACAGTGTGGCTTTCGACAGAACCGGTCTACCATTGATATGATATTCTCATTTCGACAAATGCAAGAAAAATACCATGAACAGAATCAACCACTGTTTATTGCCTTCATCGACCTCACAAAGGCATTTGAATCGTTCCACACAGGCATGAAGGGTATAATCAAGTTTGACGGTGCAACTTCTGAAGAGTTTGAAATCAAGAGTGGAGTTAAGCAAGGTTGTGTACTAGCTCCCACCTTCTTTGGAATACACTTTTCACTTCTACTGAAATATGCCTTTCGTGATCAGGATGGTGGTATATACATTCACTCACGCTCAGATGGCGGTCTCTACAGTGCTCAGAGATTGAAGGCCAAGACCAAAATTAGGAGGGTACTGATCAGAGAGTTGCTTTTTGCAGGTGATGCTTCAGTTACGACCCACTCTGAGGAAGAATTACAACAGTGATTCTCAACATTTTTTGGCCCATGCCCCCTTTACCATATGTTCAGAACATCATTCCTCCCCTTTCGAATTTCCTCCCTATAAATCACAGTATACATAAAAATGGAAGCTAACTTTAATAACACATACTAGAACAAGTCTAGACATCTACATAAAACGTGATTTGCGGGTCTCCTTACGTTATAAAACGAGCTTCATTGGAGCGAGAAGTACAGAACCGTAAAATATAGAGGGAACAACAATATCAAGTAACTGGTTCTTGTATTAATGCGATCTTGAAATAATCTTAATCCCTCCCCTGGAAACCTTAAAATTCACCCCCCCCCCCCCCCCAGCTTGGGGGAATTCCCCACCGGTTGAGAACCACTGAATTACAATATCGACTATCTGCATTCTCCAATGCTTGCTCTGAATTTGGTTCAATAATTAGCAAAAAGAAAACACAGATTATGTCAAAAGGTGCACATGGGGTACCATAAATCTTTATTGACGACGCCGAACTAGAGATGGTAGACCATTTTACATATCTAGGATCAGTGATAAATAGCAAATTATTCCTAGATCAGGAAATCAACATCATGGTAAGGCGGCATCAACAATGAAAAGGTTAAGAAAAATAGTCTGGGAGAACAGGAAGCTTACTGCAAAAACAAAAGTCCTTGTCTATCAAGCCTGTGTCCTTAGTATTCTTCTTTATGGCAGTGAAACCTGGACAACTTACGCACACCAAGAGAAACGTTTAAACAGCTTTCATATGCGGTGTCTGCGAAGAATTCTTGGTATTAAGTGGCAAGACAGAATCACAAATACTAAAGTATTGGAAAGATCAGGTTGTGTGACGGTTTATTCCATGCTCAGTCTTCGTAGACTTAGATGGATAGGGCATCATAGGAGGATGGATGATGGTAGAATACCAAAGGACATCTGGTTTGGTGAATTATAGATGGGTAAGATATCTCAGGGTCGGCCTCTACTGCGATACAAAGATGTGTGTAAACAGGACATGATTGATACAGGCATTGATAATGCACATTGGGAGCAAGTCGCCGCTTAACGTGTTGCATGTAGGGCAAACAGCAGAAATTGAATAAAGACAAAGGAGAAAATTATTGCAGATAAGTCACACACCGAACGTGTGAGACTAAGATGGTGCATGATGGTGGAAATGACCACGTGTTCACATGCACCCACTGTGAACGAACATTTACAACGCGAATTGGCCTTATCAGTCACATTCGCTACAGCCTTCGGTAATAGTTACGCCGTTCTGAATCACAAACTATCGTCTGTCAAGACGGCAAGGTGCCAATGAATATATATATATATATATATATATATATATATATATATATATATATATATATATATATATATATATATATATATATATATCATCATCATCATCATCTTCCACTTCTGCCGTCAAGCGTCGTAGGAAGGAATAATTTGCGTTCCAGCGCCCGGTGGACGGCACTGGATAGTGTCATTCCGTGTGGTTGTACAATGTCTCTGATGTCGTCAATCCATTTTCTGCTTGGACGTCCTCGTGGTCTCGTCGCAGATGATCTTTGATGTAAGGCCAGTGCTGGTAGTTGCTGATGTTGCATTCTAACGACATGGCCAAACCACTTGATCTTCTGTCTTTCAATAAATGTGGCACAAGGTGTTGATCCCACAGTCTGTCTGATAGTAGCATTTCATACTCGGTCTCGGATTGTTAAGTTGGCAGCTCTCCTCAGCTCTCTCTCAGGCATCTCTGATTTTGCGAAGGTGTAATTTGGATAAAGTCCAGGTTTGAGATTGGTAGCATAGGGTTGGTGTGAATATGCTGTTTATTATCTGTCGTTTTGCGAACATGGGTATGTTTGGATGTTTCAGTAAGGGTGATAGTTGATATGTAAGTGCACTAGCTTTTTGACATCTGATTTCAATTTCTCTGTCCAATCTGCCATCTTCTGTGATCATACTTCCAAGGAATTTGAATTCTTTAACTTGTTTCAGAGTTGTGTTATTTATCTGTATACTTAGTGGGCCTGGCGATCTGCTAACTTGCATTACTTCGGTTTTGGCTGTGTTTATACTCATATTGTATCTGCTGCAGGTTGAACTCAGATTAGTAATATGATTTTGTAGTCTGCCCTCATCGCTGTAAAACAGGCACTGATCGTCTGCAAATAGAAGTTCATTTATTCCTTGTGGGTCAGTTGTTTCATCTGGAGTAAAGAGTTCTAAATTTTCTTAATCTGTTCTGTCGAGACTTGCTTCTTTGGAAATTCTGTCCATGTAGATATTGAATAGCAGGGGAGAGAGCAAACATCCCTGTCTCACTCCTGTATTGACTGTGAACAGAGCATTCAGAATGTCAGCCTGGTCCATGGCGTGTCCGCCCTCCACAGTAGCGTTACCTGCGAGCTTGTCAGCCAGCTCATTCCCTTGCACTCCCGCATGCCCTGGCACGAAGATGAAACTAATCTTTGCCAGCCGAGACCGCCCCAGAGACAGCAACCATTCTCTTCGGATCCCCCCCCCCCCCCATCTCTAATCCTCTTGAGCATGTTCATTGAGTCGCTAAGGAAACATGCCCTAGTGCATGTCTGTGTCTCCAGCCTTGTTATTGCTTTACTTAATGCCATGACTTCCATTGTCAGGCTAATTGGGTTCTCAGCAAAAGCACCAGAGTCCTCACTCACAATTCTCCCTCCGGCCTGAGACGTAAAGGCCCATGAGCTTCTCACATGTCGGACGACCGACCCATCTGTGTAAATGACAGCATCACCGTCTAGCGAATTCTCGAAAATCAACGCTTGTACTTCCGCCTCCACAGCAGCCGGGTTTTCTTGTCTGCATTTTCTGTCTAGTTGGATGCAAACTGAAAAGGATGTGCAGAAATATGTTGGCACTTGTATCCACTCTTCGCCAGGTTCTAAGTCATCAAGTGAATGTCTTTGGCTTGACCCATCCAAGGCCGTCCTCTTTTTAACCTGCTGCCCTTCACCTTCGTAAATTCACTATGCAGTGGATGTTGTGTGTTTGCGTTAACTCTGAGGTAGGCGCGAGCTCTGCAGACTTGTATTCTGTCTTCAATGGTTGAAAAATAAAGAAGGTAGCGCGTCGCCCTGCATGCTGTATCTCTTTTACAGCCAAGAATAATGCGCATAGCTTCATTCTGTATCCTTTCCATCCTTTCTATCTGCTTACAGCTGAGAGTCAGTATTGCCATCGCATACTCAAAAACAGACATGACCAGCCCTTTGTATAGAAGACATAGATGGCGCTGCTCACAGTTTGCTGCCGCCATCACCCGCATCGCAGCCAACCCCCGCTTGGCCTTTGTTATCACCTGTGCCATAGGGCAGGTACCCGCTATTGACGTCAACAAAATAAGTAAAGAATCCTAGAACTCAAAAGCTCTGAGAAATCTTGGATACGAGTTGTCAACAGAGAGAAACGTCATTCTGACGTCACTGGACAACAAGGAGTCTTTTGCTGGAGTTCGCAATGGCAGGCTGTGCTTAAACATTCGGACTGGCGAATCAATTGTTATGTGGCTGGAATATGAGTCAAACCTATCAGACCACACTCATATAAGATGATGCTGATATTAATTGAACCAACGGCCGAAGAATTTTAATGAAATTCACAAACGGCGATAAATAGACGTGGAAGAAGACGACAAGGTCGTAGACTGAAAGTAAGTTAGAACTAAGTAAATATATATCGATATTATTGTCGAAGCTAACAGTGTTACATACAAGCTATGACACAGTTTACCGCCCACTCTGTAAACACAGACACGATAAACCAAATTAGTATTAATTGTTGCAGGCAAAAAATCGATGAGCTGTCAGAAAACAATAAACAGCGTTTGACGTTTTATTACTCATGTCGGAGACTGTGTTATTTCTTCTTCTCGTTGAAAGCAAAGACGCTGTTAAAGTTTTATAAAAGAACGAGCCTGGTTACTATTGTTTTCCTGTTGGAAGTTAAAGAGTTACTGACAGCGGCGTCTTGGCAACCTGGTCTATGTGCTCATTATAAGCAAGGCTTCGATCAAACCGTATCCCCAGGTAATTCATTGCCTGCGTTCTTTCCACCGTCTCTGAACACAGCTTTACAGTTGGTGTTGGATTGTTGACAATATGATTATTCAACGAGAACCAAGTCACTGTTGCCTTTGTTGGGTTGATAATTGCCCCAGCTTCATCACACCAAGTACTTATGCGATTGAGTTCGGTTTGTAGTTCCACAGCAACCTGATCTCTATCCTTACCCTGGCGATATACTAAAACATCATCGGCATAACTGCCGTGACATAACTCTGTGATAGTGTCAATGCCAAAGCTGAAAAGGGATTTTATCATTTTTGTTGTTATCTTGTCAGGACCTGCAGCCTTTCCTTCTTTCATCTTTTTTAATAGCATTATCTACTCCAGCCTTTAATATGTTTGGTCCATCTTGAGTATTATACACTGTTGGTTTATTGACCCTGCTGTCCCAGAATACATCCTCTGTGCACTCTGCCCATCTTTTTATTATGTTGGTATTATCAATTGTAATTTCTCAAATTTGTTTCCTCTGAAACAATCGTTTCCTGTTATATTATTTTTCTTATTTGTAAATCTTGTATATTTTCATGAAATTCTTTCGAGTTGTGTTTTATTTCTAGATCGTTCTATTTCTTTGCCTTTTTTCAGAAACCACTCTTCTTTGGCAACTCTAGACATGTGACGTATTTATCTGTCTATTAATATATATTCTGGAGTGTTCTTTGCTTTCTTTCTTTGAGACATTTTACTCAAGATTTCATCGGTCATCCATAATTGCTTTTTCTTATTTATCTTCACTGGCAAGGTGGTATTTGCAATCTGTATACTGGTTTTTACATTTTCCCATTGTGTATTAATTGTATCCTCAGGATTGTCACGATTATATTGTTCTACACTTTCAACGATTAGCCTATCATATTGTGTTTTATTTACTTCAATCAGGTATAGTTGACTTATATCTGGTTGTTTCAATGCCGATATATCTATCTGAGGTGTCTTCGATGTCCTTATTCGTATGTTTTAAGTGTTATTTGTAATTTTAAAACTACAGGATTATGGTCAGAGTTGATATCAGCACCAGGATATATTTTGGCATTTTAACATTGTTTTTAAATCTATTTCTAATCATAATGTAGACAATTTGGTTTCTCGTTCTATCTCCGGGGCTTTTCCACGTATACAGTTTCCTAGAGTTATGTTGGGAAAATGTGTTACAAACAGTAAGATTGTTTTCTGCACAGAACTGTATCAGCCGATCGCCTCTGTCGTTCTGTTTTCCATACCATTTTGCCCTATCTGCTTATATTTAGTTTTTCTATTTTTATTTTTTTTGCATTCATTTCTCCCATGACAATTAGGACCTCTGATGATTTTACAACCTCCAGTGTTTATTGTAGGTCTTCAAAGTATTCCTCTAGCTGTTCATCACTATAATCAATTGCTGGAGCATATGTCTGAAGAATTACTATGTCGAACGGTCTTGCCTTAATTTTGAATAGTATTATCCTATGTTTATGAGCCCAGAATCCACTAATGGTTTTCTCTAAATTTCTTTTTGCTAGAATTCCTACTCCTCTCGCTTGATGATCTCCTCCTGAGTTAATGAATATAAAACCTTCTCTCCTTATATAACTAGCATCTATCCATCTTGTTTCGGATCCAGGGGCGTCACTAGGGGGGTGCGGGGGGTGCGGGCCGCACCGGGTGACACCATCAAGGGGTGACACCAAAATAAAAAAATTGCAAATTTGACAAAGCAGACATAGCAAAATAACAAAAATGTAACTTTGTCCGAGTTTGTCGAAGTTCTTTATTTATGTTTTACCTGAAGTATTGAAGTTATATTGTTCAATTTGTTTTCTTTCTTATGTCCTTATTAACTTTTTGACTTATTTTACAAACATTACTACATGCGATTATATATGGTACAGGAACACTCGGAAGAAAACCATGGTGAAAGTCTAGAGGGGTGACACCAAGAGTTTACCGCACTGGGTGACACCAACCCCAGTGACGCCACTGTTCGGATCACCTAAAATATCTAAATTCATGTGTTTTGCTTTTCCAATCACGCAGTACTTTGTTTTATATAACACATCGTAGTTAAACCAAACCGCCTTGTTTGTTCTGGCGATGTGATCATCCTTCAATAATCACCAACTGTGATGACTTTTATTTTAAAAGATGTCTTTCGTTTGTTATTCTTTTATTCTTTTCTATTATTACGTTGCCACGTACTAATATTATTTTCTGTGGTTATCATGTTCTGTGTAATCGTCTGGTGCTCACACTATTGTTTTAATTATGTGTGTACTTGTGGTAAGCGAAACTAATAACTGGCGTATTTACCACAAGATGTTCATGATAACGTCCATTAAAGAAATACAAAGATCTCTTGGTGAATCACCCAGTACAGGAAGTACTAAGGAAGAGACTGATGCCTGAGCAAGTACATGTATTAGGTGAACGTAGGTCGAAAGCCCCACTGTATTACTGTGTCGGTGCACCAAAGGAACCATATGTTTAGTCCTTGATGAAGACCGACTTAACTAACATGTTGCTCCATAACCAACAACAATGAGTACTATTTAAAAGAAATTATAAGCAGGCTGGTCACGGCACTGCAGAGATTAAACAGTGTTAAACAACCATAACACAATACCAGCAGACAAGTTAGAGTAAAATGTATGAGGACATGCATCTTTCCTGTGGCAGCATGTGGGTGTGAGTCATGGACAATTTCGCAGTCACTAAAGAATACAATTGAGACTGTTGAACTGAAGTGCTACAGAAACGTTCTTAGAATATCTGAGCCAAGAAGAGCAACTATACAATTCTACAAGATCTGAAGATGGAAGGCAACCGGCCTATAAACAATAACATGTGTTGGAAACTGAAACATTTTGGCATATAAAACGTCTCGGGAAGAATAGTCAGTGATGGGAGCATGGTTCCTGGCAGACACAGTTGGGGTTGGCTAGCACAAGGATAGACACGGGATGAGGATGAGAGAGACGGGATGAGAGAGCTGTGATGAGAGCGCCGTGATGAGAGCGCTGTGATGAGAGAGCCGTGATGAAAGAGCCGTGATGAGAGCGCTGTGATAAGAGAGCCGTGATGAGAGCGCTGTGATGAGAGAGACGGGATGAGAGAGCTGTGATGAGAGTGCTGTGATGAGAGAGCCGTGATGAGAGTGCTGTGATGAGAGTGCTGTGATGAGAGAGTCGTGGTGATCGCGCCGTGATGAGAAAGCCGTGATGAGAGAGCTGTGATGAGAGTGCTGTGATGAGAGAGCTGTGATGAGAAAGCCGTGATGAGAGAGCTGTGATGAGAGAGCTGTGATGAGAGAGCTGTGATGAGAGTGTCGTGATGAGAGAGCCGTGATGAGAGCACTGTGATGAGACAGCCGAGATGAGAGAGCCGTGATGAGAGCGCCGTGATGAGAGAGCTGTGATAAGAGCGCTGTGATGACAGCGCTGTGATAAGACAGCCGTGATGAGAGCGCCATGATGAGAGAGCCGTGATGAGAGAGCCGTGATGAGAAAGCCGTGGTGAGAGCGCCGTGATGTGAGCGCTGTGATGAGAGCCCCGTGAAGAAAACGCGTGATGAGAGCGCCATGATGGGAGAGCCGTTATGAGAGTGCGTGATGAGAGCGCCGTGATGAGAGAGCCGTGATGGTAGCGCCGTTATGAGAGCGCCGTGATGACAGCGCTGTGATGAGAGACCCGTGATGAGAGCGCAGTGATGCAAGAGCCGTGATGCGAGAGCCGTGATGAGAGCGCCGTGATGCGAGAGCCGTAATGAGAGCGCCGTGATGAGTGAGCCGTGATGAGAGACCCGTTATGAGAGCGCCGTGATGCGAGAGCTGTGATGAGAGCGCCGTTATGAGAGAGCCGTGGTGGGAGAGCCGTGATGAGAGACCCATTATGAGAGCGCGGTGATGCGAGAGCCGTGATGAGAAGGCCGTGATGGGAGAGCCGTTATGAGAGCGCCGTGATGAGAGGCCCGTTATGAGAGAGCCGTGATGAGAGCGCCGTGATGGGACAGCCGTGATGAGAGCGCCGTTATGACAGCACTGTGATGACAGCGCCGTTCTGTCAAGGACCTGCTATATAATGATGATGACTGTAAAAAAGTTACTGGTAACATTCCTGTTACTTAATGACTTTCCCTCATGTGTTTGTTGAAGACTGCTTTTATTAAAACGTTGATCTTCTCTGACTGTTGACGTCGCAGGAACCAGAAGACAGACAAAGGAAATGTTACAACTACTCATCATGTAACTAGATGTGGAGTCGTTGACATAAAGACTAATGGACAGACTAGGAGGTAGAAAAGCAGCGAAAGCAACAGGCCGACAGACAGACAGACAGCCACCAACAAAGGACAATCTACCTTACCTGTCCAGAATGAGCTCCTCCAGATTGCTCAGATCACAGGCAACATATTCCAAAGAAGCATCTGTTATCCTCGAGCACCAGGAGATGTCCAGACTCTTCAGCTTGGTCATGTTCTCAGCGATGATCTCCACTCCATCGTCCGTGATCTTGCTGCACCCAGCTAAACTCAGAACCGTGACATTGGGCAGCCCGTGGATGATGTTCACCACCCCGTGGTTGGTAATCTCCCAGCAGGACTTTAGTCTCAGGATCCGAATGGAGGAATTTAGCTTGGAGTCAAACAATGCCAGCCCGTTGTCAGTGACGTGATAGGCTTGCAGGTTGAGCTCATGGAGTCCCGGCAACAGTTGAGCTATAGCACCAAGTGTGTCGTCGGCTATATGGATACAGTCCGTGATTGTCAAGCCCACAATTTTGGGATTCAAACACGCCCATAAGCCGGATCCGGTAATTTCGTTGCAGTTAGAAAGTTCTAGGTTGTTAATTTGTGGCGCCTTCCGAATGAGGTTTTCCAAAGCGCAGTCGGAAATGTTTGAACAGCGAATACTCACAGCACGAATAGACTTTTTACAAGAACTTACGTTGCTAATGAAATCCGAGATGTCTTTATCAGTAGCACCTACCAGGCACACTTGATCAAAACCTCGTTGTTGGAAGTTTTCAAAGCACGTTCTACGTTTAGATGCGTCACTTCTCCATTCTTTGAAGTCAATAACTGGCATTACACCAACCCAATAAACGCTTTGGTATAAAACGGATTTCCACTTTTTACAAACTCGGCACATTTTTCGTCTTTCTTCAGAAGGGAAATAGAAGAAAAACTGGCTGATGAACTTCTCATCCATCATCAATTCATGAATAGTTTCAGGTTTCACTGTCCATTTTTGTCCCGTCATGCTCATGTTTAATTTCCGGATTCGACAAGCAATTCCGGCTTTCGGCTGGCCAATGAGCTTGGTCGGAGTAAATATGGCGTCCTTGTTGGGGCGTTTGAGTTTACCGTTGTGAAGAGGTGAATCTTCATGCTGTTGCTGTTTTGTGAGGTTGGAATTCTGGTCCGCGGTGATGTGGGTGGTCGACTGATTCGTCTGTGTCGATGAGGTAGCTAATGGAGATGGAGTTTTTCTCAGTAATGACGAGATTGTCGAAGGATGTTGAGAGGCCACAAATTTAGCTTCAGGCGTAGGGGGATATTCCTGCCGGTTCAATGGAGGTGAAGTAGTTTTGGCAGGGAAAAGGCGGGAAACTGCGTTGGCCACAATATTCTCTTCTGTATGTACTACACTTTTGGAAGTCCGTGTGGATGCAGACGCTGGTCTACCATCCTCAGTGGCGGCAATCTTGCTGCTACAACCACCGTCGTGCTGGCAGTTGGGGCTGGCTGAAGACTGATCTTTGTGGAAGCGAAGTCCTCGAATTCCGTTGGAGATCTCCATGTATGCTTTTCTTATTGTTGACATAACGTTTCTATAGGATGATTTTCTATATTTACAAGGAAAGCCTGGCGTTTTCGAGTCTTGTAAAAAGACCACGATTGTTAACACTCATTATACATAATAAAAACACACTTTTTAACATAACGAGAATTATAGGATGTGAATTCCAGTTAATAATTTTAAAGATTAATACAGTAATTAACATCAAGGTGCTTATATATCAAAATATTTATAAATAAGAACCTATTTTTGAACAATGGGGTCAAAGTGCAACTTCAAATGACCTATTTAAAGTTAAAACATTTTGATTGGCTCTAATTGTCCACCAATCAAGTGAAGCACTTTAAACAAAAGGTAAACAAGACAACATCGTTAACTAATATATAAATTTAACTATAAGCCACTTGTTTTCCATGCCATGTAAATATTAGTTTCTTGAATGTGTCATGTCCGTTAATTCCAATTCAGTTCTTCTGTCTGTGGGATCCGAAATAATTTCCATTCCTTCGAATAAATGCATGTTTGTGATAATGTGGAAGTTTGTAATGAGCTGCGGTATCTGCAATCGTTTCTCAATGCTCTGGTGTTGTTCTCGGCACATTAATAATACATCTGTGATTGGGTGTTTGGCTGATTTGATAGCAGGCTGAGTGTATTTTCACGTCTGTTTGATTGATGCCTGTTAGAAATAGAAAAAAAAAGATGTTCATTTTGATGGTTGCGGTAGAAAAGTTAAATTGTTGCTTGAATACGAAGGACGGGGAGAAGGAGGGGGAGGAGGAGGAGGAGGAGGAGGAGAAGAAGAAGAAGAAGAAGAAGAAGAAGAAGAAGAAGAAGAAGAAGAAGAAGAAGATTGTGATGATGATGATGTGATGATGATGATGATGATGATGATGATGATGATGATGATGATGATGAAGATGATGATGATGATGATGATGATGATGATGATGATGATGATGATGATGATGATGATGATGATGTTGATGATGATGATGATGATGATGATGATGATGATGATGATGATGATGATGATGATGGAGCAGGTGGAATAGAAGAAGAGAAAGATGAAGAAGATTATGAAAAAGAAGAAGATCTTTCCTTCTCTCTCACTCACTCATTCACTCACTCACTCACTCACTCACTCCATCTCTCACGCGCTATTTTTTTGTAATTACAATGGACAAGTAACAGGATGACAAGTACTGACTGTATAAATATTAACAACACATATCATCATGATCATCATCATCATGTGCCCTACCAGCTGGCCTAGGCGTTCATATCTCTCCACAGATCTCGATCTTTGGTGTTCTGGATCAAGTCATCTGATGATATTCCTCCATACCACCATCTCAGTCCCAGTTCTCTTCACCTTGATATTGCCATTTGCCACAATGTTCTCCCATGCCTCTCTTCTCATCACATGACCAAAGAAAGCTCCCCGTCTCTTTCTTATTGTTATAAATAATGTTCTAGTTTCATTAGCCTCTTCCATGCAATCGTTGCGTTACTCCGGCAGTCCAAAAAATTTGCTACATTTGTATCAGGAACATTATCATGTAAGATTAAATCATACACTGCAGAGACCTAGAGACTCATGAGATAAAAGATGACATTCGTCTCAGGAACATTATCATGTAAGATTAAGGCATACACTGCAGAGACCTAGAGACTGCTGAGATAAAAGATGACATTCGTCTCAGGAACATTATCGTGTAAGATTAAGGCATACACTGCAGAGACCTAGAGACTGCTGAGATAAAAGATGACATTCGTCTCAGGAACATTATCGTGTAAGATTAAGGCATACACTGCAGAGACCTAGAGACTGCTGAGATAAAAGATGACATTCGTCTCAGGAACATTATCATGTAAGATTAAAGCATACACTGCAGAGACCTAGAGACTGCTGAGATAAAAAATGACATTCGTCTCAGACCTAGAGACTCGTGAGATAAAAGATGACATTCGTCTCAGACCTAGAGACTCGTGAGATAAAAGATGACATTCGTCTCAGGAACATTATCGTGTAAGATTAAGGCATACACTGCAGAGACCTAGAGACTGCTGAGATAAAAGATGACATTCGTCTCAGACCTAGAGACTCGTGAGATAAAAGATGACATTCGTCTCAAGAACATTATCATGTAAGATTAAAGCATACACTGCAGAGATCTAGAGACTTCTGGGATAAAAGATGACATTCGTTCGCCGACACACGAGTAAACGATGTATAATGTCAACCATCATGTGACATGCAGAGCGTCGCAGGCGATCACAAGAGAAGCCCCTTAGCAGGAATGCGCTGCGGGTTCATGAAGTGTTAAAACCAGGACATTTTTATAGGCCTGAGTGCGTAGAACCAGTGCATTTTTGTAGGCCTGAGTGCATAGAGCCAGTGCATTTTTGTTGGCATGAGTGCATAGCACCAGTGCATTTTTATAGGCCTGTGTGCATAGAACCAGTGCATTTTTGTAGGCCTGAGTGCATAGAACCAGTGCATTTTTGTAGGCATGTGTGCATAGAACCAGTGCATTTGTGTAGGCCTGTGTGCATAGAACCAGTGTATTTTTGTAGGCCTGTGTGCATAGAACCAGTGCATTTTTGTAGGCCTGTGTGCATAGAACCAGTGCATAAAACCACTACTTAGAACCAGTACATAGAACCAGTACATAAAATCAGTACACAGAACCAGTGCATAGAACAAGTTTTAACACATGGCTGAGAATCTTAGACAATTAATAAACGGGCGAAAAAATCCATGGAAGCCATGGAGAAGTGGTTTTATAGAAGAATGCTGAACATGAATTGGACAGCCAAAATGAGCAATCTGGACATTTTGAGGGAAGCTAAGTCACAACGACAACTTATCACAAACATCAGAACTTAGCAGTCGTCATTCTTGGGGCACATTATGAGAAGATGAAACCTGAAATATGTTGTGACAATCGGAAAGATTTGTGGAACGAGAGATAGAGGAAAGCAGCATGAGAAAATTCTTGGCAGTCTTGTGTCATGGCACTGAAGGGGGTCAACACACGAATTGATCCAAGCCGTCGATAGATGGACGGACGGACAGACAATACAAGACAAGACAAAACAAGACAGACAGACAGACAGACAGACAGACAGACAGACAGACAGACAGCCAGACAGACAGACAGACAGACAGACAGACAGACAGACAGACAGCCAGCCAGCCAGCCAACCAGCCAGCCAGCCAGACAGACAGACAGACAGACAGACAGACAGACAGACAGACAGACAGACAGACAGACAGACAGACAGACAGACAGACAGACAGACAGACAGACAGACAGACAGACAGACAGACAGACAGACAGACAGACAGACAGACAGACAGACAGACAGACAGACAGACAGACAGACAGACAGACAGACAGACAGACAGACAGACAGACAGACAGACAGACAGATAGATAGATAGATAGATAGATAGATAGATAGATAGATAGATAGATAGATAGATAGATAGATAGATAGATAGATAGATAGATTCCATTGGCACCTTGCCGTCTTGACAGACGATAGTTTGTGCTTTAAAAAGGCATAATAACTTTTAACTATGGCGGTAGCGAGTGTGACTGATAAGGCCAATTTGCGCTGTAAATGTCCGTTCACAGTGGGTGCATGTGAACACGTGGTCATTTCCACCATCATGCACCATCTTACGTCACAAACGCTTGGTGTGTGACTTTTCTGCAATAATTTTCTCCTTTGACTTTATTCCATTTCTGATATTTGCCCTCCATGCAACACGTTCAGCGGCGACTTGCTCCCAATGTGCATTATCAATGCCTGTATCAATCATGTCCCTCTTACACACATCTTTGTATCGTAGTAGAGGCCGACCCTGAGATCTCTTACCCATCTGTAATTCACCAAAAAAGATATCCTTTGGTATTCTACCATCATCCATCCTCCTAAGATGTCCTATCCATCTAAGTCTACGAAGACTGAGCATGGAATAAACTGTCACACAACCTGATCTTTCCAATACTTCAGTATTTGTGATTTTGTCTTGCCACTTAATACCAAGAATTCTTCGCAGACACCGCATATGAAAGCTGTTTAAATTGTTCTCTTGGTGTGAGTAAGTTGTCCAGGTTTCACTGCCATAGAGAAGAGTACTAAGGACACAGGCTTGATAGACAAGGACTTTTGTTTTGGCAGTAAGCTTCCTGTTCTCCCAGACTCTTTTTCTTAACCTGTTCATTGTTGTTGCTGCCTTACCAATCCGGATGTTGATTTCCTGATCTAGGGATAATTTGCTATTTACCACTGATCCTAGATATGTAAAATGGTCTACTATCTCTAGTTCGGCGTCGTCAATAAAGATTGATGGTACCTCATGTGCACCTTGTGACATAATCTGTGTCTTCTTTTTGCTAATTGTTAAACCAAATTCAGAACAAGCATTGGAGAATGCAGATAGTAGACAGTAGACAGATAGATAGATAGATAGAATAACCTTTAGTGATAACAAACCTGTAAATTATCACACAGCTCAAATAGGATGGAAGAAATTCTGTCAGAGAATATCTAGAGAGAGAGAGAGAGAGAGAGAGAGAGAGAGAGAGAGAGAGAGAGAGAGAGAGAGAGAGAGAGAGAGAGAGAGAGAGAGAGAGAGATTGAGAGAGAGAGAGAGAGATTGAGAGAGAGAGAGAGATTGAGAGAGAGAGAGATTGAGAGAGAGAGAGAGATTGAGAGAGATTGAGAGAGAGAGAGAGAGAGAGAGAGAGAGAGAGAGAGAGAGAGAGAGAGATTGAGAGAGAGAGAGAGAGAGAGAGAGAGAGAGAGAGAGAGAGAGAGAGAGGATATAGAGGAGCATGGAAAGAGAGTTAGTTAAAAAAGACAAATAGAGAGGGAATTATTCAAGAACTCATTCACACACCAAGAATCGGCAGCAAATGTCCGAGTCGCTCAATCCACGCGCTGCCAGGTTGTACACACGTAGTTGCCGCCTTTTGTTCCGCCGGCCGAGCCAGATTGTGTAAAATCAATGGCACATGCACATTCTCTTATGTAACGTTATTGCCGTTTCAGGGAGAAAATCTGCCGGTGATGCAGCTTTTCGCCGGCATGCAGTTAGCTAATTACATAATTATAGAGGTTTCTGAGTATGTGATGTGCAGATCTCTCTCTCTCTCTCTCTCTCTCTCTCTCTCTCTCTCTCTCTCTCTCTCTCTCTCTGTGTGTGTGGGTGGGTGTGTGTGATGCATGGACTTTGTGTGCATGAACACATATACGAGGACTGTTCAAACAGTATAGGTAGGTCAGCATGGCCGAATGGAAAAGAACGCGTGTTTTTAAACATTCTGTGCGCTGATGCCGAGGTAAGGGGTTTAACCCCTACATCGGACAGTTGGACTAACATTTTGACCTATCGTCCTTGACTTTGGGACGTAAATTACAAGTACCTCTGAAGTCGGAGTGGGTTCGCCTGATGACAACGGACACCGGTAATAGAGAAAGCTAATCCACGCGCAAAATTCAGCCCAGCACTACTAGAAGTAGTGTGTGTGGACTACTCTTGAGGTCAAAGCAAGCGAACGCAAAAACAACAACAACAACAACAGAATAAGAATTGACTGACTGGCACTTTGCCGTCTTGACAGACGATAGTGTGTAAAATGGAGTTATACCTCTCCATAACACAAAGCCTGGGCTGAATTTAGAGACCACGTGTTGT
Organism: Cepaea nemoralis; assembly: GCA_014155875.1. Classification (NCBI taxonomy): domain Eukaryota; kingdom Metazoa; phylum Mollusca; class Gastropoda; order Stylommatophora; family Helicidae; genus Cepaea; species Cepaea nemoralis. The sequence continues at coordinate 380,999 of JACEFZ010023837.1, forward strand.
CCATGCAGCATGATCCCTCTCTCGGCCTGCCTAATTTACTCCAGAAGAAAAAAGAAAAGAATGTTTGCATTTCCTTTACAGGACATCGCTGTCAACATCAGCATCTTTCAGCTGATTGTTGATTTCTTGGCAAGATTACGCTCAGTAGTTTACCATTGCTTTCTGAGCGGCCGGCTCACATACCCCGTAAGTTACCGACGCGATTCGAACCACTGCTGATTCTCACCGTCGTCACGTTACTTACGAGAGTATACGAAATTACGGAGAAAAGTTTCTAACCTATAGGCCAGGAAACCGGCACTCCAGAGGAAAGGTAACACAAATACGCCTAGAACTAGACAAGCTGCAGAAGCTGCCGGATCAGCAAAGCAATGCTCTAACTGTCCGCCTGTCGGAGCTTCGATCCTAGGCCAGTTGCCGACCAAGGCTTAGAGCTTGGTCTGCCCTGCCATGACATTTAATCTTTAGGTTGCATTTCCTTGCACTAGGGTAAAGCTTGTACCCACCCAATTGCACTCCTCCGCCCGAAGCCGTTGGCACAATGTGGGGTGTCGGGTTTGGTGTGCGCCGCCCAACATTCGGCACTAACAGTAAGCAGGTAATACCGTATATTGTCGTACGGTAGCTCAGTCATATCTGGCTAAGACGTGACCTGGCCTGATCTGGTGACAACAAAGTATAGGAACTATGGTGGAGAAAAATATAATTGCTTTCCTGGAGGTCTGAGACCCTATTCCCCCCAACAACAAAAACGACTCTTCTTGAGGAGGTACACACTTCTTCCTGTAGTCCCGCAACTGTTGGGAGGCCTCTTTGGAAATGGAGTACAGCCAGGCTGTCGGGTTGCGCATGTCTTCTCGTGATTCAAATCGTGCCAATTTCCGCGGCTTTGTCAGCGCGGGGAACAGCTAGAAATCGCAAGGAGTCCAGTGAGTAGGGAGCCTAACTAACCAGAGCAACATTGTGATTGTCCAGGAAAGTCCGAATCAGTTGCGAATATTCGCCTTCGTGATGTCGTGTGCCGCAAACGGATAAACCTATGAGCAAGGGGGACTTGACAGCTCCGTTATAACAACGCACCGGCCCATTTTTCGCGGGACCGCTGGGAAAAGTGTCTAGAGTTCTAGAGAGACAAGGAGAATTCTTTAAAAGTGACTGGAGTTTAAGACCTCCAGATGAATGCCCATACATCTTGAACATACATCTTATCCAGACGATGTAAATATAGTCAGTCCCAATGAGATCAGTGAATACAGAGACGTTTCGAGAATGTCCTCTTCTTATCAATCGGCTCTAATATGAAACACAAAATACACGCGGCTAGCCATAAGTCTTTACCTTGACCATGATGGAGTAAGACGAACAAGTTGAAACTAGGCACCTTCAAAGAGCATTATATCTTCATTGAACTATGCAGCACTTTCTTCAAGGGATTCTCCCGATATTGTGTAAGGCGCAACATACCGCGTTAACAGGAAACGTTGCTCCAATGATTTATGGGAACAATGGAGAGGTCAGAGGCCAGGGCTATGATAACATGTCTGATATTATAGGGAGAAAATAACTACAGAAACACACAGAGTGGCAGTACCAGTGTTTCGTGATTCCTGTCCTTCTATAGATAATGGTGTTGGGTGCTGCCGAGTTGTTACTGGGGTCAGAATAGAAACACAAAATGGCTGAGAGACTCGACGAGTGGACAACACTGGCAAAGATAGAGACGAGCGTTTCCAACAGTCTTTATCGAGGGGACAATAAACGCAAAATAATAATACACAGATGATGGAAAGGAATATCATCTATTATTTATCTTGGAAATAATGTGTGAGAGCAGAGAGATACGAAGGGCAGAATGTTAAACAGGCCTGCATGCCCAATACTTAACCCTTTGAAAATACAGTTCATTCATTCGTCGTTGACCAGTCAACCTAGAGATTGCACCTGGCTGGTGTATTAGTTAGCAAACCTGGCTGGCAAAGATTAGTTTCATTTTCGATCCAGGGCATGCGGGTGTACAAGGAAATGAGCATACTAACAGGCTTGCAGGTAAGGTTACTGTGGAAGGTTGACGAGACACGGACAGGGCTGATATACTGAATGTTCTACACGAGAAGTAAGATGTTTGCGAGAACCAAGCGATGACCGTGAATCTACAACCATGGTCAGGCTGCGAGTACAGAAAGTTAAAAGAGGTGTGGCCAAACAAGAACACTTCGCAGAAAGCCAAAGAAATTAATTAATCAACACAGAACTGGTGTTGTGAGCTGCTACACGCTGTGAGATTTACTGAGGAGGGGATCCGAGCACTTATGGACTGAATGGTTCGATGTGCAATGAGGATGATCTGTCTACCTACCTACCTAACTAACTAACTAACTAACTACTGTATCAGTAAAACGATGACGTTTCAACATCCCTTTCTTCTTTGTCCTTGAATCATGTTAACGTGCTCGATTTTATCATCATCATCATCATCATCATCATCATCATCATCATCATATGCCAACCCGATAAGTGTGGGCGGTCATGTTTCGCCATCTCACTTGATCACCAGAGTTGTGGATCAACTCTGTGTTCTTGTCTCAACCAGTTCGATTGATCCTTCATTGAATTGGCACGTCCCATTGATTTCACACAATGCAACCAGAATGCTGCATTGTCTTGTTCTCATCTCATTTCACCCGGTTCCTCTTGTGCCTTGCGGTATCAAGGTGAAATATTAACAGCTGGAGAGTGCCCGTTTATGGGCTTCATGTACCGAGATTCCAATGGATTCTGCTATTCCCTCTGTCCATCGTTTACATAGCCGGCCTCTTATTCTTCTGCTTCCATCTTCTTCTTCGTTCGTCCAAAATGTTTATTTTAGATGTAGATGCTGTTTGTCAGTTTACAGCAGAGCTGCGATATGTGCACCTTTCTATTGTCACATTAGACTTCTTAAGACGTTTGTTGATCGGGTTAACCTTCCTGGGAAGCAGAATTGATGACCTCGTTTCTCTGAGAAAGCAGAAGAAGCCGGACAGCTGACGACGTACCGTCTCGTTTGAATAGAAGCTCCAGATGATGACGCGTGTAACCACCGTTGCTCTTTATTAAATCTCCTAGGCATATTTCATTTTCTCTGGAAGTCTGCAGTCAACCTTCCTTTCTTCCATCCAACCTTCCTTCCTTCCTGCCTGCACGGCTGCCTGCCTGTCTTTTTGCTGGTTTCGTTTATATGTTTAAAAATTGCAACAAGCTTTATTTACATCTTGCGTGAATTGTGCCGTACATTTTTGTTTTATTCTCCGTCTGGATTCTTTGATAACTTTCCCTCTGCACGTTCATGGTTTTTTTAGTTTTCTATATCTACAGTCAATCTGTCTGTATATCTGCATGTCTGCTTACTTATTTACACATTCTCACACATCAGCATATTTACTTTCATCTTTCTGTTGTTCCTCCTCCTCTTCTTCTTTCTTCTTCTTCTTCTTCTTCTTCTTCTTCTTCTTCTTGTTCTTCTTCGTCTTCTTTTTTCTCCTCCTCCTTTTCTTCTTCTTTTTCTTCTTCTCCTTCTACTTCCTCTTCTTCCAGTTTTCTACTTAGCGTTTTCCAACTGCGGTGGAAATGTGTCGCCCTTTTCCGGAAAGACTTATAATCCTATTTCCAGAACTCAAGACATCAAGAGGGTGCCAAGGACCTGCAACTTGAGAGATAAGAAAGAGGCAAGCCGTGTTATTTGGTCACATAATGACTGGAACTATTAGTGTTGGAACTCTTCGCTGGCTGCTGAGGATGGGGACGGAGCGCTTATGGGAATATCCCGAATGCTGTGATGTCGGTTCTTGAATTAATCAATCAATCAATCAATAATGAGAAGAGTGGTATTGGAAAACATCGTGACGACTAGACAGATGTGTGGAAGAAGAGGCAGTGGCCGACGGAGAGAAACGATGCAGGATGGACTGAGAATGTGAAGTAAAATCATCAGGAGAATTGACCCAGAACACCAAGAACTGCTATCTGTGGACAGACATAAACATCAACTCCAGTTGGCGCGACACATGATGATGATTTCATCTTTCTTGAACATCATTTATGGCCAGAAAACTTTGACTAAGCGTTTTTCAAATTACTCTGCCTTCTAAACGATGTTCTCAATTTGCCGATTCTCTGTAATGGTTTGGCTTCCGTCTTAAAGTCGTCGGCAAAATCCCGTAAATTATTGATCCTACCTGGAAGGAGACTCAGGGATGAACACACCCTTAAAAAGCCTGTCATTTTCTGCCTGGGCAGTCCGCAGGGAGCTTTGGCAGCAGACATTAAGTGGGGTTAAATATAAACTATTTGTTCCAGGGTTGGTATCGGAGATTAAGCGCGCTGACGCGTGTGTGAGTGCAAGATGGAGATTGTGGAAGCAAATTGGTGGGGATATGAAACCAGATTGGTGGGAATGGAAACAAGATTGGTGGCAGTGGTAGTGTGATACAGGATTAGTGGGTGGGGTGGGAGAGGGGGAATGAAACAAGATTGGTTTGGACGTCAAACAAGAGTGGTGGTGAACGTGAACAAGGTTTGTGGGAATGAGTAACAAGATTGGTGGGAATTTATAACAAGATTGACGAGAACTAAATAAGATTGGTGTGAATATGACACAGGATTGGTGGAGGCAGAATAAGACGGGTGGAATTGTGAAACGTGATTGGCGGAGGCAGAATAAGATTGGTTGAGATGTATAACATAAATTGCGAGGACAGAACAAGACTGACGGAGACCGAACAAGACTGGCGGAGACAGAACAAGACTGGTGGAAATGTAGAATATGATTACAGGGAACATTAAACACAAATGGTGGGAAGGTAATGGGGAATGTAAACCACCATTTGTGTGAAACAGAACAGGGTGTGTTGGAATGAGGATTATTTGTGTATCGTGAATGATGGAAGCGGGGAGCATTAAATAGCCAGGTGTATCTGAAGGACGTATTTAATATTCTTTAGCTTTACGATGAGAAGATAACAATTGCAACATACTGTAGGTATGTAGGATTAATGGAAACATAGACATACGTGACAGGGAGAGCAAATACTGGTTAGTATTATATCATAACATGAACAGATAAGCACAATAACTCATAAATAGTTATAGAGAATATTGGTTGTGGTCAGACACGCTCGTTCGAGTCAGGTGGCGAAGCACAAGAAGAAGCAGAAGCGTGGACAGGAGTAGAGTCAGCGGCAGCAGCAGATGACGAATGAGGAGGTGGAGGTGGGGAGGGAAGGAGAACAGTATGGGTAGCAGTTGCAGAGAAGAAGATGAAGAAGAAGAAGAAGAAGAAGAAGAAGAAGAAGAAGAAGAAGAAGAAGAAGAAGAAGAAGAAGAAGAAGAAGAAGAAGAAGAAGAAGGAGGAGGAGGAAGAAGAAGAAGAAGAAGAAGAAGAAGAAGAAGAAGAAGAAGAAGAAGAAGAAGAAGAAGAAGAAGAAGAAGAAGAAAAACAACAACAACAAAAACAACAATTAATATGTTATCTAATCCTACTTTGTAGTCCTTGTGAACTATCCACCAGTAAAGTACTTTTGTGATGGTTCTGATTATTTCTCTTGGAGGAATAGAAGGTGGACTGGAAGCTGTTCACCTCATCTCATAATACGCTAATCTAGGATATGTCAAATCCGTGCTCATTGTGTGGATAACCTCCAGACAGATTAAGCGGGGCAAGCGTGCTATGGACGGAAGGAGCTACCGACAGACGGGATCAAACCCACGGAAGACCTGCAGACAGGTAAATCGTCTGTTTGTATCCTGAACGGGTGAGAAGACATAAGACGCAGGAAGTCGCACAGACAAGTTTAAAAAAACCGTACTCAATTTGCAGTAATTAAGGAATGACTGGCACCTTGCCTTCTTCACATACGATAGTTTGTATTTATATTTTGGAGTTATACAGCTCCATAATACAAAGTTAATCCGCACGCGAAATTCAGTCCAGCACTACTAGAAGTAGTGTATGGACTACGCTTGAGTTCAAAGCGCGCGAGCGTAAAAAAGAAAAGAAAAAAATATGCTCCTAATGCTTGAAGAAGAATCCTTTACTTACTAACACACCACCCACACGGCGATTTGTGCCCGGTCTGCTTGAATTTGAGGCGGACGTCGCACCTATCAGCCACTCGGCCTCACTGAAGGATGTGGAACTCATTTTGTCAAAGACAATGTGCTGTAGGGAATGTGGATGCATTGTGTCCAGCGGCCTGACATACGGAAACATACGGAAACATACGGAAACATACGGAAACATACGGAAACATACGGAAACATACGGAAACATACGGAAACATACGGAAACATACGGAAACATACGGAAACATAAGTCATGGCGCACTAGGGCAATACAGCTCTTCACACAATCAACAGACAATTTGTGGCCAAGGTTGTGATGTTCTATTAACAAAAGAACCAATCAATTCGTTTATCTGTCTATTTGTCTGCTTGTTGCTTGTCTGTCTGTCTACTTGTCTGTCTATCCGTACATCCGTCTATCCATCCATCCATCCGTACATCTATCTATGTCTGTATATCTGTCCGTCTGTCTGTGCGCCCATCCTTCTGTCTACCTATTCACCCACCTACCTGCATAAATAGCTACCTACTTATCGGCCTCTCGGTCAATCAGTCAGTCAGTCAGTCAGTCTGTCTGTCTATCTGTCTGTCTATCTATCTATCTGTCTCTCCGTCAGTCCGCCTTGCGGTTCGCCCCTACATCAGTCTGTCTGTCTCTCTGTCCGTCCGTCTGACTCTCCGTCTCTCTGTCTATTACCCAATTCAATTCACTGTATCAATTAAACAAATCAATCCAATAAATCAATCAACTCTACCAAATGAATGAATGAATGAGTCAAATCAATTTATTAATCTCTTTATTCGTGACAAATATGTCTAAACTCTTGTTTACTTTCCAAATTATTCTGCCTCACAAATCGCCTTCTATTGCCACACCCAAGTGTCACCCGTCAGTTTGATTTTGAAACGTACCTTTTTTGTTTGTTGACATCTCAATATTCTTGTCTTATTTAACCGATTAATTGACATCGGTTGATAAAGCAGTTTTTTTTTAAATTCTCATAACTGCCGTGGGCTTATACACCAAACTATAGTTTTAATATAAATACACAAGTTCTCCCTATTCAACCCCCCTATAATTTACCATATTAACAACGTTTTAGTCATTACTGTGACACAACACTACTTCCCATTTCCCGCCATCCATTTATTTTTGGTCCAAGCCAACTTGTTTTTGGCATTGAATCTGTGAACGTCATACCGTCACACTTGCCCCTTCCTCTCGCGGGTACCAGCGTACCCGTCGTTAATCTCCACCCACAATATATTTAGAACCGTCAGTACATAAATTACCATACCCGAATTCAAAACACCCCAGCTCAAATTGATCTCTACACGAGAAGCTCAAATTGATCTACCCACGAGAAACTCAATTTGATCTCTCCGCGAAACTCATTTTCCTGTCGCGGAGGCTTACCAAGTGGCTAGCGGTGCAAGCGCATCACTCAAGCGGTATCAAGGAACAATGGCATCTATTACATATCACAAACGGGGTTCGTAAAAGCTGCACCTACATCTTCACTTTGCCGTCCTGAAAACGTCACAGATTAACAAAGGACTTCGGGAATTATGGCGGGCGTGGGGTCCATATATGGTTATTTTTGCTGAGAACTATTTTGGAACTTCCCTGTAGATTTTGCTGCTAGCAGAAAATATCGTTACACGCGCAGGCTGAGAATTGTTTCTGTGTAATGCGGCCGGTTGATTGTAATAATGGGAAACAATTTGGAAGCATTGTTATATGCTGGGGGAGAATCATGGACAATTGAGCAAAATTAGAAGGAAGATCAAAACTCACACACACAAATAACAGACCTCAATTTTAGATTCAGATCTTCCCAAAGCTGAAGAAACAGGTTAAAGGAGGCCTAATTTTTATTTTGTTTTTCGTTAAAGAAAAAAAATAATTAAGGATGAAGGAAAATTAGCAGACAAGTAAGGAATCGTGTGGAGATTGTAGAGATGGGGATGTTGCAGAAGAATGATGAGAAAACTGTCGATGGATAGAAAGAGGAATGGAGATATCTCGAAGGAAGTAAACTCACAAAAAACTGGTTACTCGCATCAGAGGAAGGCAGTCCACAATCTTTGGGCATGTCATGAGATGGGGGAAGCTGGAGTATGTTGTTGGTAATTGACGGAAGGAGGAAATCAAGAAATGCTGAACATTTTGACATGATGGCATGGAGGACCATCAGTTTAAGAAATGATTGACATCACATGAGACAGAAGAATGTGAATACCAACATCACAAAACATGGACTATAAGAAGATTCACAATAATGTTTTCCCGTGTGGTCTCGAGGTATGATGTCCGCCTCTAGTGCTGGAGGTCCCGGGTTCAAGCCCCGGTGATGCCGGGATTTTTTCTCGTGGACTTCTAGTAATAAATTTCCCCTGGTCTCTGGGTAGTGAGATCGGACGCCCGTGTGTATTGTTGCGCACGTAAAAAATCCCTTAGCAGTTGGAAATCGAAAAAGAGTAGCCTAACGGCGCTGCCCGGGCAAAATTTCGAGTTAAAAATCTACCCAAAGTATTTTCAGGATCCTCGGCGGTGCTACGGAGTTCGTGCACTGAGCTGAGTATCTCCAGACTCAGGTTTGAGTTAGGAGGAGAACGGAGCACTTATGGGTTGCACCCGTGTGCCGTGATGTTGATTCGTCTACTAAACTAAACTAAAGTTAATTTGAATAACGAAGCCATAAAAAAAACAGACTGCACGATTTATTGCCTGGCATATTTCGCTGCATCCGGTCAAGTACATACTGCAGAAATCACAAATCATATAGCTAAAGTGATTAGATAAATCATTCAAGCTGAAATATATACATTTTCACACAGTAATGTCATTTGTCTGCCACAGTAATTTTAAACTGACTAGCATGCCTTTCTGTTCGCACAAGACTGGCTTCTGTCATTTAATGGAGATTGCTTCAGCTGCCTTCAGCGGAGCGAATTTCAACGCATCGGACTTTAGTGTTAACACTCAGTCTTGCACGGGAAACGCAACCAACTATTCACGTATACCCACATCTAGATCTTTATTAATGCTTTGAAGCTAGTGCTGTGAGCTGAGATTCTCCTCGAGTAATAAATGGGTGAGACTGGATCATATATAGATATACCCATGTGCAATGGAAGAGTTCTTTTACACACCAAACCATCTAATTCACCTCCCCTATAACATAACATAGAACTTGTGTATGGATTTAAAACATCCAATGGCAGTGGAGATGTGGTTTCTGGTGGAAATGTAAAAAATACCTAGAAGAGGTATAAAAACCAATGAGCAAGTCATACAAGAAACAAATGAAAACAATTAGAGAAATTAGACGTAGACATTCTCAATCTTTTGGGCACGTTATGATTGATTGATTGATTGATTGATTGATTGATTGATTTATGAACCGACATCACAGCATTCAGGGCATTCCCATAAGCGCTCCGTCCTCATCCTCAGCAGCCAGCGAAAAGTTCCAACACTAATAGTACCAGTAGCAATCTGATTATATGTCCGTCTCGCCTTTCCTCTGAGCGTTGAGCGTCGGCCAGATCCCCTCGTCACCCCTCGCTGTCGCATTCTTGCCAGACCATGGTAATCCATTTGCTCCTCCGAGGTGTACGGCCTTGGGCACGTTACGAGAAGAAATAAATAGGAGAAATTGGTAACAACAGGCAAGATTGAGGGGGAAATAATTAGGGGATGATAGAAAGGTAAAATATTTGGATGGCTTGACCACAAGGCATAGTCGAGTCAAAAACACAGAACTGATCCACGATTCTGGTGATAGTGTGAGATGGCGAAACATGAACGCCCACGCTTATCGGCACGGTGCATGATGATGATGAAGATAGAAAAAACATCATCGCATATGCTACAAGTTGGCATTCGGTGGAGAATCCACACGCCCTAGATCAATAACACCAGTCGTTCCCAGTGTGTTAGTTCCCTTGCCCGATGGACATGATAACGTAATCTCATTAATTAATGAACAGATGCGCAGGCAGCAAATGTCTACGGGTTTTGTGGACTGGGCTAATTCTGACGATGTACAGAAATACACGGGGTTGATTGTCAATATGGGCTGGTTGTGTCACGCCAGGCGTGACCCCATGTGGCTCAGCGAGTAATCCCACGCCACCAATGTATACAGACGGAGCCCTGGTCATGTATGTCTTTCTATTTCTGTCTCGGGGAGGGAATACAATACTATTGATCGCTGCCACACCTGTTGTTGGAGGATGGAATAGAGGATATGTCTGTCCGTCCGTCCGTCCGTCCACCCCACCCACCCACCCATCTGTCTGTCTGTCTGTCTGTCTGTTGTTCTGTCTAACTCTATCTTTGACCTTCGTGTAATTGTTATTTGCAGCTCGTGTTTCTGAATTCCTATGCTAAAAAAGGACCTGTTTTCACACCACGAGGCGCATTTGGCGTACGGTGTGTCGTCACATTTAATAGACCAATCGATGCTCGATGATGGGCCCCTTCACATCCCAGTACACTTTCTAGTACACGTTTCAACCTGGTCTACCTTAGACCCAGGTGTGTGTGTGTGTGTGTGTGTGTGTGTGTGTGTGCGAGAGAGAGAGAGAGAGAGAGAGAGAGAGAGAGAGAGAGAGAGAGAGAGAGAGAGAGAGAGAGAGAAATCTCGACGACCATACAAGGATAATTCGCTGTGATTAGTCACTGATTAGACTATCACTGTGTAGTAAACAGAACAGAACTTGAGCACTTGTGACGGTATTCGAGAACAATAAAGGTGGTGCTTCGCAACACCTCAAAAACCCCTCCCGTGAGGTGAGACCGTCATTAACAATGCAATATGCTTGGGCGGCAGGTGTTTCGGGAGATTAGAAAAAAAGATGAAGTGAAATACTCGAGCATACTCGATCTGTCTTGTTATATATTCTACACACCATGTCACCAGGCCTGGTATTTCATGGTGCTACTCAAGTGGTGACCTCTTGTATTCTGGTCTCGGGGTCGGCATAGCCGAATGGAAAAGAACGCTCGCGAGAGGTGGAGGTATGTAGATACTGCTCCGGACCCCATCCATACAGCCAGTGCCAGCAAGCAAAGATCGACAAGGACTTCAGGAGGCCTAACCCTAACAGAAAGTGCGCCAACTGCCTCGGCAACCACGGCGCCCGGTACCTCGGCTGTCGCTGCCACCAAGATCGAACGAACGAACAAACTTTATTTTCAAAGGGTTAAGAATTGGGCATGCAGGCCCGTCTAACATTCTGCCCTTCTATCACTCTCTTTCATACATTATTTCATTCACACATCATTCAAGGCTAACAAAGAACAGCAACAATATAAAAGATACGCATTGTAAAGGCATGGGCAAAATGCGAACATCAAAACTACACGACACAGTAAAATTAGATAATGTTCTGACACTTGTTATTAGCTCTGTTATATACTAGGGTTTTGTTATTATTATTATTATTATTATTATTATTATTTGTATTATTAAGGGGGAAGGTAATTGCCAAGTAGCAGGACAGAGAATATGATGCAAAAGTGAATTCGCGACGAAATCGCGAAACCAATGTCTAGGAGTATCGAATGGGCTGACGTAGAACGGAGAACACGTCAGGAGAATTGTCAACAACAACAAACATTCGGATCACAGAGCTCCACCAGAGAAGCAGCACGTTGAAGTTGTCTGGAACTTAGAAAGATATTTACTGGCAGGACAACCGTCCATTACGTTATCATGGCCAACACATATTAGAAAGGAGAACCAGAATAGTATGGCATCTTACATGGCAAACGAAATATCTTTGACAAATGCGGAAGATTAGAATGAAACTTAGAATGTCACAGCAAAAGGACACTTTGGCAACCTTGCAAAGGACAGAAGGACTGCGATACGGACTTGATAGTTCTTAGTAGCTAGGCTGGTCAGCAGTTGATTATTTATAATTAAATGTTATTATGACCGTCCCGTCTGGAAATAACAGACCCGGTCGAAACCAATTATGATTTCATGAATTGTCTGATTGATCATGTAGCACGAGAACGTGGGCAAATAAACTTGGCCTCATCAATTAGATTGCCGGCCTTCGAGTCCTTTCATTGATGTTCAGTTGATGCTTCGTTGACAATGCTGGATTGTTTCTGCAAACCCTGGACCTTTTATATTTGAGCTTATTCTGTTGAAGTTATGCAAGACACATCTCAGCAAGATGGGGGCTCTACTTACAGAAGCATGGAATTTTAAAGTTTGCCAGTACGCCTCTTTGGATACGTTGCTATTATAGATTTACACCGAGTCAGCTCTACTGTTATTGTTTTGGATCCGTTACCAGCCATTGGATAGCCAACTGACGTCATATTCCAACTCTAGGCCATTATGCTACAACATGTCATTCGCCACGTCAATTACACCGGGAAGATTGTTCCACAGCTGCGCTGCAGAGTACGTTAAGCTTGTTTTGTATATGTCTATCCTAGGCTTCGGAATGTGTAATATATTTAATCGTTTACTGTGTCTAGCATTATATTTAAACAATGGCCAAAGGTATTTTGGGAAGGAAGCCATGAAGATCACCATCAAATCCAACATACCATATAAAGAGGCTAGGAGGCAGTACGAGGCCACCAATCGACTCACAAAAAGCGACAAAGCGCAACTGGAAGGCCAACTGAAGAACCTGTGGTCAAAGTTCAACAGCATGGAGGAAGAAAAAGAAAAGACGCAAGAAACACAGACAACAGCCGCTCAGAGCATCCTGGACGAACTGAAGCAAGTCCAGCAGAAGATTGCGCAGGATGTCGCTCGAATGGCTGCTATAAAAGCCGAGATAGAAGAAACTCTATCAAACATTCAAGAAGAACGAGAAACGACAGAAGAAACGCTTAAATAGATCCAAGAAGAAAGAGAACAAATAGAACTGCTCAAGTCACAGAAAGAAACATCCGAACCAGAAAATGCAAAGACCCAGACAGATGAAGAAGCTACAGAAGAAGAAATAGAACTGGATAAAGAAAGCTACCCTGACCCAAACCGAGTGTATGGGAGGTCATGGGGCGGTTTTACTCCACTGTATACATTGTTGGCGTGGGATTACTCGTGATCCCTCCCCACCAAGATCGAACCATCGAGCCGGTCACGACACAAGATACCAAAGAAAACCGAGAAGACGCGAAAACACACGGCATTACTGGATCATGGAGAACGAGAGGTAAACCTCCCTGAAGGAAACAACACCATATGACGGGCGGGTACACAATCACGCCAGGCCTTAACAAGTGTGCGACTCTGTCCAGACGTAAAAACCACAAGGATGAAACGAATACAATTGCAGCAATTCAACTTTTTCAAGGAAGCAGATATACGCAACTATATTTTCGAAAGAAGAAGTCTTAGATACACCATAAAGGCCCCAAATACAACCAAATCGATATAGTCGATGGTTGAACGGGGCTATTCGTCTCAGCTGAACCGAACCGAACCGAACAGTCGCTATAAACTTCCTGTGCTGATGCTGAGGCAACGAGTTCAACCCCTACTCCGGTCAGTTGGACTAAAATGTTTATTTTTCTCGTATGGACTACGCTTGATTTCAAAGTAAGCCAACGCAAACACAAAATTACTGGTCTCATCGCGTGGTTTTTTTAGTGGTGACACCTCATCGTGGCATCTTTGACTAATGGTGTCAGCCCATGGTGACATAGTACCATTGGGGGTCGTGGTAGCGTAGTGGCTAGCAGGATTGCTCTCTGTCCGGTGACCATGTGTTCGAAACTCTATCGAGACGGATGTTTTGTTTTTTTTTCAAATTGTCCTGAGCTCTCATCCAAATTGTCCAGAGCTCTCATCCAAATTGTCCTGAATTCTCATCCAAACTGTCCTGAGCTATTATCCAAATTGTCCTAAGCTCTCATCCAAATTGTCCCGAGCTCTCAGATCGAAGCAGCCTTAAAGGATACTAAGACATTTCCTGGGGGGCCAAGGCGGGCGGCGAGATGCTGACCACATCAGCCACCAGGTACCGACTGGTCTATGAAGCATTACCCTAGCACCATATACCCTTGCGCTGTAAGAAGTTTAAAAGGACCCGTCTGATGAGTCGTAGTTTGGGTAAAGCCTCAGGGAGACTGAGCTTTAATTCTCAAGTCCCATGCACAGGCGTTCAGGTGGTCTGAGCAGTTAAAAGGACTTGCACCTGTCCTGCGAGGTTGGTGTGGAGACTTCTCCAGACCCGCTTCCAAAGTATCATCTGGAAGTGGATTGTGATACAGAGCTCTCCTTCCCCTCTCCAAGCTCAGAAACCCGTGGTGTGCGCAAGACCGGAACTGGAACTTCACGTCTGCGAGGAGATATATTAGGATGTAACCAGGGCTTCACAAGTAGACATGGGGAGGGCGAGCAGTAAGAAGCTGCAAGAAACACTCATAAATACATTCCCATGTATTGTTTGGCGCTGACAGAAGTAGAAGAAAGAGGTAGAGATTAAAGGACATACTACACAACATAAATATTTACAGCTATAGGGATGCCTAGCTGGTCATGCGTCAAAGTACACTTGTTCATGTAGCGAGGCACTGTCGTCATTTGGAGGTAACAGGTTCGGATCCTTGTAGAGTAACTATAACTTTCAACTTTTATGTTGTCTCACGTGCCCTCTAGTCTCTACTTATTTCTTCTACTTCTATAAGCGTCAAACAATACATGCGAATTTATTTATAAGTGGTCTTAGTGGCCTCAAATAGTTCCCAATTTATATCCCCCCCCCCCCCCTCAAACAACAAAACACAGTCCATTTTAGCGGCTAACTCATCTGGGCGAGATTCTCGTATGTCCAGCTCTGCCGGTAGTGTCTGAGTAATTAAGTTAGCAACAATTTGGTGAGACAGAGATCATTATGTAAATACTCATTCAGCTGACCAACGTGCCACGTCGCTCTCTGACTTTGATGACTTAAAGTTTCCAGAACCTGGGTTGGTCATTAAGAACTTTTTCTTCTTTTGCAGACGGGGGCAAAGAAACATAGCAACCGTTTCGGACGCCATCGCTAATAACGTTGTTATGATAATCACAATTAACACTGTCATCACCATCATCATAATCAACTTCAGCATCATCAGTATTCTCATCATTATCATCATCATCAGTATTATCATCAATATTTTTTGTCGCTTGCTCTCTTTGAACCCAAGCGTAGTCTATACGCACTACTTCTAGTAGCACCGGGCTGAATTTTGCGTGTGGATTCGCTTTCCCTATTACCAGTGTCCCTCGCCATCAGTCCAGTGCACTAAAAGTAATATCACATGTATGGACTACTCTTGAGCTAAAAATCAGCGAAACAAACAACAACAAAGAAATGGAGCCGGCATTTTCATTACTGAAATTGCAGGATACATTTTTTTTCTTTTTTGACGTGTTAATGTGTCTTCTTCGGGTATTCGTTTTGGCTCTCATCTGTCTTTATTTCCAGTACAATGATTTTGCTTGTCTAATGGCCTGTAATTACTTGTTGGATAGGTTTAAGGTCATCCTATATGAGTGATGCTTGATGCTGCGAGCAACTTCATTCCTGAATCGCATCCGTTATCTTTGTGTCCACAGATCTTCACTCGCAGTTCTTTCGGATAGTTGTCCACAGTTCTAATTCATAGTTTACACTGAAAAGTCTCTTGTATAGTTCTCATTCATAGTTTCCACTGACAAGTCTCTTCTACAGTTCTCGTCTGTATCTCTTCCAACAGTTCTTCATCCCCATTGTCTCTTCTAAAATTCTCGTCTTAATTTCTGCAAACAGAGAGGACCAGTAATCGATAACTTTGGGAGTGAGACCATTGTGATGTCACAATGAGCAGCAAACAGCAAGCTAAGCCAGGGAACCACGTTGAGTGTGGACTATACAAAATGAAAAGACAAATCATCACAACTTTATCATAACATTCTTCTTATAGGCTATACCGTGTTGCGTTTGTGATCAATGTCTGTCCACAGATTTATGTCTCGTGTATTGTCAGTCATTTCTGATACCCATTATTCCTCCATGCCATGACGTCAAACTATCAAGCATCTTCTCCTCTGCTATTCCCCTGCCTCACCTCCGTTCCAACTTTTTTCCTCTTGTCACGAAGTACTCGGGCTTTCCTCTTTTCATGACATGCACAAGGAATGCAGACACCTGCTGATGCGAATAACTAGTTCTATTTATGAGTTTACTTCTTTCATTACTCTTTCTATCCATCCACAGTGTTTTCATAATTCTTCAACAAAATCACATCTCCACAGCTTACATATAATTCTTCACGTGTCTGCTAATTAGCATATCATTAGTGTCGAAATCAACTGTTTACCTAGAACTGAAGTAATGGCAGTTATTGTTTTTACAGTTTGCTGTTTCAATTAATTCGTTACAACTATGGGTTTTAGCGACGTCTTTCATCTCCTCTCAAGATTCACCACCTTACCCTCCTTGGTCAACAGCTTCTCGAAGCCTCCTCCAACAATTGTAGCTACCAAGTCCCCAACCCCGAGCTCTGCTCGTCAGCTAGTTCCCAACCATACAGTGTCAACTCCACTTCTCGCATTATTCCCTTCAATATTTCTGGGGATCCAGGCCGGCCCAATAGTAGCCCTTCTCGCAACCCTTGATGAGTCCACGAGATTTATAAACAGCAATTATAGAACCAAGTGGAAATCAGAGCATCCAGGTCACCAGAAAGATTATGTATATTACCAAACCAACAGAAAAGACCAAGTTACAATCTTCAGACAACGCGCAGGACACAACAGGTTGGAATACCATATGTTTAATAAACTACAGATATGAGGCATGATGAATGTAACCTTGGAACTGGTAAAGTGATAGCTAAACATTTGTTGTAGGAGTGTCCAACATATGCAGAACAGAGAACACTGATGTGACGTGCACCCGCTCCATTCGAGGACACAATGTAAGGAGATGTCAATAGTCTAGGGTTGACTGCTAATTGCTGTGCATTTATTCATACTGACATCTGAAAGTGGATGAAGAAGAGGATATTTCTCGCAACGCCATCCAGTGCTAAACAAACCCCATGTCCAGGTCTCATTTGCAATTCATTTCCCAGTCTAGTGGTTTATATCTAATAGTGGTTACTGTCTGATCGTGGTTTCTGTCTGATAGTGGCTTCTATCTGATAGTGATTTCTGTCTGATAGTTTTTTTTCTATCTGATAGTGGTTTCTGTCTGATAGTGGTTTCTATTTGATAGTGCTTTCTATCTATTAGTGGTGCTATAGATACACAGTAGGAAACTATGGTTTAGGAGAGAGAAATGAAAGAGGATACAGACTCGTAGAGTGGGCAAAAGGTGTCCAGTGTGTGCCACGTGGTTACACACCCGCTTCACACGCGTGATCCGGGACTGTTTCCGGATCTGGTCAGGGATATGCACTACTGACGAGCTCAAATGAGGGCGAAACTCGAGTATAGTGCTTCCATATTGACGTGGATAGGCCTTAGGTTCATAACACTATGCGATCGGCGTTGCCAGTGGTGGGTTGTGCTCAATATTTAAAAGAACAGGAAATGATTGTAGGAAACACCTGGTTTAAGCAACACGCTTAGAAGATTATGGACATGGAGGAGTTCTGATAGCAGGATTAGAAACCAGATTGACTACATTCTAATCATTATGATTAGCAGAAGATTTAGAAACGCGTTAACAGTAGCAAAAACAGTTCCCAGTGCTGATTGTTATAGTGACCACAGAATACTTACAGGAACATTGAAGATAAAGTTAAAGAAAGTCAAGTATATAACAGGAAACACTAAATATGATTTGTGTACATTGAGTAGTGACAAGGAAATACAAAACAAATTCAACATAGAAGTACAGAACAGATTTGATATATTGTCTGATCTAGAGATCCTATTCTAGGATGTGGATGATCAATGGGAAATGTTGAAGAATTCAATCAGTTTAGCTGCAGAAACAACTATTCCAAAATTAAAGAAGGTGGGTCGTAAGAAATGGATGACTGAAGAAATTTTACACCTAATTGAAACAAGAAGACTCAACAAATAATAATTCTGCCAAATATGAAGAAATTTATAGGCATGTCAGAATATTATGTAAGGGGGCAAAAGAATCATGGCTTGAGGAAAAGTGCTTAGAAATTGACAAACATCACAACAGTCAATTACCAAATTAGTGCACACAAGAATTCAGGAACTTACTAAGAAAAGAACAAGTACATCAGCAGGCTGTCTAAAAACTAAAGATGGACAAAATCATAATAGAAAAAGATCAGATTCTACATGTATGGACAGATTATGTGAAAATCCTTTATAATGATAACAGAGAGGAACAGTATGATATTAGATTTAATAATAAATGACCGCCAATTTTGAAGATGGAGGTTCTAAATGTTCTTAAACATATGAAAGCTAGCAAGACCCCCGATTCAGATAACATCACAACAGAAATGATTAAAGCTTTAGAAGAATATGGAATAGATCAAGTCACCAGACTGCTGAACACATTATATGATACTGGAGATATACCTTCTGAATTATGTAACTCTGTATTTATTGAAATCCCAAAGAAATCAGGAGCCTTGGAATGTGATCAACATAGAACAATTAGTATAATGAGTCACATCACAAAGATTTTGCTACGAATTATCATGCAAAGAGTGAGGAAGAAAATACAACCTGAAATAGGGGAAGAACAATGTGGGTTTATAGAAGGAAAGGGTACAGTAAATCTTATATATAAATAAGGAGCGTATGTCTGTATCTATGTATCTATGTATGTCCTTTGTGCGCTCGCGAACGGCCCATCCGATTGAGATGAAATTTTCTACACGCCTTCCTTTCAGTCCAGAGCTGTCAACTGTCATAGTTTTTTAGTGTGAAATCGCCTGCTTACTCAGTATTATTTCATTTTTCATTTTTCATTATAATTGTATATATTTCAGGGGACCTAACTCCGTAAAAGTTATTTCAAGGGGCATAACTTTTCTGTATAACTTATAGTCATATTGTGGCATCGTTTTCAAAGATTTATAAACTCTGTGTCCATAGTTATTTACCGGCATATGAGTTATAATAAATAATGATACAAACTGTAAGGCATTTTTAAAG
Source organism: Cepaea nemoralis (assembly GCA_014155875.1). NCBI lineage: Eukaryota > Metazoa > Mollusca > Gastropoda > Stylommatophora > Helicidae > Cepaea > Cepaea nemoralis. The sequence goes on from JACEFZ010023837.1 coordinate 400,204, forward strand.
TTTTCATAAAAATAATGCACAATGCATAACATTGTAACTCATCTTTATTTGCTTAAGAAGTTACTGTAGTCATGCAGGTGATTAGCAAGCGTTTTCATTAAAAATAATGGATGGTGTCTGGAAGGACATTCTTTTAAGTTATTTTTTTTGTTGTATGAATTTAATGAGAACTTATATGACTACTTATGTGAATTAAATGAGATGCTCCCCACCAGGGACTGGGCGAAGCCGGACAGGGTCAGGCAGACAGATAGACAGACAGACAGACAGACAGACAGACAGACAGACAGACAGACAGATAGTCGGTAACGGGAACGGGAACTTATATGACTACTTATATGAATTAAATGAGATGCTCCACACCAGGAGCTGGGCAATGCCGGGCCGGGTCAGACAGACAGACAGACAGACAGACAGACAGACAGACAGACAGACAGACAGTCGGTAACGGGAACGAGAACTTATATGACTACTTATATGAATTAAATGAGATGCTCCCCACCAGGGACTGGGCGAAGCCGGGCCGGGTCAGCTAGTGCTGTATATATGTTGCGATCAGATATTGAACGTGGTATAGAAGTAAACAAGGATATACATCTTTGCTTTATTGACTACACAAAGGCTTTTGATAGAGTTAGACATGGCAACATGGTGGATATGCTTGCAGATCTACAAATTTATGGCAAAGACATTAGACTTATAAAAAAACATATATTGGAAACAACAAGCTGCCATAAGGATTGATAATGAAGTGGGACAGTATCAGCCTATTAAGAGATGTGTTAGGCAGGGATGTGTACTGTCTCCAGATCTTTTTTCCCTTTACAGTGAAAATATTTTCAGAAATGTAGAAGATATAAATGGAATCAGCATTGGAGGACGAAACATCAATAACATTAGATATGCAGATGATACAGTACTCATTGAAGACAATGAGCAGGATCTGCAACAATTAATAGATGCGGTGGTTGTACACAGTGAGCAACTGGGGTTAGAAGTAAATTGTAAAAAGGCACAGGTTATGGTCGTCACTAGGAAGAACGAAATACCACAATGTAATATACAAGTAAATGGGAATATTCTCCAACAAGTGAATCGGTACAATTATCTGAGAACAGTCATAACGTCTGATGGGAGATGCCTTGAAGAGATTAGAACAAGAATCGCCATGGTGAAAGTAACCTTTAGCAAGATGAAAAACATTCTGACCAAGAAAAAGATGTCAATTGAACCGATAAAAAGAGTGTTGAGGGGATACATAGAGCCTGTTCTTTTGTATGGGTGTGAAACTTGGACAATGAGCAGACAAGCTGAAAAACATCTGATAGCTGCAGAAATGTGGTTTCTGAAGAAAATGCAAAGAATACCATGGACAGACAGAAAACTCAATGACCAAGTACTACAGGAGACATGAAAATCGTAAACTGATTAGAGAAATTAGACGTAGACAGTCAAAATTTGTTGGACATGTTATGAGAAGAAATGGATTAGAGAACTTAGTGACAACTGGCAAGATCGAAGGGAACAGACCAAGGGGAAGTCCGAGAGGAAAATACCTGGATGGCTTAGCAACATGGCATGATCGAGACAGGAACACTGACGTGATCCACGACTCTGGTAATCGAGTGAAATGGCGAGTCATGACCGCTCACGCTTTCCGGCATGGCACATGATTGATTGATTGACAGAATGGGCTAAAGTAATAACTGTCTGGAACAGACGTGTAGTTTCTTAGGCATCACGGAAAATAACCAAGTGTCAGCTGATACACATGGATTCACGTGACACCTAAAAATAGATGTCAATTACATGAAAATATTCAGAACATTGACTGCGTTGAACCCTGGAATGTCAAAAGCATTTAATTGAATCTGAAACCTCACAAAAAATCTTATCTGCGGGGACTTGATTGGGTAGTTATATTTGTATTTAATGAGAAATCTCATTTCTGGGTTAAAAACGCCACCAGCCAATCAGATTTGTTAACGCGAATAAAAATACGTTTTACTGTTTTTGTCCACGATCGGGGTACGGAGCAAAACCTCAAATTAATGGCAAATACAGACAAACAATATCTTCAACAAGGTACAAGAATACACAAGTAGGGCTCAAAGCTAAAAGGTGGTCATTACCGAACTGCAGAAAGTTGTAATAATTTAGGACACTATAATGAACGGGAAATTAGAGTTTCATTTTTTGTCCACGATCCAGCCAAAGGGCAAAACCTCAAATTAATTGCAAATACAATCAAACAATATCATCAGAAATGAAACAGAAGACACAAATAGGGTTCAAAG